>JAXIVH010000187.1:17500-107500 GCA_036785325.1 Urophycis tenuis | reverse complement strand
CTAGGATTGGAAATTTCTAGCCACCCGGGTGTGGGCTTTATAACAAAAAAAAAAAAAAAATCATAACAGACCCCCCCCCCATCACTGAGCCAGGATTGGAAATTTCTAGCAACCCCGGGTGTGGGCTTTATAAAAAAAAATAAAAAATAAAAAATCATAACATACCCCACCCCCATCACTGAGCCATGATTGGAAATTTCTAGCCACCCCAGGTGTGGGCTTTATAAAAAAAAAATTAAAAATTTAAAAATCATAATAGACCCCACCCCCATCACAGAGCCAGGATTGGAAATTTCTAGCCACCCCGGGGGTGGGCTTTATAAAAAAAAATAATAAAAAAAAAATCACAACAGACCCCCCCCCCCCCCATCACTGAGGGAGGATTGGAAATTTCTAGCCACCCCGGGTGTGGGCTTTATAGAAAAAATAATAAAATTAAAAAAAATAAAAAATAAAAAAATAAAAATTCATCAGACCCCCACCCATCACTGAGCCAGGATTGGACATTTCTAGCCACCCCGGGTGTGGGCTTTATAAAAATAAAAAAATAATAAATACATAAAAATTCATAAAAGACCCCCCCCCCATTACTGAGCAAGTATTGGACATTTCTAGCCACCCTGGGTGTGGGCTTAGTAATAAGAAAAAAAAAAAAAAAAAAATCATAACAGACCCCCCCCCCCCCCCCCCCAACCACAGAGCCAGGATTGGAAATTTCTAGCCACCCCGGGGGTGGGCTTTATAAAAATTAAATAAAAATAAAATAAAATAAAATAAAAAAATAAAAATTCATAACAGACCCCCACCCATTACTGAGCCAGGATTGGAAATTTCTAGCCACCCTGGGTGTGGGCTTTATAAAAAAAAAAATAAATCATAACAAATCCCCCACCATCACTGAATCAGGATTGGAAATTTCTAGCCACCCCGGGGATGGGCTTTATAAAAAAAAAAAAAAAAAAAAAAATCACAACAGACCCCCCCCCCCCATCAATGAGCCAGGATTGGAACTTTCTAGCCACCCCGGGTGTGGGCTTTATAAAAAAAAAAAAAAAAAAAAATCATAACAGACCCCCCCCCACCCCCATCACTGAGCCAGGATTGGAAATTTCTAGCCACCCCGGGGGTGGGCTTTATAAAAAAATAATAAAAAAAACAAATTCATAACAGACCCCCCCCCATTACTGAGCCAGGATTGGAAATGTCTACCCAGCCCGGGTGTGGGCTTGATAAAAAAAATAAAATAATAAAAAATCATAACAGACCCCCCCCACCCCCTCAGTGAGCCAGGATTGGAAATTTCTAGCCACCCCGGGTGTGGGCTTTATAAAAAAAAATGAAACTAAAAAAAATCACAACAGACCCCCCCCCCCCCATCACTGAGGTAGGATTGGAAATTTCTAGCCACCCGGGGTGTGGGCTTTATAAAAAATAAAAAAAATAAAAATCATAACAGACCCCACCCCCATCACTGAGCCAGGATTGGAAATTTCTAGCCACCCCGGGTGTGGGCTTTATAAAAAAAAAAATAATAATAATAATAATAAATAAAAATAAAAAAAAATAATAACAGACCCCCACCCATTACTGAGCCAGGATTGGAAATTTATAGCCAACCCGGGTGTGGGCTTTATAAAAAATAAAAAAATAAAAAAATCATAACAGACCCCACCCCCATCACTGAGCTAGGATTGGAAATTTCTAGCCACCCCGGGTGTGGGCTTTATAAAAAAAAATAATAATAAATAAAAATAATAAAAAAAGAAAAAAAAAATCAATACAGACCCCCCAAATTACTGAGCCAGGATTGGACATTTCTAGCCACCCCGGGTGTGGGCTTTATAAAAAAAAAATTAAAATAAAAAATCATAACACACCCCAGCCCAATCACTGAGCCAGGATTGGAAATTTCTAGCCACCCGGGTGTGGGCTTTATGAAAGAAATAAAAAAAAATCATAACAGACCCCCCCCCCCCCATCACTGAGCCAGGATTGGAAATTTCTAGCCACCCCGGGTGTGGGCTTAATAAAAAATAAAAAAAATAAGAATCATAACAAACCCCCCCCCCCCATTACTGAGCCAGGATTGGAAATTTCTAGCCACCCCGGGTGTGGGCTTTATAAAATAAAAAAATAAATAAAAAATCATAACAGACCCCACCCCCATCACTGAGCCAGGATTGGAAATTTCTAGCCACCCCGGGTGTGGGCTTTATAAAAAAAAATAAAAAAATAAAAAATCATAAAAGACCCACCCCCATCACAGAGCCAGGATTGGAAATTTCTAGCCACCCCGGGGGTGGGCTTTATAAAAAAAAATAAAAAATAAAAAAATCATAACAGACCCCCCCCCCCCCATCACTGAGGCAGGATTGGAAATTTCTAGCCACCCTGGGTGTGGGCTTTATAAAAAAATAATAAAATAAAATAAAATAAAAAATAAAAAAATAAAAATTCATAACAGACCCCCACCCATTACTGAGCCAGGATTGGAAATTTCTAGCCTTCACGGGTGTGGGCTTTATAAAAAAATAAATAAAAAAAATAAAAAAAATCATAACAGACCCCCCCCCCATTACTAAGCCAGGATTGGAAATTTCTAGCCACCCCGGGTGTGGGCTTTATAAAAAAAATAAAATAAATATCATAAAAGATCCCGCCCCCCCCATCATTGTGCCAGGATTGGAAATTTCTAGCCACCCCGGATGTGGGCTTTATAAAAAGAAATAAATAATACAATTAAAACAGACCCCCCCCCCCCATTACTGAGCCAGGATTGGGAATTTCTAGCCACCCCAGGTGTGGGCTTTATAAAAAAAATAAAAAAATAAAAAATCATAACAGACCCCACCCCCATCACAGAGTCAGGATTGGAAATTTCTAGCCAACCCGGGAGTGGGCTTTATAAAAAAAAAATAAATAAAAAAAAATCACAACAGACCCCCCCCCCCCATCACAGAGCCAGGATTGGAAATTTCTAGCCACCCCGGGGGTGAGCTCTATAAAAAAAAATAAAATAAAAAAAAATCACAACAGACCCCCCCCCCCCCCATCACTGAGGCAGGATTGGAAATTTCTAGCCACCAGTGTGGGCTTTATACAAAAAATAATAAAATTAAAAAAAATAAAGTATAAAAAAAAAAAAAATCATAACAGACCCCCACTCATCATTGAGCCAGGATTGGAAATTTCTAGCCACCCCGGGGGTGGGCTTTATAAAAAAATAATAAAAAAAACAAATTCATAACAGACCCCCCCATTACTGAGCCAGGATTGGAAATGTCTAGCCACCCCGGGGGTGGGCTTAATAAAAAAAAATAAAATAAAAAAAAATCACAACAGACCCCCCCCCCCCCCCCATACTGAGCCAGGATTGGAAATTTCTAGCCACCCCGGGGGTGGGCTTTATAAAAAAATAATAAAAAAAGCAAATTCATAACAGACCCCCACTCATCATTGAGCCAGGATTGGAAATTTCTAGCCACCCCGGGTGTGGGCTTTATAAAACAAAAAAAAAACAAAAAAATCATAACAGACCCCACCCCCATCACTGAGCCAGGATTGGAAATTTCTAGCCACCCCGGGTGTGGGCTTTATAAAACAAAAAAAAAAACAAAAAATCATAACAGACCCCACCCATTACTGAGCCAGGATTGGACATTTCTAGCAAACCCGGGTGTGGGCTTTATAAAAAAAAAAAAAAAAAAATGATAACAAATCCCCCACCATCACTGAATCAGGATTGAAAATTTCTAGCCACCCCGGGGGTGGGCTTTATAAAAAAATAATAAAAAAAACAAATTCATAACAGACCCCCCCCCATTACTGAGCCAGGATTGGAAATGTCTAGCCACCCCGGGTGTGGGCTTGATAAAAAAAATAAAATAATAAAAAATCATAACAGACCCCCCCCCCCCCCCCCCCCCATCACAGAGCCAGGATTGGAAATTTCTAGCCACCCCGGGGGTGGGCATTATAAAAAAAATAAAATAATAAAAAATCATAACAGACCCCGACCCCATCACTGAGCCAGGACCGGAAATTTCTAGCCACCCCGGGGGTGGGCTTTATAAAAAAAAATAAAATAAAAAAAAATCACAACAGACCCCCCCGCATCACTGAGCCAGGATTGGAACTTTCTAGCCACCCCGGGTGTGGGCTTTATAAAAAAAAAAAAAAAAAATTAAAAATCATAACAGACCCCACCCCCATCACAGAGCCAGGATTGGAAATTTCTAGCCACCCCGGGGGTGGGCTTTATGAAAAAAAATAAAATAAAATAAAATCACAACAGACCCCCCCCATCACTGAGCCAGGATCGGAACTTTCTAGCCAACCCGGGTGTGGGCTTTGTAAAAAATAAAAAAAATAAAAATCATAACAGACCCCACCCCCATCACTGAGCCAGGATTGGAAATTTCTAGCCACCCCGGGTGTGGGCTTTATAAAAAAAAATAAATAAAATAAAATCACAACAGACCCCCCCCCCATCACTGAGACAGGATTGGAAATTTCTAGCCACCCCGGGTGTGGGCTTTATAAAAAAAAATAATAAAATTATTTAAAAAAAAAATTAAAAAAAATCATAACAGACCCCCACCCATCACTGAGCCAGGATTGGAAATTTCTAGCCACCCCGGGTGTGGGCTTTATAAAAAAAAAAAAAAAAAAAAATCATAACAGACCCCACCCCCATCACTGAGCCAGGATTGGAAATTTCTAGCCATCCCGGGGGTGGGCTTTATAAAACAAAAAAAAACAAAAAATCATAACAGACCCCACCCCCATCACTGAGCCAGGATTGGAAATTTCTAGCCACCCGGGTGTGGGCTTTATAAAAAAAAAAAAAAAAAATCATAACAGACCCCCCCCCCCACCCCCATCATTGAGCCAGGATTGGAAATTTCTAGCCACCCCGGATGTGGGCTTTATAAACAAATATAAAAAAATAAAAAATCATAACAGACCCCACCCCCATCACAGGGTCAGGATTGGAAATTTCTAGCCACCCCGGGTGTGGGCTTTATAAAAAAAATAATAAAATTATATTAAAAAAAATTTAAAAAAATCATAACAGACCCCCCCCCCCCCATCACTGAGCCAGGATTGGACATTTCTAGCCACCACGGGTGTGGGCTTTATAAAACAAACAAAAAAAAAAAAATCATAGCAGACCCCACCCCCATCACTGAGCCAGGATTGGAAATTTCTAGCCACCCCGGGTGTGGGCTTTATAAATCAAAAAAACCCCCAAAAAATCATAACAGACCCCACCCATTACTGAGCCAGGATTGGACATTTCTAGCAAACCCGGGTGTGGGCTTTATAAAAAAAAAAAAAAAAAAAATGATAACAAATCCCCCACCATCACTGAATCAGGATTGAAAATTTCTAGCCACCCCGGGGGTGGGCTTTATAAAAAAAAAATAAATAAAAAAAAAATCACAACAGACCCCACCCCCATCACTGAGCCAGGATTGGAAATTTCTAGCCACCCGGGTGTCGGCTTTATAAAAAAAAAAAAAAAAAAAATCGTAACAGACCCCCCCCCCCCCCCCATCACTGAGCCAGGATTGGAAATTTCTAGCCAACCGGGGTGTGGGCTTTATAAAAAAAAATAAAAATAAAAAATCATAACAGACCCCACCCCCATCACTGAGTTAGGATCGGAAATTTCTAGCCACCCCGGGTGTGGGCGTTTTAAAAAAAAAAATAAAAAAATTAAAAATCATAACAGACCCCACCCCCATCACAGAGCCAGGATTGGAAATTTCTAGCCACCCCGGGTGTGGGCTTTATAAAAAAAAAAAAAAAAAAAATCACAACAGACCCCCCCCACCCCCATCACTGAGCCAGGATTGGAAATTTCTAGCCACCCCGGGGGTGGGCTTTATAAAAAAATAATAAAAAAAACAAAATCATAACAGACCCCCCCATTACTGAGCGAGGATTGGAAATGACTAGCCACCCCTGGTGTGGGCTTGATAAAAAAATAATAATAATAATAAAAAATCATAACAGACCCCCCCCCCCCCCCCATCACAGAGCCAGGATTTGAAATTTCTAGCCAACCCGGGGTGGGCTTTATAAAAAAAAATATATATATATTTAAAAAAAAAATAATAATAATAATAAAAGACCCCCGCCCATCACTGAGCCAGGATTGGAAATTTCTAGCCACCCCGGGTGTGGGCTTTATAAAAAAAAAAAAAAAAAAAATCATAACAGACCCAACCCCCATCACTGAGCCAGGATTGGAAATTTCTAGCCACCCGGGTGTGGGCTTTATAAAAAAAAAAAAAAAAAATCATAACAGACCCCCCCCCATCACTGAGCCAGGATTGGAAATTTCTAGCCACCCCGGGTGTGGGCTTTATAAAAAAAAAAAATAAAAAAAAAAATCATAACAGACACAACCCCCATCACTGAGCCAGGATCGTAAATTTCTAGCCACCCCGGGTGTGGGCTTTATAAAAAATAAATAAAAAAATTAAAAATCAAAATAGACCCCACCCCCATCACAGAGCCAGGATTGGAAATTTCTAGCCACCCCGGGGGTGGGCTTTATAAAAAAAAAATAAAAAAATAAAAATTCATAACAGACCCCCACCCATTACTGAGCCAGGATTGGAAATTTCTAGCCAACCCGGGTGTGGGCTTTATAAAAAAAAAAAAAAAAAAAATGATAACAAATCCCCCACCATCACTGAATCAGGATTGAAAATTTCTAGCCACCCCGGGTGTGGGCTTTATAAAAAAAAATAAAAAATAAAAAATCATAACACACCCCACCCCCATCACTGAGCCAGGATTGGAAATTTCTAGCCACCCCGGGTGTGGGTTTTATAAACAAATATAAAAAAATAAAAAATCATAACAGACCCCACCCCCATCACAGAGTCAGGATTGGACATTTCTAGCCAACCCGGGGGTGGGCTTTTTAAAAAAATAATAAAAAAAACAAATTCATAACAGACCCAACCCCCATCACTGAGCCAGGATCGGGAATTTCTAGCCACCCCGGGTGTGGGCTTGATAAACAAAATAATAAAATTATTTTAAAAAAAAATTAAAAAAATCATAACAGACCCCCCCCCCCATCACTGAGCCAGGATTGGAAATTTCTAGCCACCCCGGGTGTGGGCTTTATAAAAAATAAAAAAAATAAAAATCATAACAGACCCCACCCCCATCACTGAGCCAGGATTGGAAATTTCTAGCCACCCGGGTGTGGGCTTTATAAAAAAAAAATAATAATAATCATAACAGACCCCCCCCCATCACTGAGCCAGGATTGGAAATTTCTAGCCACCCCGGGGGTGGGCTTTATAAAAAAAAATAAAAAATAAAAAATCACAACAGACCCCCCCCCCCCCATCACTGAGGCAGGATTGGAAATTTCTAGCCACCCCGGGTGTGGGCTTTATAAAAAAAATAATAAAATTATTTTAAAAAAAAATTAAAAAAATCATAACAGACCCCCCCCCCCCATCACTGAGCCAGGATTGGAAATTTCTAGCCACCCCGGGTGTGGGCTTTATAAAAAAAAATAAAAAAAAATAAAAATCATAACAGACCCCACCCCCATCACAGAGTCAGGATTGGAAATTTCTAGCCACCCCGGGGGTGGGCTTTATAAAAAATAAATAAATAAAAAAAAATCACAACAGACCCCCCCCCCCATCACTGAGCCAGGATTGGAAATTTCTAGCCACCCCTGGGTTGGGCTTTATAAAAAAATAATTAAAAAAACAAATTCATAACAGACCCCCCCCATTACTGAGCCAGGATTGGAAATGTCTAGCCACCCCGGGTGTGGGCTTGATAAAAAAAATAAAATAATAAAAAATCATAACAGACAACCCCCCCCCATCACAGAGCCAGGATTGGAAATTTCTAGCCACCCCGGGGGTGGGCTTTATAAAAAAAAATATATTAAAAAAAATAACAACAGACCCCCCCCCCCATCACTGAGGCAGGATTGGAAATTTCTAGCCAACCCGGGTGTGGGCTTTATAAACAAATATAAAAAAATAAAAAATCATAACAGACCCCACCCCCATCACAGAGTCAGGATTGGAAATTTCTAGCCACCCCGGGGGTGGGCTTTATAAAAAATAAATAAATAAAAAAAAATCACAACAGACCCCCCCCCCCCCCCCCCCATCACTGAGCCAGGATTGGAACTTTCTAGCCACCCCGGGTGTGGGCTTTATAAAAAAAAATATTTAAAAAAATTATAACAGACCCCCCCCACCCCATCACTGAGCCAGGATTGGAAATTTCTAGCCACCCCGGGGATGGGCTTTATAAAAAAAAATAATAATAATAAAATCACAACAGACCCCCCCCCCCCCATCACTGAGACAGGATTGGAAATGTCTAGCCACCCCGGGTGTGGGCGTGATAAAAAAAATAAAATAATAAAAAATCATAACAGACCCCCCCCCCCCCCCTTCACAGAGCCAGGATTGGAAATTTCTAGCCACCCGGGTGTGGGCTTTAAAAAAAAAAAAAAAAAAAATCATAACAGACCCCCCCCCCATCACTGAGCCAGGATTGGAAATTTCTAGCCACCCCGGGTGTGGGCTTTATAAAAAAAAAAATAAATAAAAAAATCATAACAGACCCAACCCCCATCACTGAGCCAGGATCGGAAATTTCTAGCCACCCCGGGTGTGGGCTTTATAAAAAAAAAATAAAAAAATTAAAAATCAAAATAGACCCCACCCCCATCACAGAGCCAGGATTGGAAATTTCTAGCCACCCCGGGTGTGGGCGTTATAAAAAAAAAAAAAAAAAAACAAAATCATAGCAGACCCCCCCCCCATCACTGAGCCAGGATTGGAACTTTCTAGCCACCCCGGGTGTGGGCTTTATAAAAAAAAATAAAAATAAAAATCATAATAGACCCCCCCCCCACCCCCATCACTGAGCCAGGATTGGAAATTTCTAGCCACCCCGGGTGTGGGCTTTATAAAAAAATAATTAAAAAAACAAAATCATAGCAGACCCCCCCCCCATCACTGAGACAGGATTGGAAATTTCTAGCCACCCCAGGTGTGGGCTTTATAAAAAATAAAAAATAAAAAATCATAACAGACCCCACCCCCATCACTGAGCCAGGATTGGAAATTTCTAGCCACCCCGGGTGTGGGCTTTATAAAACAAAAAAAAACAAAAAATCATAACAGACCCCACCCCCATCCAGTGATGGGGGTGGGGTCAGGATTGGAAATTTCTAGCCACCCGGGAGTGGGCTTTATAAAAAAAAAAAAAAAAATCATAACAGACCGCCCCCCCCATAACTGAGCCAGGATTGGAAATTTCTAGCCACCCCGGGTGTGGGCTTTATAAAAAAAAATAAATGAAAAAATCATAACAGACCCCCCCCCACCCCTTTCACTGAGCCAGGATTGGAAATTTCTAGCCACCCCGGGTGTGGGCTTTATAAAAAAATAATTAAAAAAACAAATTCATAACAGACCCCCCCCCCCCCATTACGAGCCAGGATTGGAAATGACTAGCCACCCCGGGTGTGGGCTTGAGAAAAAAAAAAAAAAAAAAAAAAAAAATCATAACAGACCCCCCCCACCCATCACAGAGCCAGGATTGGAAATTTCTAGCCACCCCGGGGTTGGGCTTTATAAAAAAAAAAAAAAAAAAAAAAATCACAACAGACCCCCCCCTCCCCCATCACTGAGGCAGGATTGGAAATTTCTAGCCACCCCGGGTGTGGGCTTTATAAAAAAAATAAAAAAAATATAAAAAAAAAAAAATAAAAAAATCATAACAGACCCCCCCCCCATCACTGAGCCAGGATTGGAAATTTCTAGCCACCCCGGGTGTGGGCTTTATAAAAAAAAAAAAAAAAAAAATCATAACAGACCCCCCCCATAACTGAGCCAGGATTGGAAATTTCTAGCCACCCCGGGTGTGGGCTTTATAAAAAATAAAAAAAATAAAAATCATAACAGACCCCCCCCCCACCCCCATCACTGAGCCAGGATTGGAAATTTCTAGCCACCCCAGGTGTGGGCTTTATAAAAAAAAAAAATAAATAAATAAATCATAACAGACCCCCCCACCCATCACAGAGCCAGGATTGGAAATTTCTAGCCACCCCGGGGTTGGGCTTTATAAAAAAAAAATAAATAAAAAAAATCACAACAGACCCCCCCCCCCCATCACTGAGGCAGGATTGGAAATTTCTAGCCACCCCGGGTGTGGGCTTTATAAAAAAAATTAAAAAATTATTTAAAAAAAAAAAAAAAAAAATCATAACAGACCCCCCCCCCATCACTGAGCCAGGATTGGAAATTTCTAGCCACCCCGGGGGTGGGCTTTATAAAAATAAAAAAATAATAAATAAATAAAAATTCATAAAAGACCCCCCCCCCCCATCACAGAGCCAGGATTGGAAATTTCTAGCCACCCCGGGGGTGGGCTTTATAAAAAAAAAAAATAAAAAAAATCATAACAGACCCCCCCCCCATCACTGAGCCAGGATTGGAAATTTCTAGCCAACCCGGGTGTGGGCTTTATAAAATAAAATAAAAATAAAAAAATCATAACAGACCCCACCCCCATCACTGAGCCAGGATCGGAAATTTCTAGCCACCCCGGGTGTGGGCTTTATAAAAAAAAAATTAAAGAATTAAAAATAATAACAGACCCCACCCCCATCACAGAGCCAGGATTGGAAATTTCTAGCCACCCCGGGGTTGGGCTTTATAAAAAAAAATAAAATAAAAAAAAATCACAACAGATCCCCCCCCATCACTGAGCCAGGATTGGAACTTTCTAGCCACCCCAGGTGTGGGCTTTATAAAAAAAAAAAAAAAAAAAATCATAACAGACCCCCCCCGACCCCCATCACTGAGCCAGGATTGGAAATTTCTAGCCAACCCGGGTGTGGGCTTTATAAAAAAATTATAAAAAAAACAAATTCATAACAGACCCCCCCATTACTGAGCCAGGATTGGAAATGACTAGCCACCCCGGGTGTGGGCTTGATAAAAAAAAAATAATAATAAAAAATCATAACACACCCCCCCCCCCCCCATCACAGAGCCAGGATTGGAAATTTCTAGCCACCCCGGGGGTGGGCTTTATAAAAAAATAAAAAAAATAAAAAATCACAACAGACCCCCCCCCCCCCCATCACTGAGGCAGGATTGGAAATTTCTAGCCACCCCGGGTGTGGGCTTTATAAAAAAAAAATGAAAAAAAAAAAATTCATAGCAGACCCCCCCCCATTACTGAGCCAGGATTGGAAATGTCTAGCCACCCCGGGTGTGGGCTTGATAAAAAAAAAAAAAAAAAAAAAAATCATAACAGACCCCCCCCCCCATCACAGAGCCAGGATTGGAAATTTCTAGCCACCCCAGGGGTGGGCTTTATAAAAAAAAAATAATAATAAATAAATAACAACAGACCCCAACCCCCCCCATCACTGAGGCAGGATTGGACATTTCTAGCCACCCCGGGTGTGGGCTTTATACAAAAAAAAAAAAAAAAAAAAAATAAAAATAAATAAAAAATAAAAATTCATAACAGACCCCACCCCCATCACAGAGTCAGGATTGGAAATTTCTAGCCACCCCGGGGGTGGGCTTTATAAAAAAAAAAAAAAAAAAAATCATAACAGACCCCACCCCCATCACAGAGTCAGGATTGGAAATTTCTAGCCACCCCGGGGGTGGGCTTTATAAAAAAAAAAAAAAAAAAAATCATAACAGAACCCACCCCCATCACTGAGCCAGGATTGGAAATTTTTAGCCACCCCGGGTGTGGGCTTTATAAAAATAAAAAAATAATAAATAAATAAAAATTCATAAAAGACCCCCCCCCCCATCACAGAGCCAGGATTGGAAATTTCTAGCCACCCCGGGGGTGGGCTTTATAAAAAAAAAAAAAAAAAATCATAACAGACCCCACCCCCATCACTGAGACAGGATTGGAAATTTCTAGCCACCTGGGTGTGGGCTTTATATTAAAAAAAAATAAAAAAAATCATAACAGACCCCCCCCCCCCATCACTGAGCCAGGATTGGAAATTTCTAGCCAACCCGGGTGTGGGCTTTATAAAATAAAAAAAAAATAAAAAAATCATAACAGACCCCACCCCCATCACTGAGCCAGGATCGGAAATTTCTAGCCACCCCGGGTGTGGGCTTTATAAAAAAAAAATTAAAGAATTAAAAATAATAACAGACCCCACCCCCATCACAGAGCCAGGATTGGAAATTTCTAGCCACCCTGGGGGTGGGCTTTATAAAAAAAAATAAAATAAAAAAAAATCACAACAGACCCCCCACCCATCACTGAGCCAGGATTGGAACTTTCTAGCCACCCCAGGTGTGGGCTTTATAAAAAAAAAAAAAAAAAAAATCATAACAGACCCCCCCCGACCCCCATCACTGAGCCAGGATTGGAAATTTCTAGCCACCCCGGGTGTGGGCTTTATAAAAAAATTATAAAAAAAACAAATTCATAACAGACCCCCCCATTACTGAGCCAGGATTGGAAATGACTAGCCACCCCGGGTGTGGGCTTTATATTAAAAAAAAATAAAAAAAATCATGACAGACCCCCCCCCCCCATCACTGAGCCAGGATTGGAAATTTCTAGCCAACCCGGGTGTGGGCTTTATAAAATAAAAAAAAAATAAAAAAATCATAACAGACCCCACCCCCATCACTGAGCCAGGATCGGAAATTTCTAGCCACCCCGGGTGTGGGCTTTATAAAAAAAAAATTAAAGAATTAAAAATAATAACAGACCCCACCCCCATCACAGAGCCAGGATTGGAAATTTCTAGCCACCCTGGGGGTGGGCTTTATAAAAAAAAATAAAATAAAAAAAAATCACAACAGACCCCCCACCCATCACTGAGCCAGGATTGGAACTTTCTAGCCACCCCAGGTGTGGGCTTTATAAAAAAAAAAAAAAAAAAAATCATAACAGACCCCCCCCGACCCCCATCACTGAGCCAGGATTGGAAATTTCTAGCCACCCCGGGTGTGGGCTTTATAAAAAAATTATAAAAAAAACAAATTCATAACAGACCCCCCCATTACTGAGCCAGGATTGGAAATGACTAGCCACCCCGGGTGTGGGCTTGATAAAAAAAAAATAATAATAAAAAATCATAACACACCCCCCCCCCCCCATCACAGAGCCAGGATTGGAAATTTCTAGCCACCCCGGGGGTGGGCTTTATAAAAAAATAAAAAAAATAAAAAATCACAACAGACCCCCCCCCCCCATCACTGAGGCAGGATTGGAAATTTCTAGCCACCCCGGGTGTGGGCTTTATAAAAAAAAATGAAAAAAAAAAAATTCATAGCAGACCCCCCCCATTACTGAGCCAGGATTGGAAATGTCTAGCCACCCCGGGTGTGGGCTTGATAAAAAAAAAAAAAAAAAAAAAAATCATAACAGATCCCCCGCCCCATCACAGAGCCAGGATTGGAAATTTCTAGCCACCCCGGGGGTGGGCTTTATAAAAAAAAATAAATAATAAATAAATAACAACAGACCCCCCCCCCCCCCATCACTGAGGCAGGATTGGACATTTCTAGCCACCCCGGGTGTGGGCTTTATACAAAAAAAAAATAATAATAATAAAATAAATAAATAAAAAATAAAAATTCATAACAGACCCCCACCCATCACTGAGCCAGGATTGGAAATTTCTAGCCACCTCTTGTGTGGGCTTTATAAAAATAAAAAAAATAAAAAATCATAACAGACCCCCTCCCCCCCCCCCATCACTGAGCCAGGATTGGAAATTTCTAGCCAGCCCGGGTGTGGGCTTTATAAAAAAAAAAAAAAAAATCAT
This sequence comes from Urophycis tenuis, assembly GCA_036785325.1. NCBI lineage: Eukaryota > Metazoa > Chordata > Actinopteri > Gadiformes > Phycidae > Urophycis > Urophycis tenuis. The sequence goes on along the minus strand of JAXIVH010000187.1, from coordinate 93,654 downwards.
AACAGACCCCCCCCCATCACTGAGCCAGGATTGGAAATTTCTAGCCACCCCGGGGGTGGGCTTTATAAAAAAAAAAAAAAAAAAAATCATAACAGACCCCCCCCCCCCATCACTGAGCCAGGATTGGAAATTTCTAGCCACCCCGGGTGTGGGCTTTATAAAAAAAAAAAAAAAATAAAAAATCATAACAGACCCCGACCCCATCACTGTTCCAGGATCGGAAATTTCTAGACACCCCGGGGGTGGGTTTTATAAAAAAAAATAAAATAAAAAAATTCACAACAGACCCCCCCCCATCACTGAGCCAGGATTGGAACTTTCTAGCCACCCCGGGTGTGGGCTTTATAAAAAAAAAAAAAAAAATCATAACAGACCCCCCCCCCCATCACAGAGCCAGGATTGGAAATTTCTAGCCACCCCGGGGGTGGGCTTTATAAAAAAATAAAAAAAATAAAAAATCACAACAGACTCCCCCCCCCCCATCACTGAGGCAGGATTGGAAATTTCTAGCCACCTCGGGTGTGGGCTTTATAAAAAAAAAAAAAAAAATATTTTAAAAAAATTTTTAAAAAATCATAACAGACCCCCCCACATCACTGAGCCAGGATTGGAAATTTCTAGCCACCCCGGGTGTGGGCTTTATAAAAAAAAAAAGAAAAAAAAAAATTTCATAACAGACCCCCCCCATTACTGAGCCAGGATTGGAAATGTCTAGCCACCCCGGGTGTGGGCTTTATAAAAAAAAAAAAAAAAAAAAAAAATCACAACAGACCCCCCCCCCCATCACTGAGGCAGGATTGGAAATTTCTAGCCACCCCGGGTGTGGGCTTTATAAAAAAATAATAAAAAAAACAAATTCATAACAGACCCCCCCCATTACTGAGCCAGGATTGGAAATGACTAGCCACCCCGGGTGTGGGCTTTATAAAAAAAAATAAAAAATAAAAAATCACAACAGACCCCCCCCCCCCCCCCCCATCACTGAGGCAGGATTGGAAATTTCTAGCCACCCCGAGTGTGGGCTTTATATAAAAAATAAAAAAAATCATAATAGACCCCCCCCCCCATCACTGAGGCAGGATTGGAAATTTCTAGCCACCCCGGGTGTGGGCTTTATAAAAAAATAATAAAAAAAACAAATTCATAACAGACCCCCCCCCATTACTGAGCCAGGATTGGAAATGACTAGCCACCCCGGGTGTGGGCTTGATAAAAAAAAAATAATAATAAAAAATCATAACAGACCCCCCCCCCCCATCACAGAGCCAGGATTGGAAATTTCTAGCCACCCCGGGGGTGGGCTTTATAAAAAAATAAAAAAAAATAAAAAATCACAACAGACCCCCCCCCCCATCACTGAGGCAGGATTGGAAATTTCTAGCCACCACCGGGTGTGGGCTTTATAAAAAAAATAATAAAATTATTTAAAAAAAAAATTTAAAAAATCATAACAGACCCCCCCCCATCACTGAGCCAGGATTGGAAATTTCTAGCCACCCGGGTGTGGGCTTTATAAAAAAAAAAAAAAAAACATAACAGACCCCCCCCCCATCACTGAGCAAGGATTGGAACTTTCTAGCCACCCCAGGTGTGGGCTTTATTAAAAAAATAATAATAATAATAACAACAGACCCCCCCCCCCCATCACTGAGCCAGGATTGGAAATTTCTAGCCACCCCGGGTGTGGGGTTTATAAAAAAAAAAAAAAAAAAAAAACATAACAGACCCCGTCCCCATCACTGAGCCAGGATCGGAAATTTCTAGACACCCCGGGGGTGGGCTTTATAAAGAAAAAAAAAAAAAAAAAAAATCACAACAGACCCCCCCCCCATCACTGAGCCAGGATTGGAACTTTCTAGCCACCCCGGGGGTGGGCTTTATAAAAAAAAAAATAAAATAAATAAATAACAACAGACCCCCCCCCCCCCCAATCACTGAGGCAGGATTGGACATTTCTAGCCACCCCGGGTGTGGGCTTTATACAAAAAAAAAAAAAAAAAAATAAAATAAATAAATAAAAAATAAAAATTCATAACAGACCCCCACCCATCACTGAGCCAGGATTGGAAATTTCTAGCCAGCCCGGGTGTGGGCTTTATAAAAAAAAAATAAAAAATCATAACAGACCCCCCCCCATCACTGAGCCAGGATTGGAAATTTCTAGCCACCCCGGGGGTGGGCTTTATAAAAAAAAAAAAAAAAAAAATCATAACAGACCCCCCCCCCCCCATCACTGAGCCAGGATTGGAAATTTCTAGCCACCCCGGGTGTGGGCTTTATAAAAAAAAAAAAAAAAAAAATCATAACAGACCCCACCCCCATCACTGAGCCAGGATTGGAAATGTCTAGCCACCCCGGGTGTGGGCTTTATAAAAAAAAAAATAAAAATCATAACAGACCCCCCCACCCCCATCACTGAGCCAGGATTGGAAATTTCTAGCCACCCCGGGTGTGGGCTTTATAAAAAAAAATGAAAAAAAAAAATTCATAACAGACCCCCCCCATTACTGAGCCAGGATTGGAAATGTCTAGCCACCCCGGGTGTGGGCTTTATAAAAAAAAAAAAAAAATCATAACAGACCCCCCCCACCCCCATCACTGAGCCAGGATTGGAAATTTCTAGCCACCCCGGGTGTGGGCTTTATAAAAAAATAATAAAAAAAACAAATTCATAACAGACCCCCCCCCATTACTGAGCCAGGATTGGAACTTTCTAGCCACCTGGGTGTGGGCTTTATAAAAAAAAAAAAAAAAAAATCATAACAGACCCCCCCCACCCCCATCACTGAGCCAGGATTGGAAATTTCTAGCCACCCCGGGTGTGGGCTTTATAAAAAAAATAATAAAAAAAAACAAATTCATAACAGACCCCCCCCCCCCCATCACTGAGGCAGGATTGGAAATGACTAGCCACCCCGGGTGTGGGCTTGATAAAAAAAAAATAGTAATAAAAAATCATAACAGACCCCCCCCCCCCCCCCCCCCATCACAGAGCCAGGATTGGAAATTTCTAGCCACCCCGGGGGTGGGCTTTATAAAAAAATAAAAAAAATAAAAAATCACAACAGACCCCCCCCCCCCATCACTGAGGCAGGATTGGAAATTTCTAGCCACCCCGGGTGTGGGCTTTATAAAAAAAATAATAAAATTATATTAAAAAAAAAATAAAAAAATCATAACAGACCCCCCCCCCCATCACTGAGCCAGGATTGGAAATTTCTAGCCACCCCGGGTGTGGGCTTTATAAAAAAAAAAGAAAAAAAAAAATTCATAACAGACCCCCCCCATTACTGAGCCAGGATTGGAAATGTCTAGCCACCCCGGGTGTGGGCTTTATATAAAAAAAAAAAAATCATAACAGACCCCCCCCACCCCCATCACTGAGCCAGGATTGGAAATTTCTAGCCACCCCGGGTGTGGGCTTTATAAAAAAATAATAAAAAAAAACAAATTCATAACAGACCCCCCCCATTACTGAGCCAGGATTGGAAAGGTCTAGCCACCCCGGGTGTGGGCTTTATAAAAAAAAAAAAAAAAAAAAAAAATCACAACAAACCCCCCCCCCCATCACTGAGGCAGGATTGGAAATTTCTAGCCACCCCAGGTGTGGGCTTTATAAAAATAAAAAATAAGTAAATAAATAAAAATTCATAAACCCCCCCCCCCCATTACTGAGCAAGTATAGGAAATTTCTAGCCACCCCTGGTGTGGGCTAGAATTTTTTTTTTTTTTTTAATAAAAAAAATAAAAAAAATCATAACAGACCCCCCCCCCCCCCCATTACTGAGCCAGGATTGGAAATTTCTAGCCACCCTGGTTGTGGGCTTTCTAAAAAAAAAATTAAAATGAAAAATAATTCATAACAGACCCCCCCCCATTACTGAGCCAGGATTGGAAATGTCTAGCCACCCGGGGTTTGGGCTTTATAAAAAATAAAATAATTAAAAAACCATAACAGACCCCCCCATCACAGAGCCAGGATTCGAAATTTCTAGCCACCCCAGGTGTGGGCTTTATAAATAAATAAATAAAATTATAAAAAAATAAAAAATAAAAAAATAAAAATTCATAACTGACCCCCCCCCCCCCCATTACTGAGCCAGGATTGGAAATTTCTAGCCAACCCGGATGTGGGCTTAGTAAAAAAAATAAAAAATAAAAATCTTAACAGACCCCCCCCCCCCCATCACAGAGCCAGGATTGGAAATTTCTAGCCACCCCGGGGGTGGGCTTTATAAAAAAAAATAAAAAAATAATAAAAAAAATAAATAAAAAATAAAAATCATAACAGACCCCCACCCATTACTGAGCCAGGATTGGAAATTTCTAGCCAACCCGGGTGTGGGCTTTATAAAAAAAAAAATTAAAAAAAAATCACAACAGACCCCCCCCCCCATCACTGAGGCAGGATTGGAAATTGCTAGCCACCCCGGGTGTGGGCTTTATAAAAAAAAAAAAAAAAAATATTAAAAAAAAAAATTAAAAAAATCATAACAGACCCCCCCCCCATCACAGAGCCAGGATTTGAAATTTCTAGCCACCCCAGGGGTGGGCTTTATAAAAAAAATTAAATAAAAAAAAATCACAACAGACCCCCCCCCCCCCCCCCCCCCATCACTGAGCCAGGATTGGAAATTTCTAGCCACCCCGGGTGTGGGCTTTATAAAAAAAAAAAAAAAAAAAAATCATAACAGACCCCACCCCCATCACTGAGCCAGGATTGGAAATTTTTAGCCACCCCGGGTGTGGGCTTTATAAAAAATAAAAAAACAATAAATAAATAAAAATTCATAAAAGACCCCCCCCCCCATTACTGAGCAAGAATAGGAAATTTCTAGCCACCCCTGGTGTGGGCTAGAATTTTTTTTTTTTTTTTTTATAAATAAAATAAAAAAAATCATAACAGACCCCCCCCCCCCATTACTGAGCCAGGATTGGAAATTTCTAGCCACCCCGGTTGTGGGCTTTCTAAAAAAAAAAAAAAAATGAAAAAAAATTCATACCAGACCCCCCCCCCCCCCATTACTAAGCCAGGATTGGAAATGTCTAGCCACCCGGGGTGTGGGCTTTATAAAAAAAAAAAAGAAAAAAATCATAACAGACCCCACCCCCATCACTTAGCCAGTATTTGAAATTTCTAGCCACCCGGGTGTGGGTTTTATAAAAAAAAAAAAAAAAAATCATAACAGACCCCCCCCCCCATCACTGAGCCAGGATTGGAAATTTCTAGCCACCCCGGGTGTGGGCTTTATAAAAAATAAATAAAAATAAAAAATTCATAACAGACCCCACCCCCATCACTGAGTCAGGATTGGAAATGTCTAGCCACCCCGGTTGTGGGCTTTATACAAAAAATAAAAAAAATAAAAAAATAAAAATTCATAACAGACCCCCACCCATCACTGAGCCAGGATTGGAAATTTCTAGCCGACCCAGGTGTGGGCTTTATATATAAAAAAAAAAATAATAATAATAATCATAACAGACCCCCCCCCCCCCCCCATTACTCAGCCAGGATTGGAAATATCTAGCCAATCCGGGTGTGGGCTTTATAAAAATAAAAATAAAATAAATAAAAAAAAATTCATAAAAGACCCCCCCCCCCCCCATTACTGAGCAAGTATTGGAAATTTCTAGCCAACCCGGGTGTGGGCTTTATAAAAAAAATTAAAAAAAAATTCATAAGAGACCCCCTCCATTACTGAGCCAGGATTGGAAATGTCTTGCCACCCCGGGTGTGGGCTTTATAAAAAAAAAATAAAAATAAAAATCACAACAGACCCCCCCCCCCCATCACTGAGGCAGGATTGGAAATTGCTAGCCACCCCGGGTGTGGGCTTTATAAAAAAAAAAAAAAAATTATTAAAAAAAATATTAAAAAAATCATAACAGACCCCCCCCCCATCACAGAGCCAGGATTTGAAATTTCTAGCCACCCCAGGGGTGGGCTTTATAAGAAAAATTAAATAAAAAAAAATCACAACAGACCCCCCCCCCCCCCATCACTGAGCCAGGATTGGAAATTTCTAGCCACCCCGGGTGTGGGCTTTATAAAAAAAAAAATTAAAAAAAATCATAACAGACCCCACCCCTATCACTGAGCCAGGATTGGAAATTTTTAGCCACCCCGGGTGTGGGCTTTATAAAAATAAAAAAACAATAAATAAATAAAAATTCATAAAAGACCCCCCCCCCCCATTACTGAGCAAGAATAGGAAATTTCTAGCCACCCCTGGTGTGGGCTAGAATTTTTTTTTTTTTTTTTAATAAATAAAAAAAAAAAAATCATAACAGACCCCCCCCCCCCCATTACTGAGCCAGGATTGGAAATTTCTAGCCACCCCGGTTGTGGGCTTTCTAAAAAAAAAATAAAAATGAAAAAAAATTCATACCAGACCCCCCCCCCCCCCCCCCCCATCACTGAGCCAGGATTTGAAATTTCTAGCCACCCGGGTGTGGGTTTTATAAAAAAAAAAAAAAAAATCATAACAGACCCCCCCCCCCCCCCCATCACTGAGCCAGGATTGGAAATTTCTAGCCACCCCGGGTGTGGGCTTTATAAAAAAAATTAAAAAAAAATTCATAAGAGACCCCCTCCATTACTGAGCCAGGATTGGAAATGTCTTGCCACCCCGGGTGTGGGCTTGATAAAAAAAAAAAAAAAAAAAATCATAACAGACCCCCCATCACAGAGCCATGATTGGAAATTTCTAGCCACCCCGGGGGTCGGCTTTATAAAAAAAATAATAAAATAAAAAAAAATAAAAAATAAAAAAATAAAAATTCATAACAGACCCCCACCCATTACTGAGCCAGGATTGGAAATTTCTAGCCACCCCGGGTGTGGGCTTTATAAAAAATAAATAAAAATAAAAAATTCATAACAGACCCCACCCCCATCACTGAGTCAGGATTGGAAATGTCTAGCCACCCCGGTTGTGGGCTTTATACAAAAAATAAAAAAAATAAAAAAATAAAAATTCATAACAGACCCCCACCCATCACTGAGCCAGGATTGGAAATTTCTAGCCACCCCAGGTGTGGGCTTTATATATAAAAAAAAAAATAATAATAATAATCATAACAGACCCCCCCCCCCCCCCCATTACTCAGCCAGGATTGGAAATATCTAGCCAACCCGGGTGTGGGCTTTATAAAAATAAAAATAAAATAAATAAAAAAAAAATCATAAAAGACCCCCCCCCCCCCCATTACTGAGCAAGTATTGGAAATTTCTAGCCAACCCGGGTGTGGGCTTTATAAAAAAAATAAAAAAAAAATTCATAAGAGACCCCCTCCATTACTGAGCCAGGATTGGAAATGTCTTGCCACCCCGGGTGTGGGCTTGATAAAAAAAAAAAAAAAAAAAATCATAACAGACCCCCCATCACAGAGCCATGATTGGAAATTTCTAGCCACCCCGGGGGTCGGCTTTATAAAAAAAATAATAAAATAAAAAAAAATAAAAAATAAAAAAATAAAAATTCATAACAGACCCCCACCCATTACTGAGCCAGGATTGGAAATTTCTAGCCACCCCGGGTGTGGGCTTTATAAAAAAATAATAATAATAAATCATAACAGACCCCCCCCCATCACTGAGCCAGGATTTGAAATTTCTATCCACCCCGGGTGTGGGCTTTAAAAGAAAAAAAAAAAAAAAAAATCATAACAGACCCCACTCCCTTCAATGAGCCAGGATTGGAAATTTCTAGCCAACCCGGGTGTGGCCTTTATAAAAAAAATAATAAAATAAAAAAATTAATAAAAAAAGAAAAAAAAAATCATTACAGCCCCCCCCCCCCCATTACTGAGCCAGGATTGGAAATTTCTAGCCACCCCGAGGGTGGGCTTTATAAAAAAAAAATAAAATAAAAAAATCACAACAGACCCCCCCCCCCCCCATTACTGAGCCAGGATTGGAAATTTCTAGCCACCCCGGGTGTGGGCTTTATAAAAAATAATAAATAATAAATAAATAAAAATTCATAAAAGACCCCCCCCATTACTGAGCAAGTATTGGAAATATCTAGCCACCCCGGGTGTGGGCTTGATAAAAAAAAAAAAATAAAAAAAAAATCATAACAGACCTCCCCCCCATCACTGAGGCAGGATTGGAAATTTCTAGCCACCCCGGGTGTGGGCTTTATAAAAAAATAATAAAATAAAAAAAATAAAAAATAAAAAAATAAAAATTCAGAACAGACCCCCACCCATTACTGAGCCAGGATTGGAAATTTCTAGCCACCACGGGTGTGGGCTTTATAAAAAAATAAATAAATAAATAAATAAAAAAAAATCATAACAGACCCCCCCCCCCATTACTCAGCCAGGATTGGAAATTTCTAGCCACCCCGGGTGTGGGCTTTATAAAACAAAAATAAAATAAAAATATCATAAAAGACCCCGCCCCCCCCCATCATTGAGCCAGGATTGGAAATTTCTAGCAACCCCGGGTGTGGGCTTTATAAAAAGAAATAAATTAAAAAAATTATAACAGACCCCCCCCATTACTGAGCCAGGATTGGGAATTTCTAGCCACCCCGGGTGTGGGCTTTATAAAAAAATAAAATAAAAAATCACAAAAGACCCCGCCCCCCCCCATCATTGAGCCAGGATTGGAATTTTCTAGCCACCCCGGGTGTGGGCTTTATCAAAAAAATAAAAAATAAATAAAAATCATAACAGACCCCCCCCCCCCTCCAATACTGAGCCAGGATTGGAAATTTCCAGCCAACCAGGGTGTGGGTTTTCTAAAAAAAAAAAAAAAAATGAAAAAAAAATCATAACAGACCCCCCCCCCCCCCATTACTGAGCCAGGATTGGAAATGTCTAGCCACCCCGGGGGTGGGCTTTATAAACAAAAAAAAAAAAAAAAAAAAAATTCATAACAGACCCACCCCCCATCACAGAGCCAGGATTGGAAATTTCTAGCCACCCCGGGGGTGGGCTTTATAAAAAATAATAATAATAATAAAATCACAACAGACCCCCCCCCCCCATCACTGAGACAGGATTGGAAATTTCTAGCCACCCCGGGTGTGGGCTTTATAAAAAAAAAAAAAAAATTATTTAAAAAAAATAATACAAAAATCATAACAGACCCCCACCCATCACTGAGCCAGGATTGGAATTTTCTAGCCACCCCGAGGTGGGCTCTATAAAAAAATAAAAAATAAATGAAATCACAACAGACCCCCCCCCCCCCCCCCCATCACTGAGACAGGATTGGAAATTTCTAGCCACCCCGGGTGTGGGCTTTATAAAAAAAAATAATAAAATTATTTTTTTTAAAAATTAAAAAAATCATAACAGACCCCCACCCATCACTGAGCCAGGATTGGAAATTTCTAGCCACCCCGGGTGTGGGCTTTATAAAAAAAATAAAAAAAAATTAAAAATCATAACAGACCCCACCCCAATCACAGAGCCAGGATTGGAAATTTCTAGCCATCCCCGGGGGTGGGCTTTATAAAAAATAAATAAATAAAAATAAATCACAACAGACCCCCCCCCATCACTGAGCAAGGATTGGAACTTTCTAGCCACCCCAGGTGTGGGCTTTATAAAAAAAAAAAAAAAAAAAATCATAACAGACCCCACCCCCATCACTGAGCCTGGATTGGAAATTTCTAGCCACCCCGGGTGTGGGCTTTATAAAACAAAAAAAAACAAAAAAATCATAACAGACCCCACCCCCATCACTGAGCCAGGATTGGAAATTTCTAGCCACCCGGGTGTGGGCTTTATAAAAAAATAATAAAAAAAACAAATTCATAACAGACCCCCCCCCATTACTGAGCCAGGATTGGAAATGTCTAGCCACCCCGGGGGTGGGCTTTATAAAAAATAAAAAAAAATAAAAAATCATAACAGACCCAACCCCCATCACTGAGCCAGGATCGGAAATTTCTAGCCACCCCGGGTGTGGGCTTTATAAACAAATATAAAAAAATAAAAAATCATAACAGACCCCACCCCCATCACAGAGTCAGGATTGGAAATTTCTAGCCACCCCGGGGGTGGGCTTTATAAAAAAATAATAAAAAAAACAAATTCATAACAGACCCCCCCCCATCACTGAGCCAGGATTGGAAATGTCTATCCACCCCGGGTGTGGGCTTGATAAAAAAAATAAAATAATAAAAAATCATAACAGACCCCCCCCCCCCCATCACTGATCCAGGATTGGAAATTTCTAGCCACCCCGGGTGTGGGCTTTATAAAAAGAAATAAATAAAAAAATTATAACAGACCCCCCCCCCCATTACTGAGCCAGGATTGGAAATTTCTAGCCACCCCGGGTGTGGGCTTTATAAAAAAAAAAAAAAAAAAATCATAACAGACCCCACCCCCATCACTGAGCCAGGATTGGAAATTTCTAGCCACACGGGTGTGGGCTTTATAAAAAAAAAAAAAAAAATCATAACAGACCCCCCCCCCATCACTGAGCCAGGATTGGAACTTTCTAGCCAACCCGGGTGTGGGCTTTATAAAAAAAAAAAAAAAAAAAAAAATTCATAACAGATCCCCCCCTTTACTGAGCCAGGATTGGAAATTTCTAGCCACCCCGGGTGTGGGCTTGATAAAAAAAATAAAATAATAAAAAATCATAACAGACCCCCCCCACCCCCATCACTGAGCCAGGATTGGAAATTTCTAGCCACCACGGGTGTGGGCTTTATAAAAAAAAAATAAAAATAAAAAATCATAACAGACCCCGACCCCATCACTGAGCCAGGACCGGAAATTTCTAGCCACCCCGGGGGTGGGCTTTATAAAAAAAAATAAAATAAAAAAAAATCACAACAGACCCCCCCCCGCATCACTGATTCAGGATTGGAACTTTCTAGCCACCCCGGGTGTGGGCTTTATAAAAAAAAAAAAAAAAAAATCATAACAGACCCCACCCCCATCACTGAGCCAGGATTGGAAATTTCTAGCCACCCGTGTGTGGGCTTTATAAAAAATAAAAAATAAAAATAATAACAGACCCCCCCCCCCCCATTCAGTGAGCCAGGATTGGAAATTTCTAGCCACCCCGGATGTGGGCTTTATAAAAAAAAAAAAAAAAAAAAAATCATAACAGACCCCACCCCCATCACTGAGCCAGGATCGGAAATTTCTAGCCACCCCGGGTCTGGGCTTTATAAAAAAAAAAAAAAAAAATTAAAAATCATAACAGACCCCACCCCCATCACAGAGCCAGGATTGGAAATTTCTGGCCACCCCGGGGGTGGGCTTTATGAAAAAAAATAAAATAAAATAAAATCACAACAGACTCCCCCCCCATCACTGAGCCAGGATCGGAACTTTCTAGCCAACCCGGGTGTGGGCTTTATAAAAAAAAAAAAAAAAAAAATCATAACAGACCCCCCCCCCCCCCCCCCATCACTGAGGCAGGATTGGAAATTTCTAGCCACCCCGGGTGTGGGCTTTATAAACAAATATAAAAAAATAAAAAATCATAACAGACCCCCCCCCCATTACTGAGCCAGGATTGGAAATGTCTAGCCACCCCGGGTGTGGGCTTGAAAAAAAAAAAAAAAAAAAAAAAAATCATAACAGACCCCCCCCCCCCCCCCCCCCCCCCCCCATCACAGAGCCAGGATTGGAAATTTCTAGCCACCCCGGGGGTGGGCTTTATAAAAAAAAAAAAAAAAAAAAAAAAAAATCACAACAGACCCCCCCCCCCCCCAATCACTGAGACAGGATTGGAAATTTCTAGCCACCCCGGGGCTTTATAAAAAAAATAATAAAATTATTTAAAAAAATAATAAAAAAAATAATAACAGACCCCCCCCCATCACTGAGCCAGGATTGGAAATTTCTAGCCACCCCGGGTGTGGGCTTTATAAAACAAAAAAACAAACAAAAAATCATAACAGAACCCACCCATTACTGAGCCAGGATTGGACATTTCTAGCAAACCCGGGTGTGGGCTTTATAAAAAAAAAAAAAAAAAAAAATGATAACAAATCCCCCACCATCACTGAATCAGGATTGAAAATTTATAGCCACCCCGGGGGTGGGCTTTATAAAAAAAAAAAAAAAAAAAAAAAAATCACAACAGACCCCACCCCCATCACTGAGCCAGGATTGGAAATTTCTAGCCACCCGGGTGTCGGCTTTATAAAAAAAAAAAAAAAAATCATAACAGACCCCCCCCCCCCCCCCATCACTGAGCCAGGATTGGAAATTTCTATCCACCCCGGGGTCGGGCTTTATAAAAAAATAATAAAAAAAACAAATTCATAACAGACCCCCCCCATTACTGAGCCAGGATTGGAAATGTCTAGCCACCCCGGGTGTGGGCTTTATAAAAAAAAAATAAATAAATAAAATCACAACAGACCCCCCCCCATCACTGAGACAGGATTGGAAATTTCTAGCCACCCCGGGTGTGGGCTTTATAAAAAAAAAAAAAAAAATTCTTTAAAAAAAAAATTTAAAAAATCATAACAGACCCCCACCCATCACTGAGCCAGGATTGGAAATTTCTAGCCACCCCGGGTGTGGGCTTTATAAAAAAAAAAATAAAAAAAAATCATAACAGACCCCACCCCCATCACTGAGCCAGGATTGGAAATTTCTAGCCATCCCGGGGGTGGGCTTTATAAAACAAAAAAAAACAAAAAATCATAACAGACCCCACCCCCATCACTGAGCCAGGATTGGAAATTTCTAGCCACCCGGGTGTGGGCTTTATAAAAAAAAAAAAAAAAAAATCATAACAGACCCCCCCCCCCCCCATCACTGAGCCAGGATTGGAAATTTCTAGCCACCTCGGGTGTGGGCTTTTTTTAAAAAAAATAAAAATAAAAAATCATAACACACCCCACCCCCATCATTGAGCCAGGATTGGAAATTTCTAGCCACCCCGGATGTGGGCTTTATAAACAAATATAAAAAAATAAAAAATCATAACAGACCCCACCCCCATCACAGGGTCAGGATTGGAAATTTCTAGCCACCCCGGGGGTGGGCTTTATAAAAAAAAAAAAAAAAAAAAAAATCACAACAGACCCCCCCCCCCCCCCCCATCACTGAGACAGGATTGGAAATTTCTAGCCACCCCGGGTGTGGGCTTTATAAAAAAAAAAAAAAAAAATTCTTTAAAAAAAAAAATAAAAAAATCATAACAGACCCCCACCCATCACTGAGCCAGGATTGGAAATTTCTAGCCACCCCGGGTGTGGGCTTTATAAAACAAAAAAAAACAAAAAATCATAACAGACCCCACCCCCATCACTGAGCCAGGATTGGAAATTTCTAGCCACCTCGGGTGTGGGCTTTTTAAAAAAAAAATAAAATAAAAAAATCATAACACACCCCACCCCCATCATTGAGCCAGGATTGGAAATTTCTAGCCACCCCGGATGTGGGCTTTATAAACAAATATAAAAAAATAAAAAATCATAACAGACCCCACCCCCATCACAGGGTCAGGATTGGAAATTTCTAGCCACCCCGGGGGTGGGCTTTATAAAAAAAAAAAAAATAAAAAAAAATCACAACAGACCCCACCCCCCCCCATCACTAAGCCAGGATTGGAAATTTCTAGCCACCCCGTGGGTGGGCTTTATAAAAAATAAATAAATAAAATCACAACAGACCCCCCCCCCCCATCACAGAGCCAGGATTGGAAATTTCTAGCCACCCCGGGGGTGGGCTTTATAAAAAAAATAAATAAAAATAAAATCACAACAGACCCCCCCCCCCCCCCCCCCCCCCCCCCATCACCGAGACAGGATTGGAAATTTCTAGCCACCCGGGTGTGGGCTTTGTAAAAAAAAAAAAAAAAAAATCATAACAGACCCCCCCCCCCCCCATCACTGAGCCAGGATTGGAAACTTCTAGCCACCTCGGGTGTGGGCTTTCTAAAAAAAAATTATAAATAAAAAATCATAACAGACCCAACCCCCATCACAGAGCCAGGATTGGAAATTTCTAGCCACCCCGGGGGTGGGCTTTATAAAAAAAAAAATAATAAAAAAAATCACAACAGACCCCCCCATCACTGAGCCAGGATTGGAACTTTCTAGCCACCCCGGGTGTGGGCTTTATAAAAAACAAAAAAAAACAAATCATAATAGACCCCCCCCACCCCCATCACTGAGCCAGGATTGGAAATTTCTAGCCACCCCGGGTGTGGGCTTTATAAAAAAATAATTAAAAAAACAAATTCATAACAGACCCCCCCCCCCCATTACTGAGCCAGGATTGGAAATGACTAGCCACCCCTGGTGTGGGCTTGATAAAAAAAATAAAATAATAAAAACTCATAACAGACCCCCCCATCCCCCCCCCCCCCCCATCACAGAGCCAGGATTGGAAATTTCTAGCCAACCCGGGTGTGGGCTTTATAAAAAAAAATAATAAAATTATTTAAAAAAAAAAAAAAAAAAATCATAACAGACCCCCCCATCACTGAGCCAGGATTGGAAATTTCTAGCCACCCCAGGTGTGGGCTTTATAAAACAAACAAAAAAAAAAATCATAACAGACCCCCCCCCCCCCCCCCATCAATGAGCCAGGATTAGAAATTTCTAGCCACCCCGGGTGTGGGCTTTATAAAAAAAAAATAAAAATAAAAAATCATAACAGACCCAACCCCCATCACTGAGCCAGGATCGGAAATTTCTAGCAACCCCGGGTGTGGGCTTTATAAAAAAATAATGAAAAAAAACAAATTCATAAAAGACCCCCCCCCCCATTACTGAGCCAGGATTGGAAATGACAAGCCACCCCGGGTGTGGGCTTGAGAAAAAAAAAAAAAATAATAAAAAATCATAACAGACCCCCACCCCCCCATCACAGAGCCAGGATTGGAAATTTCTAGCCACCCCGGGGGTGGGCTTTATAAAAACATAAAAAAAATAAAAATCACGACAGACCCCCCCCCCCCATCACTGAGGCAGGATTGGAAATTTCTAGCCACCCCGGGTGTGGGCTTTATAAAAAAAATAATAAAATTATTTAAAAAAAAAAAAAAAAAAATCATAACAGACCCCCCCCCCATTACTGAGCCAGGATTGGAAATGACTAGCCACCCCTGGTGTGGGCTTGATAAAAAAAAAAAATAATAATAAAAACTCATAACAGACCCCCCCCCCCCATCACAGAGCCAGGATTGGAAATTTCTAGCCACCCCGGGGGTGGGCTTTATAAAAAACAAAAAAAAAAAAAAATCATAACAGACCCCACCCCCATCACTGAGCCAGGATTGGAAATTTCTAGCCACCCCGGGTGTGGGCTTTATAAAACAAAAAAAACAAAAAAAATCATAACAGACCCCATCCCCATCACTGAGCCAGGATTGGAAATTTCTAGCCACCCGGGTGTGGGCTTTATAAGAAAAAAAAAAAAAAAATCATAACAGACCCCCCCCCCCCCATCACTGAGCCAGGATTGGAAATTTCTAGCCACCCCGGGTGTGGGCTTTATAAAAAAAAAAAAAAAAATTAAAAATCAAAATAGACCCCACCCCCATCACAGAGCCAGGATTGGAAATTTCTAGCCACCCCGGGGGTGGGCTTTATAAAAAAAAAAAAAAAAAAAAAATCACAACAGACCCCCCCCCCCATCACTGAGCCAGGATTGGAACTTTCTAGCCACCCCGGGTGTGGGCTTTATAAAACAAACAAAAAAAAAAATCATAACAGACCCCCCCCCCCCCCCATCACTGAGCCAGGATTGGAAATTTCTAGCCACCCCGGGTGTGGGCTTTATAAAAAAAAAATAAAAATAAAAAATCATAACAGACCCAACCCCCATCACTGAGCCAGGATCGGAAATTTCTAGCCACCCCGGGTGTGGGCTTTATAAAAAAATAATAAAAAAAACAAATTCATAACAGACCCCCCCCCCATTACTGAGCCAGGATTGGAAATGACAAGCCAACCCGGGTGTGGGCTTGAGAAAAAAAAAATAAAAAATAAAAAATCATAACAGACCCCCACCCCCCCATCACAGAGCCAGGATTGGAAATTTCTAGCCACCCCGGGGGTGGGCTTTATAAAAACATAAAAAAAAATAAAAATCAAAAAAGACCCCCCCCCCCCCCATCACTGAGGCAGGATTGGAAATTTCTAGCCACCCCGGGGGTGGGCTTTATAAAAACATAAAAAAAAATAAAAATCAAAAAAGACCCCCCCCCCCCCCATTACTGAGCCAGGATTGGAAATGACTAGCCACCCCTGGTGTGGGCTTGATAAAAAAAAATAAAATAATAAAAACTCATAACAGACCCCCCCCCATCACAGAGCCAGGATTGGAAATTTCTAGCCACCCCGGGGGTGGGCTTTATAAAAAACAAACAAAAAATATTTAAAAAAAAAATTAAAAAAAATCATAAAAGACCCCCCCCCCACCACTGAGCCAGGAATGGAAATTTCTAGCCACCCCGGGTGTGGGCTTTATAAAAAAAAAAAATAAAAAAAATCATAACAGACCCCACCCCCATCACTGAGCCAGGATTGGAAATTTCTAGCCACCCCGGGGGTGGGCTTTATAAAAAAAAAAAAAAAAAAAAAAATCACAACAGACCCCCCCCCCCCCCATAACTGAGGCAGGATTGGAAATTTCTAGCCACCCCGGGTGTGGGCTTTATAAAAAAAATAATAAAATTATTTAAAAAAAAAAATAAAAAAATCATAACAGACCCCCCCCCATCACTGAGCCAGGATTGGAAATTTCTAGCCACCCGGGTGTGGGCTTTATAAAAAAAAAATTAAAAAATTAAAAATCAAAATAGACCCCACCCCCATCACAGAGCCAGGATTGGAAATTTCTAGCCACCCCGGGGGTGGGCTTTATAAAAAAAAAATAAAAAAATAAAAATTCATAACAGACCCCCACCCATTACTGAGCCAGGATTGGAAATTTCTAGCCAACCCGGGAGTGGGCTTTATAAAAAAAAAAAAAAAAAAATGATAACAAATCCCCCACCATCACTGAATCAGGATTGAAAATTTCTAGCCACCCCGGGTGTGGGCTTTATAAAAAAAAATAAAAAATAAAAAAATCATAACACACCCCACCCCCATCACTGAGCCAGGATTGGAAATTTCTAGCCAACCCGGGGGTGGGCTTTATAAAAAAATAATAAAAAAAACAAATTCATAACAGACCCAACCCCCATCACTGAGCCAGGATCGGAAATTTCTAGCCACCCCGGGTGTGGGCTTGATAAACAAAATAATAAAATTATTTAAAAAAAAAAATAAAAAAATCATAACAGACCCCCCCCCCATCACTGAGCCAGGATTGGAAATTTCTAGCCACCCCAGGTGTGGGCTTTATAAAAAATAAAAAAAATAAAAATCATAACAGACCCCACCCCCATCACTGAGCCATGATTGGAAATTTCTAGCCACCCCGGGTGTGGGCTTATAAAAAAAAAAAAAAAAAAAAAAATCATAACAGACCCCCCCCCCCCCCCATCACTGAGCCAGGATTGGAAATTTCTAGCCACCCCGGGTGTGGGCTTTATAAAAAAAATAATAAAATTATTAAAAAAAAAAATTAAAAAAATAATAACAGACCCCCGCCCATCACTGAGCCAGGATTGGAAATTTCTAGCCACCCCGGGTGTGGGCTTGATAAAAAAAATAATAAAAAAAACAAATTCATTACAGACCCCCCCATTACTGAGCCAGGATTGGAAATGTCTAGCCACCCCGGGTGTGGGCTTTATAAAAAAAAAAAAAAAAAAAATGATAACAAATCCCCCACCATCACTGAATTAGGATTGAAAATTTCTAGCCACCCCGGGTGTGGGCTTTATAAAAAAAAATAAAAAATAAAAAATCATAACACACCCCACCCCCATCACTGAGCCAGGATTGGAAATTTCTAGCCACCCCGGGTGTGGGTCTTATAAACAAATATAAAAAAATAAAAAATCATAACAGACCCCACCCCCATCACAGAGTCAGGATTGGATATTTCTAGCCAACCCGGGGGTGGGCTTTATAAAAAAATAATAAAAAAAACAAATTCATAACAGACCCAACCCCCATCACTGAGCCAGGATCGGAAATTTCTAGCCACCCCGGGTGTGGGCTTGATAAACAAAATAATAAAATTATTTAAAAAAAAAAATAAAAAAATCATAACAGACCCCCCCCCCATCACTGAGCCAGAATTGGAAATTTCTAGCCACCCCCGGTGTGGGCTTTATAAAAAAAAAAAATAATAAAAATCATAACAGACCCCACCCCCATCACTGAGCCAGGATTGGAAATTTCTAGCCACCCCGGGTGTGGGCTTGATAAAAAAAATAATAAAAAAAACAAATTCATTACAGACCCCCCCATCACTGAGCCAGGATTGGAAATTTCTAGCCACCCCGGGTGTGGGCTTTATACAAAAAATAATAAAATTAAAAAAAATAATAAATAAAAAAATAAAAATTCATAACAGACCCCCACCCATCACTGAGCCAGGATTGGAAATTTCTAGCCACCCCGGGTGTGGGCTTTATAAAAAAAAAAAAAAAAAAAAATCATAACAGACCCCCCCCCCCCCATCACTGAGCCAGGATTGGAAATTTCTAGCCACCCCGGGTGTGGGCTTTATAAAAAAAATATAAAAAAATAAAATCACAACAGACCCCCCCCCCCCCCCCATCACTGAGACAGGATTGGAAATTTCTAGCCACCCCGGATGTGGGCTTTATAAAAAAAATAATAAAATTATTTAAAAAAAAAAATAAAAAAATCATAACAGACCCCCCCCATCACTGAGCCAGGATTGGAAATTTCTAGCCACCCCGGGTGTGGGCTTTATAAAAAAAAAATAAAATAAAAATCATAACAGATCCCACCCCCATCACTGAGCCAGGATTGGAAATTTCTAGCCACCCGGGTGTGGGCTTTATAAAAAAATAAAAAAATAAATCATAACAGACCTCCCCCCCCCATCACTGAGGCAGGATTGGAAATTTCTAGCCACCCCAGGTGTGGGCTTTATAAAAAAAAAAAAAAAAAAAAATCATAACAGACACCCCCCCCCATCACAGAGCCAGGATTGGAAATTTCTAGCTTTATAAAAAATAAAAAAAATAAAAATCATCACTGACCCCTCCCCCATCACTGAGCCAGGATTGGAAATTTCTAGCCACCCGGGTGTGGGCTTTATAAAAAAAAAAAAAAAAAAAATCATAACAGACCCCCCCCCCCATCACTGAGCCAGGATTGGAAATTTCTAGCCACCCCGGGGGTGGGCTTTATAAAAAAAAAAAAAAAAAAATCACAACAGACCCCCCCCCCCCATCACTGAGGCAGGATTGGAAATTTGTAGCCACCCCAGGTGTGGGCTTTTTAAAAAAAATAATAAAATTATTTAAAAAAATAAATAAAAAAATCATAAAATACCCCCTCCCATCACTGAGCCAGGATTGGAAATTTCTAGCCACCCCGGGGGTGGGCTTTATAAAAAAATAATAAAAAAAACAAATTCATAACAGACCCCCCCCCATTACTGAGCCAGGATTGGAAATGACTAGCCACCCCGGGTGTGGGCTTGAGAAAAAAAAAAAAAAAAAAAAAATCATAACAAACCCCCCCCCCCCCCCATCACAGAGCCAGGATTGGAAATTTTTAGCCACCCCGGGGGTGGGCTTTATAAAAAAAATAATAAAATTTAAAACAAAAAAAATTAAAAAATCATAACAGACCCCCCCCCATCACTGAGCCAGTATTGGAAATTTCTAGCCACCCCGGGTGTGGGCTTTATATAAAAAAAAAAAAAAATCATAATAGACCCCACCCCCATCACTGAGCCAGGATTGGAAATTTCTAGCCACCCGGGTGTGGGCTTTATAAAAAAATTTAAAAAATATCATAACAGACCCCCCCCCCCATCACTGAGCCAGGATTGGAAATTTCTAGCCACCCCGGGTGTGGGCTTTATAAAAAAAATAAAATAAAAAAAATTCATAACAGACCCCACCACCATCACTGAGCCAGGATCGGAAATTTCTAGCCACCCCGGCTGTGGGCTTTATAAAAAAAAAATAAAAAATAAAAAAATCATAACAGACCCCACCCCCATCACAGAGCCAGGATTGGAAATTTCTAGCCACCCCGGGGGTGGGCTTTATAAAAAAATAATAAAAAAAACAAATTCATAACAGACCCCCCCCATTACTGAGTCAGGATTGGAAATGACTAGCCACCCCGGGTGTGGGCTTGATAAAAAAAAAATAATAATAAAAAATCATAACAGACCCCCCCCCCCCATCACAGAGCCAGGATTGGAAATTTCTAGCCACCCCGGGGGTGGGCTTTATAAAAAAAAAAAAAAAAAAAAAAAAATCACAACAGACCCCCCCCCCCATCACTGAGCCAGGATTGGAAATTTCTAGTTACCCCGGGTGTGGGCTTTATAAAAAAAAAAAAAAAAAATCATAACAGACCCCCCCCCCCATCACTGAGCCAGGATTGGAAATTTCTAGCCACCCCCGGGTGTGGGCTTTATAAAAAAATAATAAAAAAAACAAATTCATAAGAGACCCCCCCATTACTGAGCCAGGATTGGAAATGACTAGCCACCCCGGGGGTGGGCTTTATAAAAAAATAAAAAAAAAATAAAAATCACAACAGACCCCCCCCCCCCATCACTGAGGCAGGAATGGAAATTTCTAGCCACCCGGGTGTGGGCTTTATAAAAAAAATAATAAAATTATTTAAATTTTTTTTTTTAAAAATCATAACAGACCCCCCCCCCATCACTGAGCCAGGATTGGAAATTTCTAGCCACCCGGGTGTGGGCTTTATAAAAAAAAAAAAAAAAACATAACAGACCCCCCCCCATCACTGAGCCAGGATTGGAACTTTCTAGCCACCCCAGGTGTGGGCTTTCTAAAAAAAAAAATAATAATAATAATAACAGACCCCCCCCCCCATCACTGAGCCAGGATTGGAAATTTCTAGCCACCCCGGGTGTGGGGTTTATAAAAAAAAAAAAAAAAAAAAAAATCATAACAGACCCCGACCCCATCACAGAGCCAGGATTGGAAATTTCTAGCCACCCCGGGGGTGGGCTTTATAAAAAATAATAATAATAATAAAATCACAACAGACCCCCCCCCCCCCATCACTGAGACAGGATTGGAAATTTCTAGCCACCCCGGGTGTGGGCTTTATAAAAAAAAAAAAAAAATTATTTAAAAAAAATAATAAAAAAATCATAACAGACCCCCACCCATCACTGAGCCAGGATTGGAATTTTCTAGCCACCCCGAGGTGGGCTCTATAAAAAAATAAAAAATAAATAAAATCACAACAGACCCCCCCCCCCCATCACTGAGACAGGAATGTAAATTTCTAGCCACCCCGGGTGTGGGCTTTATAAAAAAAAATAATAAAATTATTTTAAAAAAAAATTAAAAAAATCATAACAGACCCCCACCCATCACTGAGCCAGGATTGGAAATTTCTAGCCACCCCGGGTGTGGGCTTTATAAAAAAAAAAAAAAAATTAAAAATCATAACAGACCCCACCCCAATCACAGAGCAGGATTGGAAATTTCTAGCCATCCCCGGGGGTGGGCTTTATAAAAAATAAATAAATAAAAATAAATCACAACAGACCCCCCCCATCACTGAGCAAGGATTGGAACTTTCTAGCCACCCCAGGTGTGGGCTTTATAAAAAAAAAAAAAAAAAAAAATCATAACAGACCCCACCCCCATCACTGAGCCTGGATTGGAAATTTCTAGCCACCCCGGGTGTGGGCTTTATAAAACAAAAAAAAACAAAAAATCATAACAGACCCCCCCCCCCATCACTGAGCCAGGATTGGAAATTTCTAGCCACCCCCGGGTGTGGGCTTTATAAAAAAATAATAAAAAAAACAAATTCATAAGAGACCCCCCCCATTACTGAGCCAGGATTGGAAATGACTAGCCACCCCGGGGGTGGGCTTTATAAAAAAATAAAAAAAAAATAAAAATCACAACAGACCCCCCCCCCCATCACTGAGGCAGGAATGGAAATTTCTAGCCACCCGGGTGTGGGCTTTATAAAAAAAATAATAAAATTATTTAAATTTTTTTTTTTAAAAATCATAACAGACCCCCCCCCCCATCACTGAGCCAGGATTGGAAATTTCTAGCCACCCGGGTGTGGGCTTTATAAAAAAAAAAAAAAAAACATAACAGACCCCCCCCCATCACTGAGCCAGGATTGGAACTTTCTAGCCACCCCAGGTGTGGGCTTTCTAAAAAAAAAAATAATAATAATAATAACAGACCCCCCCCCCCATCACTGAGCCAGGATTGGAAATTTCTAGCCACCCCGGGTGTGGGGTTTATAAAAAAAAAAAAAAAAAAAAAAATCATAACAGACCCCGACCCCATCACAGAGCCAGGATTGGAAATTTCTAGCCACCCCGGGGGTGGGCTTTATAAAAAAAAATAATAATAATAAAATCACAACAGACCCCCCCCCCCCCCCATCACTGAGACAGGATTGGAAATTTCTAGCCACCCCGGGTGTGGGCTTTATAAAAAAAAAAAAAAAATTATTTAAAAAAAATAATAAAAAAATCATAACAGACCCCCACCCATCACTGAGCCAGGATTGGAATTTTCTAGCCACCCCGAGGTGGGCTCTATAAAAAAATAAAAAATAAATAAAATCACAACAGACCCCCCCCCCCCATCACTGAGACAGGAATGTAAATTTCTAGCCACCCCGGGTGTGGGCTTTATAAAAAAAAATAATAAAATTATTTTAAAAAAAAATTAAAAAAATCATAACAGACCCCCACCCATCACTGAGCCAGGATTGGAAATTTCTAGCCACCCCGGGTGTGGGCTTTATAAAAAAAAAAAAAAAATTAAAAATCATAACAGACCCCACCCCAATCACAGAGCAGGATTGGAAATTTCTAGCCATCCCCGGGGGTGGGCTTTATAAAAAATAAATAAATAAAAATAAATCACAACAGACCCCCCCCATCACTGAGCAAGGATTGGAACTTTCTAGCCACCCCAGGTGTGGGCTTTATAAAAAAAAAAAAAAAAAAAAATCATAACAGACCCCACCCCCATCACTGAGCCTGGATTGGAAATTTCTAGCCACCCCGGGTGTGGGCTTTATAAAACAAAAAAAAACAAAAAATCATAACAGACCCCACCCCCATCACTGAGCCAGGATTGGAAATTTCTAGCCACCCGGGTGTGGGCTTTATAAAAAAAAAAAAAAAAAAATCATAACAGACCCCACCCCCATCACTGAGCCAGGATTGGAAATTTCTAGCCACCCCGGGGGTGGGCTTTATAAAAAAATAATAAAAAAAACAAATTCATAACAGACCCCCCCCCCATTACTGAGCCAGGATTGGATATGTCTAGCCACCCCGGGGGTGGGCTTTATAAACAAATATAAAAAAATAAAAAATCATAACAGACCCCACCCCCATCACAGAGTCAGGATTGGAAATTTCTAGCCACCCCGGGGGTGGGCTTTATAAAAAAATAATAAAAAAAACAAATTCATAACAGACCCCCCCCCATTACTGAGCCAGGATTGGAAATGTCTATCCACCCCGGGTGTGGGCTTGATAAAAAAAATAAAATAATAAAAAATCATAACAGACCCCCCCCCCCCATCACTGATCCAGGATTGGAAATTTCTAGCCACCCCGGGTGTGGGCTTTATAAAAAGAAATAAATAAAAAAATTATAACAGACCCCCTCCCCCATTACTGAGCCAGGATTGGGAATTTCTAGCCACCCCGGGTGTGGGCTTTATAAAAAGAAAAAAAAAGAATCACAAAAGACCCCGCCCCCCCCATCATTGAGCCAGGATTGGAAATTTCTAGCCACCCCGGGTGTGGGCTTGATAAAAAAAATAAAATAATAAAAAATCATAACAGACCCCCCCCACCCCCATCACTGAGCCAGGATTGGAAATTTCTAGCCACCACGGGTGTGGGCTTTATAAAAAAAAAATAAAAATAAAAAATCATAACAGACCCCGACCCCATCACTGAGCCAGGACCGGAAATTTCTAGCCACCCCGGGGGTGGGCTTTATAAAAAAAAATAAAATAAAAAAAAATCACAACAGACCCCCCCGCATCACTGAGCCAGGATTGGAACTTTCTAGCCACCCTGGGTGTGGGCTTTATAAAAAAAAAAAAAAAAAATCATAACAGACCCCACCCCCATCACTGAGCCAGGATTGGAAATTTCTAGCCACCCGGGTGTGGGCTTCATAAAAAATAAAAAATAAAAATCATAACAGACCCCACCCCCATCACTGAGCCAGGATCGGAATTTTCTAGCCACCCCGGGTCTGGGCTTTATAAAAAAAAAAAAAAAAAATTAAAAATCATAACAGACCCCAACCCCATCACAGAGCCAGGATTGGAAATTTCTGGCCACCCCGGGGGTGGGCTTTATGAAAAAAAATAAAATAAAATAAAATCACAAAAGACCCCCCCCCCATCACTGAGCCAGGATCGGAACTTTCTAGCCAACCCGGGTGTGGGCTTTATAAAAAAAAAAAAAAAAAAAATCATAACAGACCCCCCCCCCCCCCCCCCCCCCCCATCACTGAGGCAGAATTGGAAATTTCTAGCCACCCCGGGTGTGGGCTTTATAAAAAAAATAATAACATTATATTAAAAAAAAATTAAAAAAATCATAACAGACCCCCCCCCTCATCACTGAGCCAGGATTGGACATTTCTAGCCACCCCGGGTGTGGGCTTTATAAAAAATAAAAAAATAAAAATCATAACAGACCCCACCCACATCACTGAGCCAGGATTGGAAATTTCTAGCCACCTCGGGTGTGGGCTTTTTAAAAAAAAAAATAAAAATAAAAAATCATAACATACCCCACCCCCATCACTGAGCCAGGATTGGACATTTCTAGCCACCCCGGGTGTGGGCTTTATAAACAAATAAAAAAAAAAAAAAATCATAACAGACCCCCCCCCCATTACTGAGCCAGGATTGGAAATGTCTAGCCACCCCGGGTGTGGGCTTGATAAAAAAAAAAAAATAAAAAAAAATCATAACAGACCCCCCCCCCCCCCCCCCATCACTGAGCCAGGATTGGAAATTTCTAGCCACCCCGGGTGTGGGCTTTATAAACAAATATAAAAAAATAAAAAATCATAACAGACCCCCCCCCCATTACTGAGCCAGGATTGGAAATGTCTAGCCACCCCGGGTGTGGGCTTGATAAAAAAAATAAAATAAAAAAAAATCATAACAGACCCCCCCCCCACCCCCCCCATCACAGAGCCAGGATTGGAAATTTCTAGCCACCCCGGGGGTGGGCTTTATAAAAAAAAAAAAAAAAAAAAAAAAAATCACAACAGACCCCACCAACATCACTGAGCCAGGTTTGGAAATTTCTAGCCACCCGGGTGTCGGCTTTATAAAAAAAAAAAAAAAAAAATCATAACAGACCCCCCCCCCCCCCCATCACTGAGCCAGGATTGGAAATTTCTAGCCACCCCGGGGTCGGGCTTTATAAAAAAATAATAAAAAAAACAAATTCATAACAGACCCCCCCCATTACTGAGCCAGGATTGGAAATGTCTAGCCACCCCGGGTGTGGGCTTTATAAAAATAAATAAATAAAATAAAATCACAACAGACCCCCCCCCATCACTGAGACAGGATTGGAAATTTCTAGCCACCCCGGGTGTGGTGGGCTTTATAAAAAAAAAAAAAAAAATTATTTAAAAAAAAAATTAAAAAAAATCATAACAGACCCCCACCCATCACTGAGCCAGGATTGGAAATTTCTAGCCACCCCGGGTGTGGGCTTTATAAAAAAAAAAATTAAAAAAAATCATAACAGACCCCACCCCCATCACTGAGCCAGGATTGGAAATTTCTAGCCACCCGGGTGTGGGCTTTATAAAAAAAAAAAAAAAAAATCATAACAGACCCCCCCCCCCCCCCATCATTGAGCCAGGATTGGAAATTTCTAGCCACCTCGGGTGTGGGCTTTTAAAAAAAAAAAAAAAAAAAAAAAATCATAACACACCCCACCCCCATCATTGAGCCAGGATTGGAAATTTCTAGCCACCCCGGATGTGGGCTTTATAAACAAATATAAAAAAATAAAAAATCATAACAGACCCCACCCCCATCACAGGGTCAGGATTGGAAATTTCTAGCCACCCCGGGGGTGGGCTTTATAAAAAAAATAAAAATAAAAAAAATCACAACAGACCCCCCCCCCCCCCCCATCACTGAGACAGGATTGGAAATTTCTAGCCACCCCGGGTGTGGGCTTTATAAAAAAAAAAAAAAAAATTATTTAAAAATTTTTTTTTAAAAATCATAACAGACCCCCACCCATCACTGAGCCAGGATTGGAAATTTCTAGCCACCCGGGTGTGGGCTTTATAAAAAAAAAAAAAAAAATCATAACAGACCCCCCCCCCCCCCCCCATATCACTGAGCCAGGATTGGAAATTTCTAGCCACCTCGGGTGTGGGCTTTTTAAAAAAAAAAATAAATAAAAAAATCATAACACACCCAACCCCCATCATTGAGCCAGGATTGGAAATTTTTAGCCACCCCGGATGTGGGCTTTATAAACAAATATAAAAAAATAAAAAATCATAACAGACCCCACCCCCATCACTGAGCCAGGATTGGAAATTTCTAGCCACCCCGTGGGTGGGCTTTATAAAAAATAAATAAATAAAATCACAACAGACCCCCCCCCCCATCACAGAGCCAGGATTGGAAATTTCTAGCCACCCCGGGGGTGGGCTTTATAAAAAAAATAAATAAAAATAAAATCACAACAGACCCCCCCCCCCCCCCCCCATCACAGAGCCAGGATTGGAAATTTCTAGCCACCCCGGGTGTGGGCTTTATAAAAAAAAAAAAAAAAAAAAATCATAACAGACCCCCCCCCCCCCCCCCCCCATCACTGAGCCAGGATTGGAAATTTCTAGCCACCCCGGGTGTGGGCTTTATAAAACAAAAAAAAAACAAAAATCATAACAGACCCCACCCCCATCACTGAGCCAGGATTGGAAATTTCTAGCCACCTCGGGTGTGGGCTTCATAAAAAAAAATAATAAATAAAAAATCATAACAGACCCAACCCCCATCACAGAGCCAGGATTGGAAATTTCTAGCCACCCCGGGGGTGGGCTTTATAAAAAAAAAAATAATAAAAAAAATCACAACAGACCCCCCCCATCACTGAGCCAGGATTGGAACTTTCTAGCCACCCCGGGTGTGGGCTTTATAAAAAAATAATTAAAAAAACAAATTCATAACAGACCCCCCCCCCCCCATTACTGAGCCAGGATTGGAAATGACTAGCCACCCCTGGTGTGGGCTTGATAAAAAAAATAAAATAATAAAAACTCATAACAGACCCCCCCATCCCCCCCCCCCCCCCCCCATCACTGAGCCAGGATTGGAAATTTCTAGTCACCCCGGGTGTGGGCTTTCTAAAAAAAAAAATAATAATAATAATAACAGACCCCCCCCCCCATCACTGAGCCAGGATTGGAAATTTCTAGCCACCCCGGGTGTGGGGTTTATAAAAAAAAAAAATAAAAAAAAAATCATAACAGACCCCGACCCCATCACAGAGCCAGGATTGGAAATTTCTAGCCACCCCGGGGGTGGGCTTTATAAAAAATAATAATAATAATAAAATCACAACAGACCCCCCCCCCCCCCATCACTGAGACAGGATTGGAAATTTCTAGCCACCCCGGGTGTGGGCTTTATAAAAAAAAAAAAAAAATTATTTAAAAAAAATAATAAAAAAATCATAACAGACCCCCACCCATCACTGAGCCAGGATTGGAATTTTCTAGCCACCCCGAGGTGGGCTCTATAAAAAAATAAAAAATAAATAAAATCACAACAGACCCCCCCCCCCCATCACTGAGACAGGAATGTAAATTTCTAGCCACCCCGGGTGTGGGCTTTATAAAAAAAAATAATAAAATTATTTAAAAAAAAAATTAAAAAAATCATAACAGACCCCCACCCATCACTGAGCCAGGATTGGAAATTTCTAGCCACCCCGGGTGTGGGCTTTATAAAAAAAAAAAAAAAATTAAAAATCATAACAGACCCCACCCCAATCACAGAGCAGGATTGGAAATTTCTAGCCATCCCCGGGGGTGGGCTTTATAAAAAATAAATAAATAAAAATAAATCACAACAGACCCCCCCCATCACTGAGCAAGGATTGGAACTTTCTAGCCACCCCAGGTGTGGGCTTTATAAAAAAAAAAAAAAAAAAAAATCATAACAGACCCCACCCCCATCACTGAGCCTGGATTGGAAATTTCTAGCCACCCCGGGTGTGGGCTTTATAAAACAAAAAAAAACAAAAAATCATAACAGACCCCACCCCCATCACTGAGCCAGGATTGGAAATTTCTAGCCACCCGGGTGTGGGCTTTGTAAAAAAAAAAAAAAAAAAATCATAACAGACCCCACCCCCATCACTGAGCCAGGATTGGAAATTTCTAGCCACCCCGGGGGTGGGCTTTATAAAAAAATAATAAAAAAAACAAATTCATAACAGACCCCCCCCCCATTACTGAGCCAGGATTGGATATGTCTAGCCACCCCGGGGGTGGGCTTTATAAACAAATATAAAAAAATAAAAAATCATAACAGACCCCACCCCCATCACAGAGTCAGGATTGGAAATTTCTAGCCACCCCGGGGGTGGGCTTTATAAAAAAATAATAAAAAAAACAAATTCATAACAGACCCCCCCCCATTACTGAGCCAGGATTGGAAATGTCTATCCACCCCGGGTGTGGGCTTGATAAAAAAAATAAAATAATAAAAAATCATAACAGACCCCCCCCCCCCCATCACTGATCCAGGATTGGAAATTTCTAGCCACCCCGGGTGTGGGCTTTATAAAAAGAAATAAATAAAAAAATTATAACAGACCCCCTCCCCCATTACTGAGCCAGGATTGGGAATTTCTAGCCACCCCGGGTGTGGGCTTTATAAAAAGAAAAAAAAAGAATCACAAAAGACCCCGCCCCCCCCATCATTGAGCCAGGATTGGAAATTTCTAGCCACCCCGGGTGTGGGCTTGATAAAAAAAATAAAATAATAAAAAATCATAACAGACCCCCCCCACCCCCATCACTGAGCCAGGATTGGAAATTTCTAGCCACCACGGGTGTGGGCTTTATAAAAAAAAAATAAAAATAAAAAATCATAACAGACCCCGACCCCATCACTGAGCCAGGACCGGAAATTTCTAGCCACCCCGGGGGTGGGCTTTATAAAAAAAAATAAAAAAATAAAAAATCACAACAGACCCCCCCGCATCACTGAGCCAGGATTGGAACTTTCTAGCCACCCTGGGTGTGGGCTTTATAAAAAAAAAAAAAAAAAATCATAACAGACCCCACCCCCATCACTGAGCCAGGATTGGAAATTTCTAGCCACCCGGGTGTGGGCTTCATAAAAAATAAAAAATAAAAATCATAACAGACCCCACCCCCATCACTGAGCCAGGATCGGAATTTTCTAGCCACCCCGGGTCTGGGCTTTATAAAAAAAAAAAAAAAAAATTAAAAATCATAACAGACCCCAACCCCATCACAGAGCCAGGATTGGAAATTTCTGGCCACCCCGGGGGTGGGCTTTATGAAAAAAAATAAAATAAAATAAAATCACAAAAGACCCCCCCCCCATCACTGAGCCAGGATCGGAACTTTCTAGCCAACCCGGGTGTGGGCTTTATAAAAAAAAAAAAAAAAAAAATCATAACAGACCCCCCCCCCCCCCCCCCCCCCCATCACTGAGGCAGAATTGGAAATTTCTAGCCACCCCGGGTGTGGGCTTTATAAAAAAAATAATAACATTATATTAAAAAAAAATTAAAAAAATCATAACAGACCCCCCCCCCCCATCACTGAGCCAGGATTGGACATTTCTAGCCACCCCGGGTGTGGGCTTTATAAAAAATAAAAAAATAAAAATCATAACAGACCCCACCCACATCACTGAGCCAGGATTGGAAATTTCTAGCCACCTCGGGTGTGGGCTTTTTAAAAAAAAAAATAAAAATAAAAAATCATAACATACCCCACCCCCATCACTGAGCCAGGATTGGAAATTTCTAGCCACCCCGGGTGTGGGCTTTATAAACAAATAAAAAAAAAAAAAAATCATAACAGACCCCCCCCCCATTACTGAGCCAGGATTGGAAATGTCTAGCCACCCCGGGTGTGGGCTTGATAAAAAAAAAAAAATAAAAAAAAATCATAACAGACCCCCCCCCCCCCCCCCCCATCACTGAGCCAGGATTGGAAATTTCTAGCCACCCCGGGTGTGGGCTTTATAAACAAATATAAAAAAATAAAAAATCATAACAGACCCCCCCCCCATTACTGAGCCAGGATTGGAAATGTCTAGCCACCCCGGGTCTGGGCTTGATAAAAAAAATAAAATAAAAAAAAATCATAACAGACCCCCCCCCCACCCCCCCCATCACAGAGCCAGGATTGGAAATTTCTAGCCACCCCGGGGGTGGGCTTTATAAAAAAAAAAAAAAAAAAAAAAAAAATCACAACAGACCCCACCAACATCACTGAGCCAGGTTTGGAAATTTCTAGCCACCCGGGTGTCGGCTTTATAAAAAAAAAAAAAAAAAAATCATAACAGACCCCCCCCCCCCCCCCATCACTGAGCCAGGATTGGAAATTTCTAGCCACCCCGGGGTCGGGCTTTATAAAAAAATAATAAAAAAAACAAATTCATAACAGACCCCCCCCATTACTGAGCCAGGATTGGAAATGTCTAGCCACCCCGGGTGTGGGCTTTATAAAAATAAATAAATAAAATAAAATCACAACAGACCCCCCCCCATCACTGAGACAGGATTGGAAATTTCTAGCCACCCCGGGTGTGGTGGGCTTTATAAAAAAAAAAAAAAAAATTATTTAAAAAAAAAATTAAAAAAAATCATAACAGACCCCCACCCATCACTGAGCCAGGATTGGAAATTTCTAGCCACCCCGGGTGTGGGCTTTATAAAAAAAAAATTTAAAAAAAATCATAACAGACCCCACCCCCATCACTGAGCCAGGATTGGAAATTTCTAGCCACCCGGGTGTGGGCTTCATAAAAAATAAAAAATAAAAATCATAACAGACCCCACCCCCATCACTGAGCCAGGATCGGAATTTTCTAGCCACCCCGGGTCTGGGCTTTATAAAAAAAAAAAAAAAAATTAAAAATCATAACAGACCCCAACCCCATCACAGAGCCAGGATTGGAAATTTCTGGCCACCCCGGGGGTGGGCTTTATGAAAAAAAATAAAATAAAATAAAATCACAAAAGACCCCCCCCCCATCACTGAGCCAGGATCGGAACTTTCTAGCCAACCCGGGTGTGGGCTTTATAAAAAAAAAAAAAAAAAAAATCATAACAGACCCCCCCCCCCCCCCCCCCCCCCATCACTGAGGCAGAATTGGAAATTTCTAGCCACCCCGGGTGTGGGCTTTATAAAAAAAATAATAACATTATATTAAAAAAAATTTAAAAAAATCATAACAGACCCCCCCCCCCATCACTGAGCCAGGATTGGACATTTCTAGCCACCCCGGGTGTGGGCTTTATAAAAAATAAAAAAATAAAAATCATAACAGACCCCACCCACATCACTGAGCCAGGATTGGAAATTTCTAGCCACCTCGGGTGTGGGCTTTTTAAAAAAAAAAATAAAAATAAAAAATCATAACATACCCCACCCCCATCACTGAGCCAGGATTGGAAATTTCTAGCCACCCCGGGTGTGGGCTTTATAAACAAATAAAAAAAAAAAAAAATCATAACAGACCCCCCCCCCATTACTGAGCCAGGATTGGAAATGTCTAGCCACCCCGGGTGTGGGCTTGATAAAAAAAAAAAAATAAAAAAAAATCATAACAGACCCCCCCCCCCCCCCCCCATCACTGAGCCAGGATTGGAAATTTCTAGCCACCCCGGGTGTGGGCTTGATAAAAAAAATAAAATAAAAAAAAATCATAACAGACCCCCCCCCCACCCCCCCCATCACAGAGCCAGGATTGGAAATTTCTAGCCACCCCGGGGGTGGGCTTTATAAAAAAAAAAAAAAAAAAAAAAAAAATCACAACAGACCCCACCAACATCACTGAGCCAGGTTTGGAAATTTCTAGCCACCCGGGTGTCGGCTTTATAAAAAAAAAAAAAAAAAAATCATAACAGACCCCCCCCCCCCCCCCATCACTGAGCCAGGATTGGAAATTTCTAGCCACCCCGGGGTCGGGCTTTATAAAAAAATAATAAAAAAAACAAATTCATAACAGACCCCCCCCATTACTGAGCCAGGATTGGAAATGTCTAGCCACCCCGGGTGTGGGCTTTATAAAAATAAATAAATAAAATAAAATCACAACAGACCCCCCCCCATCACTGAGACAGGATTGGAAATTTCTAGCCACCCCGGGTGTGGTGGGCTTTATAAAAAAAAAAAAAAAAATTATTTAAAAAAAAAATTAAAAAAAATCATAACAGACCCCCACCCATCACTGAGCCAGGATTGGAAATTTCTAGCCACCCCGGGTGTGGGCTTTATAAAAAAAAAAATTAAAAAAAATCATAACAGACCCCACCCCCATCACTGAGCCAGGATTGGAAATTTCTAGCCACCCGGGTGTGGGCTTTATAAAAAAAAAAAAAAAAATCATAACAGACCCCCCCCCCCCCCATCATTGAGCCAGGATTGGAAATTTCTAGCCACCTCGGGTGTGGGCTTTTAAAAAAAAAAAAAAAAAAAAAAAATCATAACACACCCCACCCCCATCATTGAGCCAGGATTGGAAATTTCTAGCCACCCCGGATGTGGGCTTTATAAACAAATATAAAAAAATAAAAAATCATAACAGACCCCACCCCCATCACAGGGTCAGGATTGGAAATTTCTAGCCACCCCGGGGGTGGGCTTTATAAAAAAAATAAAAATAAAAAAAATCACAACAGACCCCCCCCCCCCCCCATCACTGAGACAGGATTGGAAATTTCTAGCCACCCCGGGTGTGGGCTTTATAAAAAAAATAATAAAATTATTTAAAAAAAAAAATAAAAGAATCATAACAGACCCCCCCCCCCATTACTGAGCCAGGATTGGAAATGACTAGCCACCCCTGGTGTGGGCTTGATAAAAAAAAAATAATAATAAAAACTCATAACAGACCCCCCCCCCATCACAGAGCCAGGATTGGAAATTTCTAGCCACCCCGGGGGTGGGCTTTATAAAAAACAAAAAAAAAATATTTAAAAAAAAAATTAAAAAAAATCATAAAAGACCCCCCCCCACCACTGAGCCAGGAATGGAAATTTCTAGCCACCCCGGGTGTGGGCTTTATAAAAAAATAAAAAAATAAAAATCATAACAGACCCCACCCCCATCACTGAGCCAGGATTGGAAATTTCTAGCCACCCCTGGTGTGGGCTTTATAAAACAAAAAAAACAAAAAAAATCATAACAGACCCCACCCCCATCACTGAGCCAGGATTGGAAATTTCTAGCCACCCGGGTGTGGGCTTCATAAAAAAAAAATAAAAAAAAATCATAACAGACCCCCCCCCCCCATCACTGAGCCAGGATTGGAAATTTCTAGCCACCCCGGGTGTGGGCTTTATAAAAAAAATAATAAAATTATTTAAAAAAAAAAATAAAAGAATCATAACAGACCCCCCCCCCATCACAGAGCCAGGATTGGAAATTTCTAGCCACCCCGGGGTTGGGCTTTATAAAAAACAAAAAAAAAATATTTAAAAAAAATTTTTAAAAAAATCATAAAAGACCCCCCCCCACCACTGAGCCAGGAATGGAAATTTCTAGCCACCCCGGGTGTGGGCTTTATAAAAAAAAAAAAAAAAAAAAATCATAACAGACCCCACCCCCATCACTGAGCCAGGATTGGAAATTTCTAGCCACCCCGGGTGTGGGCTTTATTAAACAAAAAAAACAAAAAAAATCATAACAGACCCCACCCCCATCACTGAGCCAGGATTGGAAATTTCTAGCCACCCGGGTGTGGGCTTCATAAAAAAAAAATAAAAAAAAATCATAACAGACCCCCCCCCCCCATCACTGAGCCAGGATTGGAAATTTCTAGCCACCCCGGGTGTTTGCTTTATAAAAAAAAAAAATAAAAAAAAAATCATAACAGACCCAACCCCCATCACTGAGCAAGGATCGGAAATTTCTAGCCACCCCGGGTGTGGGCTTTATAAAAAAAAAAAAAAAAATTAAAAATCAAAATAGACCCCACCCCCATCACAGAGCCAGGATTGGAAATTTCTAGCCACCCCGGGGCTGGGCTTTATAAAAAAAAAAAAAAAAAAAAAAATCACTACAGACCCCCCCCCCCCCCCCATCACTGAGCCAGGATTGGAACTTTCTAGCCACCCCGGGTGTGGGCTTTATAAAAAAAAAAAAAAAAAAAAATCATAACAGACCCCCCCCCCCACCCCCATCACTGAGCCAGGATTGGAAATTTCTAGCCACCCCTGGTGTGGGCTTTATAAAAAAATAATAAAAAAAACAAATTCATAACAGACCCCCCCCCATTACTGAGCCAGGATTGGAAATGACTAGCCAACCCGGGTGTGGGCTTGAGAAAAAAAAAAAAAAAAAAAAAAAATCATAACAGACCCCCCCCCCCCCCCCCCCCCCCCATCACAGAGCCAGGATTGGAAATGACTAGCCACCCCGGGTGTGGGCTTGATAAAAAAAAAATAATAATAAAAAATCATAACAGACCCCCCCCCCCCCATCACAGAGCCAGGATTGGAAATTTCTAGCCACCCCGGGGGTGGGCTTTATAAAAAAATAAAAAAAAATAAAAAAACACAACAGACCCCCCCCCCCATCACTGAGGCAGGATTGGAAATTTCTAGCCACCCCCGGGTGTGGGCTTTATAAAAAAAATAATAAAATTATTTAAAAAAATTTTTTAAAAAATCATAACAGACCCCCCCCCCCCATCACTGAGCCAAGATTGGAAATTTCTAGCCACCCGGGTGTGGGCTTTATAAAAAAAAAAAAAAAACATAACAGACCCCCCCATCACTGAGCCAGGATTGGAACTTTCTAGCCACCCCAGGTGTGGGCTTTATAAAAAAAAAAATAATAATAATAATAACAGACCCCCCCCCCCCATCACTGAGCCAGGATTGGAAATTTCTAGCCACCCCGGGTGTGGGGTTTATAAAAAAAAAATAAAAATAAAAAATCATAACAGACCCCGACCCCATCACTGAGCCAGGATCGGAAATTTCTAGACACCCCGGGGGTGGGCTTTATAAAGAAAAATAAAATAAAAAAAAATCACAACAGACCCCCCCCCATCACTGAGCCAGGATTGGAACATTCTAGCCACCCCGGGTGTGGGCTTAATAAAAAAAAAAAAAAAAAAAATCATAACAGACCCCCCCACCCCCATCACTGAGCCAGGATTGGAAATTTCTAGCCACCCGGGTGTGGGCTTTATAAAAAAAAAAAAAAAAAATCATAACAGACCCCCCCCCCAATCACTGAGCCAGGATTGGAAATTTCTAGCCACCCCGGTTGTGGGCTTTATAAAAATAAAAAATAATAAATAAATAAAAATTCATAAAAGACCCCCCCCCCCATCACAGAGCCAGGATTGGAAATTTCTAGCCACCCCGGGGGTGGGCTTTATAAAAAAAAATAATAATAAAAAAAAAATTAAATAAAAAAATAAAAATTCATAACAGACCCCCACCCATTACTGAGCCAGGATTGGAAATTTCTAGCCAACCCGGGTGTGGGCTTTATAAAAAAAAAAATAAAAAAAAAATCAAAACAAATCCCCCACCTCACGGAATCAGGATTGGAAATTTCTAGCCACCCCGGGTGTGGGCTTTATAAAAAAAAAAAAAAAAAAAAATCATAACAGACCCCACCCCCATCATTGAGACAGGATTGGAAATTTCTAGCCACCTGGGTGTGGGCTTTATATAAAAAAAAAAAAAAAAAAATCATAACAGACCCCCCCCCCCCATCGCTGAGCCAGGATTGGAAATTTCTAGCCAACCCGGGTGTGGGCTTTATAAAATAAAATAAAAAATAAAAAATCATAACAGACCCCCCACCCCCATCACTGAGGCAGGATTGGAAATTTCTAGCCAACCCGGGTGTGGGCTTTATAAACAAATATAAAAAAATTAAAAATCATAACAGACCCCACCCCCATCACAGAGTCAGGATTGGAAATTTCTAGCCACCCCGGGGGTGGGCTTTATAAAAAAAAATAAAATAAAAAAAAATCATAACAGAAACCCCCCCCCCCATCACAGAGCCAGGATTGGAAATTTCTAGCCACCCCAGGGGTGGGCTATATAAAAAAAAAAAAAAAAAAAAAAAATCACAACAGACCCCCCCCCCCCCATCACTGAGCCAGGATTGGAACTTTCTAGCCACCCCGGGTGTGGGCTTTATAAAAAAATAATAAAAAAAACAAATTCATAACAGACCCCCCCCATTACTGAGCCAGGATTGGAAATGTCTAGCCAACCCGGGTGTGGGCTTGATAAAAAAAAAAATAAAATAAAAAATCATAACAGACAACCCCCCCCCATCACAGAGCCAGGATTGGAAATTTCTAGCCAACCCGGGTGTGGGCTTTATAAAAAAAAATATTAAAAAAAATTATAACAGACCCCCCCCCCACCCCCATCACTGAGCCAGGATTGGAAATTTCTAGCCACCCCGGGGGTGGGCTTTATAAAAAAATAATGAAAAAAAACAAATTCATAACAGACCCCCCCCTTTACTGAGCCAGGATTGGAAATGTCTAGCCACCCCGGGTGTGGGCGTTATAAAAAAAATAAAATAATAAAAAATCATAACAGACCCCCCCCCCCCCCCCCCCCATCACAGAGCCAGGATTGGAAATTTCTAGCCACCCCGGGGGTGGGCTTTATAAAAAAAAAAATAAAATAAAAAATCACAACAGACCCCCCCCACGCATCACTGAGACAGGATTGGAAATTTCTAGCCACCCCGGGGGTGGGCTTTATAAAAAAATAAAAAATAAATAAAATCACAACAGACCCCCCCCCCCCCCATCACTGAGACAGGATTGGAAATTTCTAGCCACCCTTGGTTTGGGCTTTATAAAAAAAAATAATAAAATTATTTTAAAAAAAAATTAAAAAAATCATAACAGACCCCCACCCCCATCACTGAGCAAGGATTGGAAATGTCTAGCCACCCCGGGTATGGGCTTGATAAAAAAAATAAAATAATAAAAAATCATAACAGACAACCCCCCCCATCACAGAGCCAGGATTGGAAATTTCTAGCCACCCCGGGGTTGGGCTTTATAAAAAAAAATATATAAAAAAAAATAACAACAGACCCCCCCCCCCCCCATCACTGAGGCAGGATTGGAAATTTCTAGCCACCCCGGGGGTGGGCTTTATAAAAAAATAATAAAAAAAACAAATTCATAACAGACCCCCCCCCATTACTGAGCCAGGATTGGAAATGTCTAGCCACCCCGGGTGTGGGCTTGATAAAAAAAATAAAATAATAAAAAATCATAACAGACCCCCCCCCCCCCCCCCCCCCATCACAGAGCCAGGATTGGAAATTTCTAGCCACCCCGGGGATGGGCTTTATAAAAAAAAAAATAATAATAAAATCACAACAGACCCCCCCCCCATCACTGAGACAGGATTGGAAATTTCTAGCCACCCCGGGGGTGGGCTTTATAAAAAAATAAAAAATAAATAAAATCACAACAGACCCCCCCCCCCCCCATCACTGAGACAGGATTGGAAATTTCTAGCCACCCCGGGTGTGGGCTTTGTAAAAAAAAATAATAAAATTATTTTAAAAAAAAAATAAAAAAATCATAACAGACCCCCACCCCCATCACTGAGCCAGGATTGGAAATTTCTAGCCACCCCGGGTGTGGGCTTTATAAACAAATATAAAAAAATAAAAAATCATAACAGACCCCACCCCCATCACAGAGTCAGGATTGGAAATTTCTAGCCACCCCGGGGGTTGGCTTTAAAAAAAAATAAAAATAAAATAAAAATCACAACAGACCCCCCCCCCCCCCCATCACTGAGCCAGGATTGGAAATTTCTAGCCACCCCGGGGGTGGGCTTTATAAAAAAAAAAAAAAAAAAAATCATAACAGACCCCACCCCCATCACTGAGCCAGGATTGGAAATGTATTGCCAACCCGGGTGTGGGCTTTATAAAACAAAAAAAAACAAAAAATCATAACAGACCCCACCCCCATCACTGAGCCAGGATTGACAATTTCTAGCCACCCGGGTGTGGGCTTTAAAAAAAAAAAAAAAAAAAATCATAACAGACCCCCCCCCCCCCCATCACTTAGCCAGGATTGGAAATTTCTAGCCACCCCGGGTGTGGGCTTTATAAAAAAAATAATAAATAAAAAAATCATAACAGACCCAACCCCCATCACTGAGCCAGGATCGGAAATTTCTAGCCACCCCGGGTGTGGGCTTTATAAAAAAAAAATAAAAAAATTAAAAATCAAAATAGACCCCACCCCCATCACAGAGCCAGGATTGGAAATTTCTAGCCAGGGTGTGGGCTTTATAAAAAAAAAAAAAAAAAAAAAAAATCACAACAGACCCCCCCCCCCCCCATCACTGAGCCAGGATTGGAACTTTCTAGCCACACCGGGTGTGGGCTTCATAAAAAAAAATAAAAATAAAAATCATAACAGACCCCCCCCCCACCCCCATCACTGAGCCAGGATTGGAAATTTCTAGCCACCCCGGGTGTGGGCTTTATAAAAAAATAATTAAAAAAACAAAATCATAGCAGACCCCCCCCCCATCACTGAGACAGGATTGGAAATTTCTAGCCACCCCGGGTGTGGGCTTTATAAAAAATAAAAAATAAAAAATCATAACAGACCCCACCCCCATCACTGAACCAGGATTGGAAATTTCTAGCCACCCCGGGTGTGGGCTTTATAAAACAAAAAAAAACAAAAAATCATAACAGACCCCACCCCCATCACTGAGCCAGGATTGGAAATTTCTAGCCACCCGGGTGTGGGCTTTATAAAAAAAAAAAAAAAAATCATAACAGACCCCCCCCCCCCATAACTGAGCCAGGATTGGAAATTTCTAGCCAACCCGGGTGTGGGCTTTATAAAAAAAATAAATAAAAAAATCATAACAGACCCTCCCCCCACCCCCATCACTGAGCCAGGATTGGAAATTTCTAGCCACCCCGGGTGTGGGCTTTATAAAAAAATAATAAAAAAAACAAATTCATAACAGACCCCCCCCCCCCCCATTACGAGCCAGGATTGGAAATGACTAGCCACCCCGGGTGTGGGCTTGAGAAAAAAAAAAAAAAAAAAAAAAAAAATCATAACAGACCCCCCCACCCATCACAGAGCCAGGATTGGAAATTTCTAGCCACCCCGGGGTTGGGCTTTATAAAAAAAAAAAAAAAAAAAAAATCACAACAGACCCCCCCCCCCATCACTGAGGCAGGATTGGAAATTTCTAGCCACCCCGGGTGTGGGCTTTATAAAAAAAATAAAAATAAAAATCATAACAGACCCCCCCTCCACCCCCATCACTGAGCCAGGATTGGAAATTTCTAGCCACCCCGGGTGTGGGCTTTATAAAATAATAATTAAAAAAACAAAATCATAGCAGACCCCCCCCCCCATCACTGAGACAGGATTGGAAATTTCTAGCCACCCCTGGTGTGGGCTTTATAAAAAATAAAAAATAAAAAATCATAACAGACCCCACCCCCATCACTGAGCCAGGATTGGAAATTTCTAGCCACCCCGGGTGTGGGCTTTATAAAACAAAAAAAAAAAAAAAATCATAACAGACCCCACCCCCGTCACTGAGCCAGGATTGGAAATTTCTAGCCACCCGGGTGTGGGCTTTATAAAAAAAAAAAAAAAAATCATAACAGACCCCCCCCCCCCATAACTGAGCCAGGATTGGAAATTTCTAGCCACCCCGGGTGTGGGCTTGAGAAAAAAAAAAAAAAAAAAAAAAAAAATCATAACAGACCCCCCCCACCCATCACAGAGCCAGGATTGGAAATTTCTAGCCACCCCGGGGTTGGGCTTTATAAAAAAAAATAAAAAAATAAAAATCACAACAGACCCCCCCCCCCATCACTGAGGCAGGATTGGAAATTTCTAGCCACCCCGGGTGTGGGCTTTATAAAAAAAATAAAAAAAATATTAAAAAAAAAAAAAAAAAAAATCATAACAGACCCCCCCCCCATCACTGAGCCAGGATTGGAAATTTCTAGCCACCCCGGGTGTGGGCTTTATAAAAAAAAAAAAAAAAAAAATCATAACAGACCCCCCCACCCATCACAGAGCCAGGATTGGAAATTTCTAGCCACCCCGGGGTTGGGCTTTATAAAAAAAAAAAAAAAAAAAAAAATCACAACAGACCCCCCCCCCCCCATCACTGAGGCAGGATTGGAAATTTCTAGCCACCCCGGGTGTGGGCTTTATAAAAAAAATAAAAAAATTCTTTAAAAAAAAAAATAAAAAAATGATAACAGACCCCCCCCCCATCACTGAGCCAGGATTGGAAATTTCTAGCCACCCCGGGTGTGGGCTTTATAAAAAAAAAAAAAAAAAAAATCATAACAGACCCCACCCCCATCACTGAGCCAGGATTGGAAATTTATAGCCACCCGGGTGTGGGCTTTATAAAAAAAAAAAAAAAAAAAATCATAACAGACCCCACCCCCATCACTGAGCCAGGATCGGAAATTTCTAGCCACCCCGGGTGTGGGCTTTATAAAAAATAAATAAAAAAATTAAAAATCATAACAGACCCCACCCCCATCACAGAGCCAGGATTGGAAATTTCTAGCCACCCCGGGGATGGGCTTTATAAAAAAAAAAAAAAAAAAAAATCATAACAGACCCCCCCCGACCCCCATCACTGAGCCAGGATTGGAAATGACTAGCCACCCTGGGTGTGGGCTTGATAAAAAAAAAAAAAAAAAAAAAAATCATAACAGACTCCCCCCCCCCCCCCATCACTGAGGCAGGATTGGAAATTTCTAGCCACCCGGGTGTGGGCTTTATAAAAAAAAAAAAAAAAATCATAACAGACCCCCCCCCATCACTGAGTCAGGATTGGAAATATCTAGCCACCCGGGTGTGGGCTTTATTAAAAAATAACAAAAACCCATAACAGACCCCCCCCCCCCCCCCCCATCACTGAGCCAGGATTGGAAATTTCTAGCCACCCCGGGTGTGGGGTTTATAAAAAAAAAAAAAAAAAAAAAAATCATAACAGACCCCGACCCCATCACTGAGCCAGGATCGGAAATTTCTAGACACCCCGGGGGTGGGCTTTATAAAGAAAAATAAAATAAAAAAAAATCACAACAGACCCCCCCCTATCACTGAGCCAGGATTGGAACTTTCTAGCCACCCCGGGTGTGGGCTTAATAAAAAAAAAAAAAAAATCTTAACAGACCCCCCCCCCACCCCCATCACTGAGCCAGGATTGGAAATTTCTAGCCACCCCGGGTGTGGGCTTTATAAAAAAAAAAAAAAAAAAAATCATAACAGACCCCACCCCCATCACTGAGCCAGGATTGGACATTTCTAGCCACCTGGGTGTGGGCTTTATAAAAAAAAAAAAAAAAAACATAACAGACCCCCCCACCCCCCTTCACTGAGCCAGGATTGGGAATTTCTAGCCACCCCGGGTGTGGGCTTTATAAAAAAAAAATAAAAATAAAAAATCATAACAGACCCCACCCCCATCACTGAGCCAGGATCGGAAATTTCTAGCCACCCCGGGTCTGGGCTTTATAAAAAAAAAATTAAAAAATTAAAAATCATAACAGACCCCACCCCCATCACTGAGCCAGGATTGGAAATTTTTAGCCACCCCGGGTGTGGGCTTTATAAAAATAAAAAAATAATAAATAAATAAAAATTCATAAAAGACCCCCCCCCCCCATCAAAGAGCCAGGATTGGAAATTTCTAGCCACCCCGGTGGTTGGCTTTATAAAAAAAAAAAAAAAAAATCATAACAGACCCCACCCCCATCACTGAGACAGGATTGGAAATTTCTAGCCACCTGGGTGTGGGCTTTATATAAAAAAAAAATAAAAAAAATCATAGCAGACCCCCCCCCCCCCCATCACTGAGCCAGGATTTGAAATTTCTAGCCAAC
Source organism: Urophycis tenuis (assembly GCA_036785325.1). Lineage (NCBI taxonomy): Eukaryota > Metazoa > Chordata > Actinopteri > Gadiformes > Phycidae > Urophycis > Urophycis tenuis. Next base: position 51,413 of record JAXIVH010000187.1, on the reverse strand, counting down.
CCGGGTGTGGGCTTTATAAAATAAAAAATAAAAAAATAAAAAATCATAACAGACCCCACCCCCATCACTGAGCCAGGATCGGAAATTTCTATCCACCCCGGGTGTGGGCTTTATAAAAAAAAAATTAAAGAATTAAAAATAATAACAGACCCCACCCCCATCACAGAGCCAGGATTGGAAATTTCTAGCCACCCCGGGGGTGGGCTTTATAAAAAAAAATAAAATAAAAAAAAATCACAACAGACCCCCCCCATCACTGAGCCAGGATTGGAACTTTCTAGCCACCCCAGGTGTGGGCTTTATAAAAAAAAAATAAAAAAAAATCATAACAGACCCCCCCCGACCCCCATCACTGAGCCAGGATTGGAAATTTCTAGCCACCCCGGGTGTGGGCTTTATGAAAAAATTATAAAAAAAACAAATTCATAACAGACCCCCCCATTACTGAGCCAGGATTGGAAATGACTAGCCACCCCGGGTGTGGGCTTGATAAAAAAAAAATAATAATAAAAAATCATAACACACCCCCCCCCCCCCCCCCCATCACAGAGCCAGGATTGGAAATTTCTAGCCACCCCGGGGGTGGGCTTTATACAAAAAAAAAAAAAATAAATAAATAAATAAAAATAAAAAATAAAAATTCATAACAGACCCCCACCCATCACTGAGCCAGGATTGGACATTTCTAGCCACCCCGGGTGTGGGCTTTATACAAAAAATAATAAAATAAAAAAAATAATAAAAATAAAAAATAAAAATTCATAACAGACCCCCACCCATCACTGAGCCAGGATTGGAAATTTCTAGCCACCTCTGGTGTGGGCTTTATAAAAATAAAAAAAATAAAAAATCATAACAGACCCCCCCCCCCCCCCCCCATCACTGAGCCAGGATTGGAAATTTCTAGCCAGCCAGGGTGTGGGCTTTATAAAAAAAAAAAAAAAAATCATAACAGACCCCCCCCCATCACTGAGCCAGGATTGGAAATTTCTAGCCACCCCGGGGGTGGGCTTTATAAAAAAAAAAAAAAAAAAAATCATAACAGACCCCCCCCCCCCCCATCACTGAGCCAGGATTGGAAATTTCTAGCCACCCCGGGTGTGGGCATTATAAAAAAAAAATAAAAATAAAAAATCATAACAGACCCCGACCCCATCACTGTTCCAGGATCGGAAATTTCTAGACACCCCGGGTGTGGGCTTTATAAAAAAAAAATGAAAAATAAAAATCACAACAGACCCCCCCCCATCACTGAGCCAGGATTGGAACTTTCTAGCCACCTGGGTGTGGGCTTTATAAAAAAAAAAAAAAAAAAATCATAACAGACCCCCCCACCCCCCTTCACTGAGCCAGGATTGGAAATTTCTAGCCACCCCGGGTGTGGGCTTTATAAAAAAAAAATAAAAAATAAAAATTCATAACAAACCCCCCCCATTACTGAGCCAGGATTGGAAATGACTAGCCACCCCGGGTGTGGGCTTGATAAAAAAATAATAATAATAAAAAATCATAACAGACCCCCCCCCCCCAATCACAGAGCCAGGATTGGAAATTTCTAGCCACCCCGGGGGTGGGCTTTATAAAAAATAAAAAAAAATAAAAAATCACAACAGACCCCCCCCCCCCCCATCACTGAGGCAGGATTGGAAATTTCTAGCCACCTCGGGTGTGGGCTTTATAAAAAAAATAATAAAATTATTTTAAAAAAAAATTTAAAAAATCATAACAGACCCCCCCCCCATCACTGAGCCAGGATTGGAAATTTCTAGCCACCCAGGTGTGGGCTTTATGAAAAAAAAAAAAAAAAAACATAACAGACCCCCCCCCCCCCATCACTGAGCCAGGATTGGAAATTTCTAGCCACCCCGGGTGTTGGCTTTATAAAAAAAAAAAGAAAAAAAAAAATTCATAACAGACCCCCCCCATTACTGAGCCAGGATTGGAAATGTCTAGCCACCCCGGGTGTGGGCTTTATGAATAAAAAAATAAAAATAAAAAATCACAACAGACCCCCCCCCCATCACTGAGGCAGGATTGGAAATTTCTAGCCACCCCGGGTGTGGGCTTTATAAAAAAATAATAAAAAAAACAAATTCATAACAGACCCCCCCCATTACTGAGCCAGGATTGGAAATGACTAGCCACCCCGGGTGTGGGCTTTATAAAAAAAAAAAAAATCAAAAAAATCAAAACAGACCCCCCCCCCCCCCCCCCCCCCCCCCCCCCCCATCACTGAGGCAGGATTGGAAATTTCTAGCCACCCCGGGTGTGGGCTTTATATAAAAAAAAAAAAAATCATAATAGACCCCACCCCCATCACTGAGCCAGGATCGGAAATTTCTAGCCACCCCGGGTGTGGGCTTTATAAAAAAAAAATTAAAAAATTAAAAATCATAACAGACCCCACCCCCATCACAGAGCCAGGATTGGAAATTTCTAGCCACCCCGGGTGTGGGCTTTATAAAAAAAAAAAAAAAAAAAATCATAACAGCCCCCCCCCTACCCCCATCACTGAGCCAGGATTGGAAATTTCTAGCCACCCCGGGTGTGGGCTTTATAAAAAAATAATAAAAAAAACAAATTCATAACAGACCCCCCCCATCACAGAGCCAAGATTGGAAATGACTAGCCACCCCGGGTGTGGGCTTGATAAAAAAAAAAAAATAATAAAAAATCATAACAGACCCCCCCCCCCCCCATCACTGAGGCAGGATTGGAAATTTCTAGCCACCCCCGGGTGTGGGCTTTATAAAAAAAATAAAAAGTATATTTTAAAAAAAAATTTAAAAAATCATAACAGACCCCCCCCCCATCACTGAGCCAGGATTGGAAATTTCTAGCCACCCGGGTGTGGGCTTTATAAAAAAAAAAAAAAAAACATAACAGACCCCCCCCCATCACTGAGCAAGGATTGGAACTTTCTAGCCACCCCAGGTGTGGGCTTTATTAAAAAAAAAATAATAATAATAACAACAGACCCCCCCCCCCCCCATCACTGAGCCAGGATTGGAAATTTCTAGCCACCCCGGGTGTGGGGTTTATAAAAAAAAATAAAAAATAAAAAATCATAACAGACCCCACCCCCATCACTGAGCCAGGATCGGAAATTTCTAGCCACCCCGGGTCTGGGCTTTATAAAAAAAAAATTAAAAAATTAAAAATCATAACAGACCCCACCCCCATCACAGAGCCAGGATTGGAAATTTCTAGCCACCCCGGGGGTGGGCTTTATAAAATAAAAAAAATAATAATAAAATCACAACAGACCCCCCCCCCATCACTGAGCCAGGATTGGAACTTTCTAGCCACCCCGGGTGTGGGCTTTATAAAAAAAAATAAAATAAAAAATCATAACAGACCCCCCCCCACCCCCATCACTGAGCCAGGATTGGAAATTTCTAGCCACCCCGGGTGTGGGCTTTATAAAAAAATAATAAAAAAAACAAATTCATAACAGACCCCCCCCCATTACTGAGCCAGGATTGGAAATGACTAGCCACCCCCGGTGTGGGCTTGATAACAAAAAAAATAATAATAAAAAATCATAACAGACCCCCCCCCCCCCCCCATCACAGAGCCAGGATTGGAAATTTCTAGCCACCCTGGGGGTGGGCTTTATAAAAAAATAAAAAAAATAAAAAATCACAACAGACCCCCCCCCCCCATCACTGAGCCAGGATTGGAAATTTCTAGCCACCCCGGGTGTGGGCTTTATAAAAAAAAAAGAAAAAAAAAAAATCATAACAGACCCCCCCCATTACTGAGCCAGGATTGGAAATGTCTAGCCACCCCGGGTGTGGGCTTTATAAAAAAATAAAAAAAATAAAAAAATCACAACAGACCCCCCCCCCCCCATCACTGAGGCAGGATTTGAAATTTCTAGCCACCCCGGGTGTGGGCTTTATAAAAAAAATAATAAAATTATATTTAAAAAAAATTTAAAAAATCATAACAGACCCCCCCCCCCATCACTGAGCCAGGATTGGAAATTTCTAGCCACCCCGGGTGTGGCCTTTATAAAAAAAAATTGAAAAAAAAAAATTCATAACAGACCCCCCCCCCATTACTGAGCCAGCATTGGAAATTTCTTGCCACCCCGGGGGTGGGCTTTATAAAAAAAATAAAAATAAAAAAAAATCACAACAGACCCCCCCCCCCAATCACTGAGGCAGGATTGGAAATTTCTAGCCACCTCGGGTGTGGGCTTTATACAAAAAATAATAAAATAAAAAAAAATAAAAAATAAAAAAATAAAAATTCATAACAGACCCCCACCCATCACTGAGCCAGTATTGGAAATTTCTAGCCACCTCTGGTGTGGGCTTTATAAAAAAAAAAAAAAAAAAAATCATAACAGACCCCCCCCCCCATCACTGAGCCAGGATTGGAAATTTCTAGCCAGCCCGGGTGTGGGCTTTATAAAAAAAAAAAAAAAAAAATCATAACAGACCCCAACCCCATCACTGAGCCAGGATTGTAAATTTCTAGCCACCCGGGTGTGGGCTTTATAAAAAAAAAAAAAAAAAATCATAACAGACCCCCCCCCCCAATCACTGAGCCAGGATTGGAAATTTCTAGCCACCCCGGGGTTGGGCTTTATAAAAAAAAAATAATAAAAATCATAACAGACCCCACCCCCATCACTGAGCCAGGATTGGAAATTTTTAGCCACCCCGGGTGTGGGCTTTATAAAAATAAAAAAATAATAAATAAATAAAAATTCATAAAAGACCCCCCCCCCCCCATCACAGAGCCAGGATTGGAAATTTCTAGCCACCCCGGGGGTGGGCTTTATAAAAAAAAATAATAATAAAAAAAAAATTAAATAAAAAAATAAAAATTCATAACAGACCCCCACCCATTACTGAGCCAGGATTGGAAATTTCTAGCCAACCCGGGTGTGGGCTTTATAAAATAAATAAATAAATAAAAATAAAAACAAATCCCCCACCATCACTGAATCAGGATTGGAAATTTCTAGCCACCCCGGGTGTGGGCTTTATAAAAAAAAAAAAAAAAAAAAAAATCATAACAGACCCCACCCCCATCACTGAGACAGGATTGGAAATTTCTAGCCACCCCGGGGGTGGGCTTTATAAAAAAATAAAAAATAAATAAAATCACAACAGACCCCCCCCCCCCCACCCCATCACTGAGCCAGGATTGGAAATTTCTAGCCACCCCGGGGGTGGGCTTTATAAAAAAATAATAAAAAAAACAAATTCATAACAGACCCCCCCCACAACTGAGCCAGGATTGGAAATTTCTAGCCACCCCGGGGGTGGGCTTTATAAAAAAATAAAAAATAAATAAAATCACAACAGACCCCCCCCCCCCCCCCCCCCCCATCACTGAGACAGGATTGGAAATTTCTAGCCACCCCGGGTGTGGGCTTTATAAAAAAAAATAATAAAATTATTTTTAAAAAAAATTAAAAAAATCATAACAGACCCCCACCCCCATCACTGAGCCAGGATTGGAAATTTCTAGCCACCCCGGGTGTGGGCTTTATAAACAAATATAAAAAAATAAAAAATCATAAAAGACCCCACCCCCATCACAGAGTCAGGATTGGAAATTTCTAGCCACCCCAGCGGGTGGGCTTTATAAAAAGAAATAATAAAATTATTTAAAAAAAAAAATAAAAAAATCATAACAGACCCCCACCACCATCACTGAGCCAGGATTGGAAATGTCTAGCCACCCCGGGTATGGGCTTGATAAAAAAAATAAAATAATAAAAAATCATAACAGACCACCCCCCCCCCCCCATCACAGAGCCAGGATTGGAAATTTCTAGCCACCCCGGGGGTGGGCTTTATAAAAAAAAATAAAATAAAAAAAAATCACAACAGACCCCCCCCCCATCACTGAGCCAGGATTGGAACTTTCTAGCCAACCCGGGTGTGGGCTTTATAAAAAAAAATAATAAATAAAAATAAAAACAAATCCCCCACCATCACTGAATCAGGATTGGAAATTTCTAGCCACCCCGGGTGTGGGCTTTATAAAAAAAAAAAAAAAAAAAAATCATAACAGACCCCACCCCCATCACTGAGACAGGATTGGAAATTTCTAGCCACCTGGGTGTGGGCTTTATATAAAAAAAAATAAAAAAAAATCATAACAGACCCCCCCCCCCCATCACTGAGCCAGGATTGGAAATTTCTAGCCAACCCGGGTGTGGGCTTTATAAAATAAAATAAAAAATAAAAAATCATAACAGACCCCCCAACCCATCACTGAGGCAGGATTGGAAATTTCTAGCCAACCCGGGTGTGGGCTTTATAAACAAATATAAAAAAATTAAAAATCATAACAGACCCCACCCCCATCACAGAGTCAGGATTGGAAATTTCTAGCCACCCCGGGGGTGGGCTTTATAAAAAAAAAAATATAAAAAAAAATAACAACAGACCCCCCCCCCCCCATCACTGAGGCAGGATTGGAAATTTCTAGCCAACCCGGGTGTGGGCTTTATAAACAAATATAACAAAATAAAAAATCATAACAGACCACACCCCCATCACAGAGTCAGGATTGGAAATTTCTAGCCACCCCGGGGGTGGGCTTTATAAAAAAAAATAAAATAAAAAAAAATCACAACAGACCCCCCCCCCATCACTGAGCCAGGATTGGAACTTTCTAGCCACCCCAGGTGTGGGCTTTATAAAAAAACAAAAAAAAAACAAATCATAACAGACCCCCCCCCACCCCCATCACTGAGCCAGGATTGGAAATTTCTAGCCACCCCGGGGTTGGGCTTTATAAAAAAATAATAAAAAAAACAAATTCATAACAGACCCCCCCCCATTACTGAGCCAGGATTGGAAATGTCTAGCCACCCCGGGTGTGGGCTTGATAAAAAAAATAAAATAATAAAAAATCATAACAGACAACCCCCCCCCATCACAGAGCCAGGATTGGAAATTTCTAGCCACCCCGGGGGTGGGCTTTATAAAAAAAAAAATATTAAAAAAAATAACAACAGACCCCCCCCCCCCCCATCACTGAGGCAGGATTGGAAATTTCTAGCCAACCCGGGTGTGGGCTTTATAAACAAATATAAAAAAATAAAAAATCATAACAGACCCCACCCCCATCACAGAGTCAGGATTGGAAATTTCTAGCCACCCCGGGTGTGGGCTTTATAAAAAAATAATAAAAAAAACAAATTCATAACAGACCCCCCCCATTACTGAGCCAGGATTGGAAATGTCTAGCCAACCCGGGTGTGGGCTTGATAAAAAAAAAAATAAAAAATAAAAAATCACAACAGACCCCCCCCCCCCCATCACTGAGCCAGGATTGGAACTTTCTAGCCACCCCGGGTGTGGGCTTGATAACTTTCTAGCCACCCCGGGGGTGGGCTTTATAAAAAAATAATAAAAAAAACAAATTCATAACAGACCCCCCCCACAACTGAGCCAGGATTGGAAATTTCTAGCCACCCCGGGGGTGGGCTTTATTAAAAAATTAAAAATAAATAAAATCACAACAGACCCCCCCCCCCCCATCACTGAGACAGGATTGGAAATTTCTAGCCACCCCGGGTGTGGGCTTTATAAAAAAAAATAATAAAATTATTTTAAAAAAAAATTAAAAAAATCATAACAGACCCCCACCCCCATCACTGAGCCAGGATTGGAAATTTCTAGCCACCCCGGGTGTGGGCTTTATAAACAAATATAAAAAAATAAAAAATCATAAAAGACCCCACCCCCATCACAGAGTCAGGATTGGAAATTTCTAGCCACCCCAGCGGGTGGGCTTTATAAAAAGAAATAATAAAATTATTTTAAAAAAAAATTAAAAAAATCATAACAGACCCCCACCAACATCACTGAGCCAGGATTGGAAATGTCTAGCCACCCCGGGGGTGGGCTTTATAAAAAAATAATTAAAAAAACAAATTCATAACAGACCCCCCCCATTACTGAGCCAGGATTGGAAATGTCAAGCCACCCCGGGTGTGGGCTTGATAAAAAAAATAAAATAATAAAAAATCATAACAGACAACCCCCCCCATCACAGAGCCAGGATTGGAAATTTCTAGCCACCCCGGGGGTGGGCTTTATAAAAAAAAAAAAAAAAAAAAAAAATCACAACAGACCCCCCCCCCCCCATCACTGAGCCAGGATTGGAACTTTCTAGCCACCCCGGGTGTGGGCTTTATAAAAAAAAATAAAAATAAAAATCATAACAGACCCCCCCCCCACCCCCATCACTGAGCCAGGATTGGAAATTTCTAGCCACCCCGGGTGTGGGCTTTATAAAAAAATAATTAAAAAAACAAAATCATAGCAGACCCCCCCCCCATCACTGAGACAGGATTGGAAATTTCTAGCTACCCCGGGTGTGGGCTTTATAAAAAATAAAAAATAAAAAATCATAACAGACCCCACCCCCATCACTGAGCCAGGATTGGAAATTTCTAGCCACCCGGGTGTGGGCTTTATAAAAAAAAAAAAAAAAAATCATAACAGACCCCCCCCCCCCATAACTGAGCCAGGATTGGAAATTTCTAGCCACCCCGGGTGTGGGCTTTATAAAAAAAAAATTAAAAAAAAATCATAACAGACCCCCCCCCACCCCCATCACTGAGCCAGGATTGGAAATTTCTAGCCACCCCGGGTGTGGGATTTATAAAAAAATAATAAAAAAAACAAATTCATAACAGACCCCCCCCCCCCCCATTACGAGCCAGGATTGGAAATGACTAGCCACCCCGGGTGTGGGCTTGAGAAAAAAAAAAAAAAAAAAAAAAAAAATCATAACAGACCCCCCCCCCCCCCATCACAGAGCCAGGATTGGAAATTTCTAGCCACCCCGGGGTTGGGCTTTATAAAAAAAAAAAAATAAAAAAAAATCACAACAGACCCCCCCCCCCCCATCACTGAGGCAGGATTGGAAATTTCTAGCCAACGCGGGTGTGGGCTTTATAAAAAAAAAAAAAAAAAAATCATAACAGACCCCACCCCCATCACTGAGCCAGGATTGGAAATTTCTAGCCACCCGGGTGTGGGCTTTATAAAAAAAAAAAAAAAAAAAAAAAAAATCATAACAGACCCCCCCCCCCCCCCATCACTAAGCCAGGATTGGAAATTTCTAGCCACCCCGGGTGTGGGCTTTATAAAAAAAAAATAAAACTAAAAAATCATAACAGACCCCCCCCCCCCCCATCACTAAGCCAGGATTGGAAATTTCTAGCCACCCCGGGTGTGGGCTTTATAAAAAAAAAATAAAACTAAAAAATCATAACAGACCCCACCCCCATCACTGAGCCAGGATCGGAAATTTCTAGCCACCCCGGGTGTGGGCTTTATAAAAAAAAAAAAAAAAAAAATCATAACAGACCCCCCCCCGACCCCCATCACTGAGCCAGGATTGGAAATGACTAGCCTCCCTGGGTGTGGGCTTGATAAAAAAAAATAAATAAAAAAAAATCATAACAGACCCCCCCCCCCCCCCCCCATCACTGAGGCAGGATTGGAAATTTCTAGCCACCCCGGGTGTGGGCTTTATAAAAAAAAATAATAAAATTATATTAAAAAAAAATTAAAAAAATCATAACAGACCCCCCCCCATCACTGAGCCAGGATTGGAAATTTCTAGCCACAAGGGGTGTGGGATTTATAAAAAAAAAATAATAATAAATCATAACAGACCCCACCCCCATCACTGAGCCAGGATTGGAAATTTCTAGCCACCCGGGTGTGGGCTTTATAAAAAAAAAAAAAAAAAATCATAACAGACCCCCCCCCCATCACTGAGTCAGGATTGGAAATATCTAGCCACCCCGGGTGTGGGCTTTATAAAAAAAAAATGAAAAAAAAAAAATTAATAGCAGACCCCCCCCATTACTGAGCCAGGATTGGAAATTTCTAGCCAGCCTGGTGTGGGCTTTATAAAAAAAATAAAAAAAAAATCATAACAGACCCAACCCCCATCACTGAGCCAGGATTGGAAATTTCTAGCCACCCGGGTGTGGGCTTTATAAAAAATAAAAAAAAAACATAAAAGACCCCCCCCCCATCACTGAGACAGGATTGGAAATTTCTAGCCACCCCGGGGGTGGGCTTTATAAAAAAAAAAATAATAATAATAATAACAGACCCCCCCCCCATCACTGAGCCAGGATTGGAAATTTCTAGCCACCCCGGGTGTGGGCTTTATAAAAAAAAATAAAAAAAAAATCATAACAGACCCCACCCCCATCACTGAGCCAGGATTGGACATTTCTAGCCACCTGGGTGTGGGCTTTATAAAAAAAAAAAAAAAAAAATCATAACAGACCCCCCCACCCCCCTTCACTGAGCCAGGATTGGAAATTTCTAGCCACCCCGGGTGTGGGCTTTATAAAAAAAAAATAAAAATAAAAAATCATAACAGACCCCACCCCCATCACTGAGCCAGGATCGGAAATTTCTAGCCACCCCGGGTCTGGGCTTTATAAAAAAAAAATTAAAAAATTAAAAATCATAACAGACCCCACCCCCATCACAGAGCCAGGATTGGAAATTTCTAGCCACCCCGGGGGTGGGCTTTATAAAAAAATATAAAATAAAATAAAATCACATCAGACCCCCCCCCCCATCACTGAGCCAGGATTGGAACTTTCTAGCCACCCCGGGTGTGGGCTTGATAAAAAAAAAAAAAAAAAAAAATCATAACAGACCCCCCCCCACCCCATCACAGAGCCAGGATTGGAAATTTCTAGCCACCCCGGGGGTGGGCTTTATAAAAAAATAAAAAAAATAAAAAATCACAACAGACCCCCCCCCCCCCATCACTGAGGCAGGATTGGAAATTTCTAGCCACCCCGGGTGTGGGCTTTATAAAAAAAATAATAAAATTATATTTAAAAAAAATTAAAAAAATCATAACAGACCCCCCCCCCATCACTGAGCCAGGATTGGAAATTTCTAGCCACCCCGGGTGTGGGGTTTATAAAAAAAAAATAAAAATAAAAAATCATAACAGACCCCGACCCCATCACTGAGCCAGGATTGGAAATTTCTAGCCACCCCGGGGGTGGGCTTTATAAAAAAAAATATAAAATAAAATAAAATCACATCAGACCCCCCCCCCCATCACTGAGCCAGGATTGGAACTTTCTAGCCACCCCGGGTGTGGGCTTGATAAAAAAAAAAAAAAAAAAAAATCATAACAGACCCCCCCCCACCCCATCACAGAGCCAGGATTGGAAATTTCTAGCCACCCCGGGGGTGGGCTTTATAAAAAAATAAAAAAAATAAAAAATCACAACAGACCCCCCCCCCCCCATCACTGAGGCAGGATTGGAAATTTCTAGCCACCCCGGGTGTGGGCTTTATAAAAAAAATAATAAAATTATATTTAAAAAAAATTAAAAAAATCATAACAGACCCCCCCCCATCACTGAGCCAGGATTGGAAATTTCTAGCCACCCCGGGTGTGGGCTTTATAAAAAAAAAAAGAAAAAAAAAAAATCATAACAGACCCCCCCATTACTGAGCCAGGATTGGAAATGTCTAGCCAACCCGGGGGTGGGCTTTATAAAAAAAAAATAAAAATCAAAAAAAATCAAAACAGACCCCCCCCCCCCCCCATCACTGAGGCAGGATTGGAAATTTCTAGCCACCCCGGGTGTGGGCTTTATAAAACAAATAATAAAATTATATTTAAAAAAAATTAAAAAAATCATAACAGACCCCCCCCCCCCATTACTGAGCCAGGATTGGAAATTTCTAGCCACCCCGGGTATGGGCTTGATAAAAAAATTATAAAAAAAACAAATTCATAACAGACCCCCCCATTACTGAGCCAGGATTGGAAATGACTAGCCACCCCGGGTGTGGGCTTGATAAAAAAAAAATAATAATTAAAAATCATAACAGACCCCCCCCCCCCCCCCCCCATCACAGAGCCAGGATTGGAAATTTCTAGCCACCCCGGGTGTGGGCTTTATACAAAAAATAATAAAATAAAAAAATAAAATAAATAAAAAAATAAAAATTCATAACAGACCCCCACCAATCACTGAGCCAGGATTGGAAATTTCTAGCCACCTCTGGTGTGGGCTTTATAAAAATAAAAAAAATAAAAAATCATAACAGACCCCCCCCCCCCCCCATCACTGAGCCAGGATTGGAAATTTCTAGCCAGCCCGGGTGTGGGCTTTATAAAAAAATAAAATAAAATCATAACAGACCCCCCCCCCATAACTGAGCCAGGATTGGAAATTTCGAGCCACTCCGGGGGTGGGCTTTATAAATAAAAAAAATAATAAAAATCATAACAGACCCCCCCCCCATCACTGAGCCAGGATTGGACATTTCTAGCCACCCCGGGGGTGGGCTTTATAAAAAAAAAAATTATAAAAAATCATAACAGACCCCGACCCCATCACTGTTCCAGGATCGGAAATTTCTAGACACCCCGGGGGTGGGCTTTATAAAAAAATAAAAAAAATAAAAAATCACAACAGACCCCCCCCCCCCATCACTGAGGCAGGATTGGAAATTTCTAGCCACCCCAGGTGTGGGCTTTATAAAAAAATAATAAAAAAAACAAATTCATAACAGACCCCCCCCATTACTGAGCCAGGATTGGAAATGACTAGCCACCCCGGGGGTGGGCTTTATAAAAAAATAAAAAAAATAAAAAATCACAACAGACCCCCCCCCCCATCACTGAGGCAGGATTGGAAATTTCTAGCCACATCGGGTGTGGGCTTTATACAAAAAATAATAAATAAAAAAAAAATAAAAAAATAAAAAATAAAAATTCATAACTGACCCCCACCCATCACTGAGCCAGGATTTGAAATTTCTAGCCACCCCGGCTGTGGGCTTTATAAAAAAATAATAAAAAAAACAAATTCATAACAGACCCCCCCCCATTACTGAGCCAGGATTGGAAATGTCTAGCAACCCCGGGTGTGGGCTTTATTAAAATAAAATAATAATAAAAAATCATAACAGACCCCCCCCCCCCCCCCATCAAAGAGCCAGGATTGGAAATTTCTAGCCACCCCGGGGGTGGGCTTTATAAAAAAATAAAAAAAAATAAAAAATCACAACAGACCCCCCCCCCCATCACTGAGGCAGGATTGGAAATTTCTAGCCACCCCCGGGTGTGGGCTTTATAAAAAAAATAAAAAATATATTTAAAAAAAAAAATTAAAAAATCATAACAGACCCCCCCCCATCACTGAGCCAGGATTGGAAATTTCTAGCCACCCAGGTGTGGGCTTTATGAAAAAAAAAAAAAAAACATAACAAACCCCCCCACACATCACTGAGCCAGGATTGGAAATTTCTAGCCACCTCTGGTGTGGGCTTTATAAAAAAAAAAAAAAAAAATCATAACAGACCCCCCCCCCATCACTGAGCCAGGATTGGAAATTTCTAGCCACCCCGGGTGTGGGCTTTATAAAAAAAAAAAATTAAAAAAAAAACATCAAATACCCCACCCCCATCACTGAGCCAGGATTGGAAATTTCTAGCCACCCCGGGGGTGGGCTTTATAAAAAAAAAAAAAAAAAAAAAATCACAACAGACCCCCCCCCCCCCCATCACTGAGGCAGGATTGGAAATTTCTAGCCACCCCGGGTGTGGGCTTTATACAAAAAAAAATAAAAAATAAAAATAAAATAAAATAAAAAATAAAAATTCATAACAGACCCCCACCCATCACTGAGCCAGGATTGGAAATTTCTAGCTACCCCGGGTGTGGGCTTTATAAAAAAAAAAAATTAAAAAAATCATAACAGACCCCACCCCCATCACTGAGCCAGGATTGGAAATTTTTAGCCACCCCGGGTGTGGGCTTTATAAAAATAAAAAAATAATAAATAAATAAAAATTCATAAAAGACCCCCCCCCCCCCCATTACTGAGCAAGTATTGGAAATTTCTAGCCATCCCGGGTGTGGGCTTAGTAATAATTTTTTTTTTTTTTTTAAATCATAACAGACCCCCCCCCCCCCCGGGTGTGGCCTTTATAAAAAAAATAAAAAAATAGAAAATCATAACAGACCCCAACCCCATCACAGAGTCATGATTGGAAATTTCTAGCCACCCCGGGGATGGGCTTTAAAAAAAAAAAAATTATAAAAAATCATAACAGACCCCACCCCCATCACTGAGCCAGGATTGGAAATTTCTAGCCACCCCGGGTGTGGGCTTTATAAAAAAAAAATTAAAAAATTAAAAATCATAACAGACCCCACCCCCATCACTGGGCCAGGATTGGAAATGTCTAGCCACCCCGGGGGTGGGCTTTATAAAAAAATAATAAAAAAAACATTCATAACAGACCCCCCCCCATTACTGAGCCAGGATTGGAAATGTCTAGCCAGCCCGGGTGTGGGCTTGATAAAAAAAATAAAATAATAAAAAATCATAACAGACCCCACCCCCATCATTGAGCCAGGATTGGAAATTTCTAGCCACCCCGGGTGTGGGCTTTATAAAAAAAAAATTAAAAAATTAAAAATCATACCAGACCCCACCCCCATCACAGAGCCAGGATTGGAAATTTCTAGCCACCCCGGGTGTGGGCTTTATAAAAAAAAAAAAAAAAAAAAACATAACAGACCCCACCCCCATCACTGAGCCAGGATTGGACATTTCTAGCCACCCCGGGTGTGGGCTTTATAAAAAATAAAAATAAAAATAAAAATCATAACAGACCCCACCCCCATCACAGAGCCAGGATTGGAAATTTCTAGCCACCCCGGGGGTGGGCTTTATAAAAAAAAATAAAGTAAAAAAAAATCACAAAAGACCCCCCCCCCCCATCACTGAGCCAGGATTGGAACTTTCTAGCAAACCCGGGTGTGGGCTTTATTAAAATAAAATAATAATAAAAAATGATAACAGACCCCCCCCCCCCACCCCCATCACAGAGCCAGGATTGGAAATTTCTAGCCACCCCAGGGATGGGCTTTATAAAAAAATAAAAATAAAATAAAAATCACAAAAGACCCCGCCCCCCCATCACTGAGCCATGATTGGAAATTTCTAGCCACCCCGGGTGTGGGCTTTATAAAAAAAAAATAAAAAAAAAATCATAACAGACCTCACCCCCATCATTTAGCCAGGATTGGAAATTTCTAGCCACCCGGGTGTGTGCTTAATAAAAAAAAAAGAAAAAAATCATAACAGACCCCCCCCCCCCATCACTGAGCCAGGATTGGAAATTTCTAGCCACCCCGGGTGTGGGCTTTATAAAAAAAAAAAGAAAAAAAAAAAAATCATAACAGACCCCCCCCATCACAGAGCCAGGATTGGAAATTTCTAGCCACCCCGGGGGTGGGCTTTATAAAAAAAAATAAAATAAAATAAAATCACAACAGACCCCCCCCCCCCCCCCATCAATGAGGCAGGATTGGAAATTTATAGCCACCCCGGGTGTGGGCTTTATAAAAAAAAATAAAAAAAAAAAATCATAACAGACCCCCCCCCCCCCCCCCCCATCACTGAGCCAGGATTGGAAATTTCTAGCCACCCCGGGTGTGGGCTTTATAAAAAAAATAATAAAAAAAAATCATAACAGACCCCACCCCCATCACTGAGCCAGGATTGGAAATTTTTAGCCACCCCAGGTGTGGGCTTTATAAAAATTAAAAAAAAATAAATAAATAAAAATTCATAAAAGACCCCCCCCATTACTGAGCAAGTATAGGAAATTTCTAGCCACCCCTGGTGTGGGCTAGAATTTTTTTTTTTTTTTAAATAAATAAAATAAAAAAAATCATAACAGACCCCCCCCCCCCCCCATTACTGAGCCAGGATTGGAAATTTCTAGCCACCCCGGGTGTGGGCTTTCTAAAAAAAAAATAAAAATGAAAAATAATTCATAACAGACCCCCCCCCCCATTACTAAGCCAGGATTGGAAATGTCTAGCCACCCGGGGTGTGGGCTTTATTAAAAAAAAAAAGAAAAAAATCATAACAGACCCCACCCCCATCACTGAGCCAGGATTTGAAATTTCTAGCCTCCCGGGTGTGGGTTTTATAAAAAAAAAAAAAAAAATCATAACAGACCCCCCCCCCCATCACTGAGCCAGGATTGGAAATTTCTAGCCACCCCGGGTGTGGGCTTTATAAAAAATAAATAAAAATAAAAAATTCATAACAGACCCCACCCCCATCACTGAGTCAGGATTGGAAATGTCTAGCCACCCCGGTTGTGGGCTTTATACAAAAAATAAAAAAAATAAAAAAATAAAAATTCATAACAGACCCCCACCCATCACTGAGCCAGGATTGGAAATTTCTAGCCACCCCAGGTGTGGGCTTTATAAAAAAATAAATAAATAAATAAAAAAAAATCATAACAGACCCCCCCCCCCATTACTGAGCCAGGATTGGAAATTTCTAGCCACCCCGGGTGTGGGCTTTATAAAACAAAAATAAAATAAAAATATCATAAAAGACCCCGCCCCCCCCCATCATTGAGCCAGGATTGGAAATTTCTAGCAACCCCGGGTGTGGGCTTTATAAAAAGAAATAAATTAAAAAAATTATAACAGACCCCCCCCATTACTGAGCCAGGATTGGGAATTTCTAGCCAACCCGGGTGTGGGCTTTATAAAAAAATAAATAAATAAAAAAATAAAAATTCAGAACAGACCCCCACCCATTACTGAGCCAGGATTGGAAATTTCTAGCCACCACGGGTGTGGGCTTTATAAAAAAATAAATAAATAAATAAAAAAAAATCATAACAGACCCCCCCCCCCATTACTGAGCCAGGATTGGAAATTTCTAGCCACCCCGGGTGTGGGCTTTATAAAACAAAAATAAAATAAAAATATCATAAAAGACCCCGCCCCCCCCCATCATTGAGCCAGGATTGGAAATTTCTAGCAACCCCGGGTGTGGGCTTTATAAAAAGAAATAAATTAAAAAAATTATAACAGACCCCCCCCATTACTGAGCCAGGATTGGGAATTTCTAGCCACCCCGGGTGTGGGCTTTATAAAAAAATAAAATAAAAAATCACAAAAGACCCCGCCCCCCCCATCATTGAGCCAGGATTGGAATTTTCTAGCCACCCCGGGTGTGGGCTTTATCAAAAAAAAAAAAATAAATAAAAATCATAACAGACCCCCCCCCTCCAATACTGAGCCAGGATTGGAAATGTCTAGCCACCCAGGGTGTGGGTTTTCTAAAAAAAAAAAAAAAAATGAAAAAAAAATCATAACAGACCCCCCCCCCCATTACTGAGCCAGGATTGGAAATGTCTAGCCACCCCGGGGGTGGGCTTTATAAACAAACAAAAAAAAAATAAAAAAATTTCATAACAGACCCACCCCCCATCACAGAGCCAGGATTGGAAATTTCTAGCCACCCCGGGGGTGGGCTTTATAAAGAAAAATAAATAAAATAAAATCACAACAGACCCCCCCCCCCCCCCATCACTGAGACAGGATTGGAAATGTCTAGCCACCCCGGGGGTGGGCTTTATAAACAAAAAAAACAAAAAAACAAAAATTCATAACAGACCCCCCCCCCATCACAGAGCCAGGATTGGAAATTTCTAGCCACCCCGGGGGTGGGCTTTATAAAAAAAAATATATAAAAAAAAATAACAACAGACCCCCCCCCCCATCACTGAGGCAGGATTGGAAATTTCCAGCCAACCCAGGTGTGGGCTTTATAAACAAATATAAAAAAATAAAAAATCGTAACAGACCCCACCCCCATCACAGAGTCAGGATTGGAAATTTCTAGCCACCCCGGGGGTGGGCTTTATAAAAAAAAATAAAATAAAAAAAAATCACAACAGACCCCCCCCCATCACTGAGCCAGGATTGGAACTTTCTAGCCACCCCGGGTGTGGGCTTTATAAAAATAAAAAAAATAAAAAAATCACAACAGACCCCCCCCCCCCATCACTGAGACAGGATTGGAAATGTCTAGCCACCCCGGGGGTGGGCTTTATAAACAAAAAAAAAAACAAAAACAAAAATTCATAACAGACCCCCCCCCCATCACAGAGCCAGGATTGGAAATTTCTAGCCACCCCGGGGGTGGGCTTTATAAAAAAAAATATATAAAAAAAAATAAAAACAGACCCCCCCCCCATCACTGAGGCAGGATTGGAAATTTCCAGCCAACCCAGGTGTGGGCTTTATAAAAAAAAATAAAAAATAAAAAAATCGTAACAGACCCCCCCCCCCATCACTGAGCCAGGATTGGAACTTTCTAGCCACCCAGGGTGTGGGCTTTATAAAAATAAAAAAAATAAAAAAATCATAACAGACCCCCCCCCACCCCCATCACTGAGCCAGGATTGGAAATTTCTAGCCACCCCGGGGTTGGGCTTTATAAAAAAATAATAAAAAAAACAAATTCATAACAGACCCCCCCCATTACTGAGCCAGGATTGGAAATGTCTAGCCACCCCGGGTGTGGGCTTGATAAAAAAAATAAAATAATAAAAAATCATAACAGACAACCCCCCCCATCATAGAGCCAGGATTGGAAATTTCTAGCCACCCCGGGGGTGGGCTTTATAAAAAAAAAAATATTAAAAAAAATAACAACAGACCCCCCCCCCCCCCCCCCATCACTGAGGCAGGATTGGAAATTTCTAGCCAACCCGGGTGTGGGCTTTATAAAAAAAAAAAAATAAAAAAAAAATCACAACAGACCCCCCCCCCCCATCACTGAGCCAGGATTGGAACTTTCTAGCCACCCCGGGTGTGGGCTTTATAAAAAAATAATAAAAAAAACAAATTCATAACAGACCCCCCCCATTACTGAGCCAGGATTGGAAATGTCTAGCCACCCCGGGTGTGGGCTTGATAAAAAAAAAATAATAATAAAAAATCATAACAGACAACCCCCCCCATCACAGAGCCAGGATTGGAAATTTCTAGCCACCCCGGGGGTGGGCTTTATAAAAAAAAAAATATAAATAAAAATAACAACAGACCCCCCCCCCATCACTGAGGCAGGATTGGAAATTTCTAGCCTCCCCAGGTGTGGGCTTTATAAAAAAAAAAAAAAAAAAAAAAATCACAACAGACCCCCCCCCCCCCCCCCATCACTGAGCCAGGATTGGAACTTTCTAGCCACCCCGGGTGTGGGCTTTATAAAAAAATAATAAAAAAAACAAATTCATAACAGACCCCCCCCCCATTACTGAGCCAGGATTGGAAATGTCTAGCCACCCCGGGTGTGGGCTTGATAAAAAAAATCAAATAATAAAAAATCATAGCAGACCCCCCCCCCCCCCCCCCCATCACAGAGCCAGGATTGGAAATTTCTAGCCACCCCGGGGGTGGGCTTTATAAAAAATAATAATAATAATAAAATCACAACAGACCCCCCCCCCCCCCATCACTGAGAAAGGATTGGAAATTTCTAGCCACCCCGAGGTGGGCTCTATAAAAAAATAAAAAATAAATAAAATCACAACAGACCCCCCCCCCCCCCCCCCCCCATCACTGAGACAGGATTTGAAATTTCTAGCCACCCCGGGTGTGGGCTTTATAAAAAAAAATAATAAAATTATTTAAAAAAATAAATAAAAAAATCATAACAGACCCCCACCCATCACTGAGCCAGGATTGGAAATTTCTAGCCACCCCGGGTGTGGGCTTTATAAAAAATAAAAATAAAAATTAAAAATCATAACAGACCCCACCCCAATCACAGAGCCAGGATTGGAAATTTCTAGCCATCCCCGGGGGTGGGCTTTATAAAAAATAAATAAATAAAAATAAATCACAACAGACCCCCCCCCATCACTGAGCAAGGATTGGAACTTTCTAGCCACCCCAGGTGTGGGCTTTATAAAAAAAAAAATAAAAAAAAATCATAACAGACCCCACCCCCATCACTGAGCCTGGATTGGAAATTTCTAGCCACCCCGGGTGTGGGCTTTATAAAACAAAAAAAAAACAAAAAATCATAACAGAACCCACCCCCATCACTGAGCCAGGATTGGAAATTTCTAGCCACCCGGGTGTGGGCTTTATAAAAAAAAAAAAAAAAAAATCATAACAGACCCCACCCCCATCACTGAGCCAGGATTGGAAATTTCTAGCCACCCCGGGGGTGGGCTTTATAAAAAAATAATAAAAAAAACAAATTCATAACAGACCCCCCCCCCCCATTACTGAGCCAGGATTGGAAATGTCTAGCCACCACGGGGGTGGGCTTTATAAAAAATAAAAAAAAATAAAAAATCATAACAGACCCAACCCCCATCACTGAGCCAGGATCGGAAATTTCTAGCCATCCCGGGTGTGGGCTTTATAAACAAATATAAAAAAAAAAAAAATCATAACAGACCCCACCCCCATCACAGAGTCAGGATTGGAAATTTCTAGCCACCCCGGGGGTGGGCTTTATAAGAAAATAATAAAAAAAACAAATTCATAACAGACCCCCCCCCATTACTGAGCCAGGATTGGAAATTTCTAGCCACCCCGGGTGTGGGCTTTATAAAAAGAAATAAATAAAAAAATTATAACAGACCCCCCCCCATTACTGAGCCAGGTTTGGGAATTTCTAGCCACCCCGGGTGTGGGCTTTATAAAAAGAAAAAAAAAAAATCACAAAAGACCCCGCCCCCCCATCATTGAGCCAGGATTGGAAATTTCTAGCCACCCCGGGTGTGGGCTTTATAAAATAAAAAAAATAAATAAAAATCATAACAGACCCCACCCCCATTACTGAGCCAGGATTGGAAATGTCTAGCCACCCCGGGGGTGGGCTTTATAAAAAATAAAAAAAAAATAAAAAAAAATTCATAACAGACCCCCCCCCATCACTGAGCCAGGATTGGAACTTTCTAGCCACCCCGGGGGTGGGCTTTATAAAAAAATAAAAAAAATAAAAAATCACAACAGACCCCCCCCCCCCCCATCACTGAGGCAGGATTGGAAATTTCTAGCCACCCCGGGTGTGGGCTTTTTAAAAAAAAAATGAAAAAAAAAAAAATCATAGCAGACGCCCCCCATTACTGAGCCAGGATTGGAAATGTCTAGCCACCCCGGGTGTGGGCTTGATAAAAAAAAAAAAAAAAAAAAAAATCATAACAGACCCCCCCCCCCCCATCAGAGAGCCAGGATTGGAAATTTCTAGCCACCCCGGGGGTGGGCTTTATAAAAAAAATAAATAATAAATAAATAACAACAGACCCCCCCCCTCCCCATCACTGAGCCAGGATTGGAACTTTCTAGACACCCCGGGGGTGGGCTTTATAAAAAAATAATAAAAAAAACAAATTCATAACAGACCCCCCCCCCCCCCATCACAGAGCCAGGATTGGAAATTTCTAGCCACCCCGGGGGTGGGCTTTATAAAAAAATAAAAAAAATAAAAAATCACAACAGACCCCCCCCCCCCCCCATCACTGAGGCAGGATTGGAAATTTCTAGCCACCTCGGGTGTGGGCTTTATACAAAAAATAATAAAATAAAAAAAAATAAAAAAATAAAAAATAAAAATTCATAACAGACCCCCACCCATCACTGAGCCAGGATTGGAAATTTCTAGCCACCTCTGGTGTGGGCTTTATAAAAATACAAAAAATAAAAAATCATAACAGACCCCCCCCCCCCCCCCCATCACTGAGCCAGGATTGGAAATTTCTTGCCACCCCGGGTGTGGGCTTTATAAAAAAATAATAAAAAAAACAAATTCATAAAAGACCCCCCCCATTACTGAGCCAGGATTGGAAATGACTAACCACCCCGGGTGTGGGCTTGATAAAAAAATAATAATAATAAAAAATCATAACAGACCCCCCCCCCCCCATCACAGAGCCAGGATTGGAAATTTCTAGCCACCCCGGGGGTGGGCTTTATAAAAAATAAAAAAAATAAAAAATCACAACAGACCCCCCCCCCCCCATCACTGAGGCAGGATTGGAAATTTCTAGCCACCTCGGGAGTGGGCTTTATAAAAAAAATAATAAAAATATTTAAAAAAAAAAAAAAAAAATCACAACAGACCCCCCCCCCCCCCCATCACTGAGCCAGGATTGGAAATTTCTAGCCACCCAGGTGTGGGCTTTATGAAAAAAAAAAAAAAAAAACATAACAGACCCCCCCCCCCATCACTGAGCCAGGATTGGAAATTTCTAGCCACCCCGGGTGTGGGCTTTATAAAAAAAAAAAGAAAAAAAAAAAAATCATAACAGACCCCCCCCATTACTGAGCCAGGATTGGAAATGTCTAGCCACCCCGGGTGTGGGCTTTATAAAAAAAAAAAAAAAAAAAAAAAATCACAACAGACCCCCCCCCCCCCATCACTGAGGCAGGATTGGAAATTTCTAGCCACCCCGGGTGTGGGCTTTGTAAAAAAATAATAAAAAAAACAAATTCATAACAGACCCCCCCCATTACTGAGCCAGGATTGGAAATGAGTAGCCACCCCGGGTGTGGGCTTTATAAAAAAAATAATAAAATAAAAAATCACAACAGACCCCCCCCCCCCCCCCTCCCATCACTGAGGCAGGATTGGACATTTCTAGCCACCCCGGGTGTGGGCTTTATAAAAAAAAATATATATATATTTAAAAAAAAAAATAAAAAAATCATAACAGACCCCCCCCCCCATCACTGAGCCAGGATTGGAAATTTCTAGCCACCCCGGGTGTGGGCTTTATATAAAAAATAAAAAAAAATCATAATAGACCCCACCCCCATCACTGAGCCAGGATCGGAAATTTCTAGCCGGAAATTTCTGGGCTTTATAAAAAAAAAATAAAAAAATTAAAAATCATAACAGACCCCACCCCCATCACAGAGCCAGGATTGGAAATTTCTAGCCACCCCGGGTGTGGGCTTTATAAAAAAAAAAAAAAAAAAAATCATAACAGACCCCCCCCTACCCCCATCACTGAGCCAGGATAGGAAATTTCTAGCCACCCCGGGTGTGGGCTTTATAAAAAAATAATAAAAAAAACAAATTCATAAGAGACCCCCCCCATTACTGAGCCAGGATTGGAAATGACTAGCCACCCCGGGTGTGGGCTTGATAAAAAAAAAATAATAATAAAAAATCATAACAGACCCCCCCCCCCCCCCATCACAGAGCCAGGATTGGAAATTTCTAGCCACCCCGGGGGTGGGCTTTATAAAAAAATAAAAAAAAATAAAAAATCACAACAGACCCCCCCCCCATCACTGAGGCAGGATTGGAAATTTCTAGCCACCCCCGGGTGTGGGCTTTATAAAAAAAATAATGAAATTATTTTTAAAAAAAATTTAAAAAATCATAACAGACCCCCCCCCCATCACTGAGCCAGGATTGGAAATTTCTAGCCACCCGGGTGTGGGCTTTATAAAAAAAAAAATAATAATAATAACAACAGACCCCCCCCCCCCCCCCCATCACTGAGCCAGGATTGGAAATTTCTAGCCACCCCGGGTGTGGGGTTTATAAAAAAAAAATAAAAATAAAAAATCATAACAGACCCCGACCCCATCACTGAGCCAGGATCGGAAATTTCTAGACACCCCGGGGGTGGGCTTTATAAAGAAAAATAAAATAAAAAAAAATCACAACAGACCCCCCCCCATCACTGAGCCAGGATTGGAACTTTCTAGCCACCCCGGGTGTGGGCTTAATAAAAAAAAAAAAAAAAAAAAATCATAACAGACCCCCCCCCACCCCCATCACTGAGCCAGGATTGGAAATTTCTAGCCACCCCGTTTGTGGGCTTTATAAAAAAAAAAAAAAAAAAAAATCATAACAGACCCCACCCCCATCACTGAGCCAGGATTGGACATTTCTAGCCACCTGGGTGTGGGCTTTATAAAAAAAAATAAAAAAAAATCATAACAGACCCCCCCACCCCCCCCCCCCATCACAGAGCCAGGATTGGAAATTTCTAGCCACCCCGGGGGTGGGCTTTATAAAAAAAAAAAAAAAAAAAAAAATCACAACAGACCCCCCCCCCCCCCCATCACTGAGGCAGGATTGGAAATTTCTAGCCACCCCGGGTGTGGGCTTTATAAAAAAAATAATAAAATTATATTTAAAAAAAATTTAAAAAATCATAACAGACCCCACCCCCATCACTGAGCCAGGATTGGAAATTTCTAGCCACCCCGGGTGTGGGCTTTATAAAAAAAAAGAAAAAAAAAAAAATTCATAACAGACCCCCCCCATTACTGAGCCAGGATTGGAAATGTCTAGCCACCCCGGGTGTGGGCTTTATAAAAAAAAAAAAAAAATCATTACAGACCCCCCCCACCCCCATCACTGAGCCAGGATTGGAAATTTCTAGCCACCCCGGGTGTGGGCTTTATAAAAAAATAATTAAAAAAACAAATTCATAACAGACCCCCCCCCATTACTGAGCCAGGATTGGAAATGACTAGCCACCCCGGGTGTGGGCTTGATAAAAAAAAAAAAATAATAAAAAATCATAACAGACCCCCCCCCCCCCAATCACAGAGCCAGGATTGGAAATTTCTAGCCACCCCGGGTGTGGGCTTTATATAAAAAATAAAAAAAAATCATAATAGACCCCACCCCCATCACTGAGCCAGGATCGGAAATTTCTAGCCACCCCGGGTGTGGGCTTTATAAAAAAAAAATAAAAAAATTAAAAATCATAACAGACCCCACCCCCATCACAGAGCCAGGATTGGAAATTTCTAGCCACCCCGGGTGTGGGCTTTATAAAAAAAAAAAAAAAAAAAAATCATAACAGACCCCCCCCTACCCCCATCACTGAGCCAGGATAGGAAATTTCTAGCCACCCCGGGTTTGGGCTTTATAAAAAAATAATAAAAAAAACAAATTCATAAGAGACCCCCCCCATTACTGAGCCAGGATTGGAAATGACTAGCCACCCCGGGTGTGGGCTTTATAAAAAAAAAAATAAAAAAAATCATAACAGACCCAACCCCCATCACTGAGCCAGGATTGGACATTTCTAGCCACCTGGGTGTGGGCTTTATAAAAAAAAAAAAAAAAAAATCATAACAGACCCCCCCACCCCCCCCCCCCCCATCACAGAGCCAGGATTGGAAATTTCTAGCCACCCCGGGGGTGGGCTTTATAAAAAAAAAAAAAAAAAAAAAAATCACAACAGACCCCCCCCCCCCCCATCACTGAGGCAGGATTGGAAATTTCTAGCCACCCCGGGTGTGGGCTTTATAAAAAAAATAATAAAATTATATTTAAAAAAAATTAAAAAAATCATAACAGACCCCACCCCCATCACTGAGCCAGGATTGGAAATTTCTAGCCACCCCGGGTGTGGGCTTTATAAAAAAAAATGAAAAAAAAAAATTCATAACAGACCCCCCCCATTACTGAGCCAGGATTGGAAATGTCTAGCCACCCCGGGTGTGGGCTTTATAAAAAAAAAAAAAAAATCATAACAGACCCCCCCCACCCCCATCACTGAGCCAGGATTGGAAATTTCTAGCCACCCCGGGTGTGGGCTTTATAAAAAAATAATTAAAAAAACAAATTCATAACAGACCCCCCCCCATTACTGAGCCAGGATTGGAAATGACTAGCCACCCCGGGTGTGGGCTTGATAAAAAAAAAATAATAATAAAAAATCATAACAGACCCCCCCCCCCCCCCAATCACAGAGCCAGGATTGGAAATTTCTAGCCACCCCGGGGGTGTGCTTTATAAAAAAAAAAAAAAAAAAAAAAATCACAACAGACCCCCCCCAATCACTGAGGCAGGATTTGAAATTTCTAGCCACCGCGGGTGTGGGCTTTATAAAAAAAATAATAAAATTATATTTAAAAAAAATTAAAAAAATCACAACAGACCCCCCCCCATTCACTGAGGCAGGATTGGAAATTTCTAGCCACCCCGGGTGTGGGCTTTATAAAAAAATAATAAAAAAAACAAATTCATAACAGACCCCCCCCATTACTGAGCCAGGATTGGAAATGACTAGCCACCCCGGGTGTGGGCTTTATAAAAAAAAAAAAAAAAAAAAAAATCACAACAGACCCCCCCCCCCCCCCCCCCCATCACTGAGGCAGGATTGGAAATTTCTAGCCACCCCGGGTGTGGGCTTTATAAAAAAAATAATAAAATTATTTAAAAAAAAAATTAAAAAAATCATAACAGACCCCCCCCCCCATCACTGAGCCAGGATTGGAAATTTCTAGCCACCCCGGGTGTGGGCTTTATATGAAAATAAAAAAAAATCATAATAGACCCCACCCCCATCACTGAGCCAGGATCGGAAATTTCTAGCCACCCCGGGTGTGGGCTTTATAAAAAAAAAATAAAAAAATTAAAAATCATAACAGACCCCACCCCCATCACAGAGCCAGGATTGGAAATTTCTAGCCACCCCGGGTGTGGGCTTTATAAAAAATAAAAAAAAACAAATTCATAACAGACCCCCCCCATTACTGAGCCAGGATTGGAAATTTCTAGCCACCCCGGGTGTGGGCTTTATAAAAAAAAAAAAAAAAAAAAATCATAACAGACCCCCCAACCCCCCTTCACTGAGCCAGGATTGGAAATTTCTAGCCACCCCGGGTGTGGGCTTTATAAAAAAAAAAAAAAAAAAAAAAATCATAACAGACCCCACCCCCATCACTGAGCCAGGATCGGAAATTTCTAGCCACCCCGGGTCTGGGCTTTATAAAAAAAAAATTAAAAAATTAAAAATCATAACAGACCCCACCCCCATCACAGAGCCAGGATTGGAAATTTCTAGCCACCCCGGGGGTGGGCTTTATAAAAAAAAAAATAAATAAATAAAATCACAACAGACCCCCCCCCCATCACTGAGCCAGGATTGGAACTTTCTAGCCACCCCGGGTGTGGGCTTTATAAAAAAAAAAATAAAAAAAAATCATAACAGACCCCCCCCCACCCCCATCACTGAGCCAGGATTGGAAATTTCTAGCCACCCCGGGTGTGGGCTTTATAAAAAAATAATAAAAAAAAACAAATTCATAACAGACCCCCCCCCATTACTGAGCCAGGATTGGAAATGACTAGCCACCCCGGGTGTGGGCTTGATAAAAAAAAAATAATAATAAAAAATCATAACAGACCCCCCCCCCCCCCCATCACAGAGCCAGGATTGGAAATTTCTAGCCACCCCGGGGGTGGGCATTATAAAAAAATAAAAAAAATTAAAAATCACAACAGACCCCCCCCCCCCCCATCACTGAGGCAGGATTGGAAATTTCTAGCCACCCCGGGTGTGGGCTTTATAAAAAAAATAATAAAATTATATTTAAAAAAAATTAAAAAAAATCATAACAGACCCCCCCCCCATCACTGAGCCAGGATTGGAAATTTCTAGCCACCCCGGGTGTGGGCTTTATAAAAAAAAATGGAAAAAAAAATTTCATAACAGACCCCCCCCATTACTGAGCCAGGATTGGAAATGTCTAGCCACCCCGGGTGTGGGCTTTATAAAAAAAAAAAAAAAATCATAACAGACCCCCCCCACCCCCATCACTGAGCCAGGATTGGAAATTTCTAGCCACCCCGGGTGTGGGCTTTATAAAAAAATAATTTAAAAAACAAATTCATAACAGACCCCCCCCCCCCATTACTGAGCCAGGATTGGAAATGACTAGCCACCCCAGGTGTGGGCTTGATAAAAAAAATAAAATAAAAAAAAATCATAACAGACCCCCCCCCCCCCCCCAATCACAGAGCCAGGATTGGAAATTTCTAGCCACCCCGGGGGTGGGCTTTATAAAATAAAAAAAATAATAAAAAATCACAACAGACCCCCCCCCCATCACTGAGGCAGGATTTGAAATTTCTAGCCACCCCGGGTGTGGGCTTTATAAAAAAAATAATAAAATTATATTTAAAAAAAATTTAAAAAATCATAACAGACCCCCCCCCCATCACTGAGCCAGGATTGGAAATTTCTAGCCAGCCCGGGTGTGGGCTTTATAAAAAAAAATGAAAAAAAAAAATTCATAACAGACCCCCCCCCCCATTACTGAGCCAGGATTGGAAATGTCTAGCCAGCCCGGGTATGGGCTTGATAGAAAAAAAAAAAAAAAAAAAAATCATAACAGACCCCCCCCCCCCCCCCCCCCCCATCACAGAGCCAGGATTGGAAATTTCTTGCCAACCCGGGGGTGGGCTTTATAAAAAAAAAAAAAAAAAAAAAAAATCACAACAGACCCCCCCCCCCAATCACTGAGGCAGGATTGGAAATTTCTAGCCACCTCGGGTGTGGGCTTCATACAAAAAATAATAAAATAAAAAAAATAAATAAATAAAAAAATAAAAATTCATAACAGACCCCCCCCCCCATTACTGAGCCAGGATTGGAAATGTCTAGCCACCCCGGGTGTGGGCTTTATAAAAAAAAAAAAAAAAATCATAACAGACCCCCCCCACCCCCATCACTGAGCCAGGATTGGAAATTTCTAGCCACCCCGGGTGTGGGCTTTATAAAAAAATAATTTAAAAAACAAATTCATAACAGACCCCCCCCCCATTACTGAGCCAGGATTGGAAATGACTAGCCACCCCGGGTGTGGGCTTGATAAAAAAAATAAAATAAAAAAAAATCATAACAGACCCCCCCCCCCCCCCAATCACAGAGCCAGGATTGGAAATTTCTAGCCACCCCGGGGGTGGGCTTTATAAAATAAAAAAAATAATAAAAAATCACAACAGACCCCCCCCCCCATCACTGAGGCAGGATTTGAAATTTCTAGCCACCCCGGGTGTGGGCTTTATAAAAAAAATAATAAAATTATATTTAAAAAAAATTTAAAAAATCATAACAGACCCCCCCCCCATCACTGAGCCAGGATTGGAAATTTCTAGCCACCCCGGGTGTGGGATTTATAAAAAAAAATGAAAAAAAAAAATTCATAACAGACCCCCCCCCCCCATTACTGAGCCAGGATTGGAAATGTCTAGCCAGCCCGGGTATGGGCTTGATAGAAAAAAAAAAAAAAAAAAAAATCATAACAGACCCCCCCCCCCCCCCCATCACAGAGCCAGGATTGGAAATTTCTTGCCACCCCGGGGGTGGGCTTTATAAAAAAAAAAAAAAAAAAAAAAAATCACAACAGACCCCCCCCCCCCCAATCACTGAGGCAGGATTGGAAATTTCTAGCCACCTCGGGTGTGGGCTTCATACAAAAAATAATAAAATAAAAAAAATAAATAAATAAAAAAATAAAAATTCATAACAGACCCCCCCCCCCATTACTGAGCCAGGATTGGAAATGTCTAGCCACCCCGGGTGTGGGCTTTATAAAAAAAAAAAAAAAAATCATAACAGACCCCCCCCACCCCCATCACTGAGCCAGGATTGGAAATTTCTAGCCACCCCGGGTGTGGGCTTTATAAAAAAATAATTTAAAAAACAAATTCATAACAGACCCCCCCCCCATTACTGAGCCAGGATTGGAAATGACTAGCCACCCCGGGTGTGGGCTTGATAAAAAAAATAAAATAAAAAAAAATCATAACAGACCCCCCCCCCCCCCCAATCACAGAGCCAGGATTGGAAATTTCTAGCCACCCCGGGGGTGGGCTTTATAAAATAAAAAAAATAATAAAAAATCACAACAGACCCCCCCCCCCATCACTGAGGCAGGATTTGAAATTTCTAGCCACCACGGGTGTGGGCTTTATAAAAAAAATAATAAAATTATATTTAAAAAAAATTTAAAAAATCATAACAGACCCCCCCCCCATCACTGAGCCAGGATTGGAAATTTCTAGCCACCCCGGGTGTGGGATTTATAAAAAAAAATGAAAAAAAAAAATTCATAACAGACCCCCCCCCCCATTACTGAGCCAGGATTGGAAATGTCTAGCCAGCCCGGGTATGGGCTTGATAGAAAAAAAAAAAAAAAAAAAAAATCATAACAGACCCCCCCCCCCCCCCCCATCACAGAGCCAGGATTGGAAATTTCTTGCCACCCCGGGGGTGGGCTTTATAAAAAAAAAAAAAAAAAAAAAAAATCACAACAGACCCCCCCCCCCCAATCACTGAGGCAGGATTGGAAATTTCTAGCCACCTCGGGTGTGGGCTTCATACAAAAAATAATAAAATAAAAAAAATAAATAAATAAAAAAATAAAAATTCATAACAGACCCCCACCCATCACTGAGCCAGTATTGGAAATTTCTAGCCACCTCTGGTGTGGGCTTTATAAAAAAAAAAAATTTAAAAAATCATAACAGACCCCCCCCCACCATCACTGAGCCAGGATTGGAAATTTCTAGCCACCCGGGTGTGGGCTTTATAAAAAAAAAAAAAAAAAATCATAACAGACCCCCCCCCCAATCACTGAGCCAGAATTGGAAATTTCTAGCCACCCCGGGGTTGGGCTTTATAAAAAAAAAAAAAAAAAAAAATCATAACAGACCCCACCCCCATCACTGAGCCAGGATTGGAAATTTTTAGCCACCCCGGGTGTGGGCTTTATAAAAATAAAAAATAATAAATAAATAAAAATTCATAAAAGACCCCCCCCCCCATCACAGAGCCAGGATTGGAAATTTCTAGCCACCCCGGGGGTGGGCTTTATAAAAAAAAAAAATAATAAAAAAAAAATTAAATAAAAAAATAAAAATTCATAACAGACCCCCACCCATTACTGAGCCAGGATTGGAAATTTCTAACCAACCCGGGTGTGGGCTTTATAAAAAAAAAAAAAAAAAAAAAATCATAACAGACCCCACCCCCATCACTGAGACAGGATTGGAAATTTCTAGCCACCTGGGTGTGGGCTTTATATAAAAAAAAATAAAAAAAAATCATAACAGACCCCCCCCCCCCCATCACTGAGCCAGGATTGGAAATTTCTAGCCAACCCGGGTGTGGGCTTTATAAAATAAAATAAAAAATCATAACAGACCCCCCACCCCCATCACTGAGGCAGGATTGGAAATTTCTAGCCACCCCGGGGGTGGGCTTTATAAAAAAAAATATATACAAAAAAAATAACAACAGACCCCCCCCCCCCCATCACTGAGGCAGGATTGGAAATTTCTAGCCAACCCGGGTGTGGGCTTTATAAACAAATATAAAAAAATTAAAAATCATAACAGACCCCACCCCCATCACAGAGTCAGGATTGGAAATTTCTAGCCACCCCGGGGGTGGGCTTTATAAAAAAAAATAAAAAATTAAAAAATCACAACAGACCCCCCCCCCCCCATCACTGAGCCAGGATTGGAACTTTCTAGCCACCCCAGGTGTGGGCTTTATAAAAAAAAAAAAAAAAAAAAATCATAACAGACCCCCCCCCACCCCCATCACTGAGCCAGGATTGGAAATTTCTAGCCACCCCGGGGTTGGGCTTTATAAAAAAATAATAAAAAAAACAAATTCATAACAGACCCCCCCCATTACTGAGCCAGGATTGGAAATGTCTAGCCACCCCGGTTGTGGGCTTGATAAAAAAAATAAAATAATAAAAAATCATAACAGACAACCCCCCCCCATCACAGAGCCAGGATTGGAAATTTCTAGCCACCCCGGGGGTGGGCTTCATAAAAAAAAATATATAAAAAAAAATAACAACAGACCCCCCCCCCCCCCCATCACTGAGGCAGGATTGGAAATTTCTAGCCAACCCGGGTGTGGGCTTTATAAAAAAAAAAAAAAAAAAAAAAATCACAACAGACCCCCCCCCCCCCATCACTGAGCCAGGATTGGAACTTTCTAGCCACCCCGGGTGTGGGCTTTATAAAAAAAAATATTAAAAAAAATTATAACAGACCCCACCCCACCCCCATCACTGAGCCAGGATTGGAAATTTCTTGCCACCCCGGGGGTGGGCTTTATAAAAAAATAATAAAAAAAACAAATTCATAACAGACCCCCCCCTTTACTGAGCCAGGATTGGAAATGTCTAGCCACCCCGGGTGTGGGCGTGATAAAAAAAATAAAATAATAAAAAATCATAACAGACCCCCCCCCCCATCACAAAGCCAGGATTGGAAATTTCTAGCCACCCCGGGGGTGGGCTTTATAAAAAAAAAATAATAATAATAAAATCACAACAGACCCCCCCCCCCCCCATCACTGAGACAGGATTGGAAATTTCTAGCCACCCCGGGGGTGGGCTTTATAAAAAAATAAAAAATAAATAAAATCACAACACACCCCCCCCCCCCCCCCATCACTGAGACAGGATTGGAAATTTCTAGCCACCCTTGGTGTGGGCTTTATAAAAAAAAATTATAAAATTATTTTAAAAAAAAATTAAAAAAATCATAACAGACCCCCACCCCCATCACTGAGCCAGGATTGGAAATGTCTAGCCACCCCGGGTATGGGCTTGATAAAAAAAATAAAATAATAAAAAATCAGAACAGACAACCCCCCCCATCACAGAGCCAGGATTGGAAATTTCTAGCCACCCCGGGGGTGGGCTTTATAAAAAAAAAAATATAAAAAAAAATAACAACAGACCCCCCCCCCCCATCACTGAGGCAGGATTGGAAATTTCTAGCCACCCCGGGGGTGGGCTTTATAAAAGAATAATAAAAAAAATAAATTCATAACAGACCCCCCCCCATTACTGAGCCAGGATTGGAAATGTCTAGCCACCCCGGGTGTGGGCTTGATAAAAAAAATAAAATAATAAAAAATCATAACAGACCACCCCCCCCCCCATCACAGAGCCAGGATTGGAAATTTCTAGCCACCCCGGGGGTGGGCTTTATAAAGAAAAATAAATAAAATAAAATCACAACAGACCCCCCCCCCCCCATCACTGAGACAGGATTGGAAATGTCTAGCCACCCCGGGGGTGGGCTTTATAAAAAAAAATATATAAAGAAAAATAACAACAGACCCCCCCCCATCACTGAGGCAGGATTGGAAATTTCTAGCCACCCCGGGGGTGGGCTTTATAAAAAAATAATAAAAAAAACAAATTCATAACAGACCCCCCCCATTACTGAGCCAGGATTGGAAATGTCTAGCCACCCCGGGTGTGGGCGTGATAAAAAAATAATAATAATAAAAAATCATAACAGACCCCCCCCCCCCCCCCCCATCACTGAGACAGGATTGGAAATGTCTAGCCAGCCCGGGTATGGGCTTGATAGAAAAAAAAAAAAAAAAAAAAATCACAACAGACCCCCCCCCCCAATCACTGAGGCAGGATTGGAAATTTCTAGCCACCTCGGGTGTGGGCTTCATACAAAAAATAATAAAATAAAAAAAATAAATAAATAAAAAAATAAAAATTCATAACAGACCCCCACCCATCACTGAGCCAGTATTGGAAATTTCTAGCCACCTCTGGTGTGGGCTTTATAAAAAAAAAAAAATTTAAAAATCATAACAGACCCCCCCCCACCATCACTGAGCCAGGATTGGAAATTTCTAGCCACCCGGGTGTGGGCTTTATAAAAAAAAAAAAAAAAAATCATAACAGACCCCCCCCCCAATCACTGAGCCAGGATTGGAAATTTCTAGCCACCCCGGGGTTGGGCTTTATAAAAAAAAAAAAAAAAAAAAATCATAACAGACCCCACCCCCATCACTGAGCCAGGATTGGAAATTTTTAGCCACCCCGGGTGTGGGCTTTATAAAAATAAAAAATAATAAATAAATAAAAATTCATAAAAGACCCCCCCCCCATCACAGAGCCAGGATTGGAAATTTCTAGCCACCCCGGGGGTGGGCTTTATACAAAAAAAAAATAATAAAAAAAAAATTAAATAAAAAAATAAAAATTCATAACAGACCCCCACCCATTTCTGAGCCAGGATTGGAAATTTCTAGCCAACCCGGGTGTGGGCTTTATAAAAAAAAATAAATAAAAAAAATCATAACAGACCCCACCCCCATCACTGAGACAGGATTGGAAATTTCTAGCCACCTGGGTGTGGGCTTTATATAAAAAAAAATAAAAAAAAATCATAACAGACCCCCCCCCCCCATCACTGAGCCAGGATTGGAAATTTCTAGCCAACCCGGGTGTGGGCTTTATAAAATAA
>JAXIVH010000186.1:210492-310516 GCA_036785325.1 Urophycis tenuis | reverse complement strand
CCGTTTGTGGGGAATTCATCACGCAGAGAAAGTGAACTTTGAACATGTTACTTGCATGTTGAAATTGCTTTGTAAATTATTTTAGCTATTGCTGTGTGTGTGGATAAGTAAGAGTCATCAAATTCATCAATTGTGCAATGGTCTCCAAGATGGCAGCCCGATACTGTGATGACACACACACACACACACACACACACACACACACACACACACACACACACACACACACACACACACACACACACACACACACACACACACACACACACACACACACACACACACACACACACACACACACACACACACACACACACACACACACACACACACACACACACACACACACACACACACACACACACACACACACACACACACACACACACACACACACACACACACACACACACACACACACACACACACACACACACACACACACACACACACACACACACACACACACACACACACACACACACACACACACACACACACACACACACACACACACACACACACACACAATGTGAAAATATGATTAATTCCTCCTCGTATCAGATTTATTCACATTTATTAGAAAACAGGGCATCACATTGTTCAACATTAGTAAACGCTCATCTCATAAATCTCATATAAAAAAAGTAAAAAACACATCACAAAGTAATCACCGCATTTACACTAAATCCATTTTTACCAAATGAATGAGTGTTTAAAAAAAAAAAAAGAGGCTAATTTCAGTGTATTCACTATATGGTCAGACAACATAAAATAGTCCCAACCAGTGTGATTATAATAAATTCAAACTGAAATCAACAGAAACAGAAAATAAAAGCAATCTGTTAACTGAAATAAAAACAGAAACTGCAACAACAAAAATCAAACTAAACTGAAACAGAAACACAGGACTTAAAAAATAAAAATGCTTTATACATGGATGTTGAAAATCAACTTTTCTTTTCCTTGTTTACATTCCACAGTCTTTTCCCATTCCCAAGTGAAGTGTTTGATGGCAGGTGAAGTGAAATCCCTTTTAGCTTTGGTAATACAGACGGCCACAACTTAGGACTGAATATGTTGTTATATATTCTACATAATAATATAAAAAGTATGATTGTTATATAGTATGTGTTATGTAGATTTTGTTATGTTGTGAGTACATTGGTGGTCAATCATTTCAATAAATTGGAATTTGTAATTTCTTGACGTCTTACAGAATATTTTGCTGCCTAACTCATAACCCAATTTATACAGAAACTTTCCCTGCTACTCCTACTCATACAATAGTAGATTCCTACGTTCCTATATTGTATTGTATATCTTTTTAGCATGAGTAAATGTCTTATCTGTGAAATTATATGTTTACTTTTAGTATTAGGAATGTCTTGTCTTGTCTGTTGTGCCTGTGCACTTTATCTGTTTTACCATGGGAGAGTGAGAAAAGTACTCTCAATTCCTTTGTATGTCTTGACATGTGAAGAAATTGACATTAAAGCTACTTTGATATTATACAGAATAAATGTTACATTATTGACGTTTGGTACTCCCCTTCGGTGCCAGTTAGTTTAACCAAAATAATTTGACATATATATACTATTCATAATCTCCCACATTTGGAAAAAAAAAACCCTAGATACAGTCTGGAAGTATTTAGCTTTCTATTGGTGTTTTTTTATTTTCATTGTTTAGAAGTGAACTACCTCCATACATTTGAGGGTTGTGGTGTTAAACAGGCATGGCTTTTGTTTGAAGTTCATCTTCAAAGAGAACATATATCTTCAACCATAAATCCATTCATCATTGACAGGTAGTCAGCCATGTTTATACTTTATAGCTTTCGGCAGTGATGAAATTCCCTACTTTCCTTCCTTGTACTTTGGTCAAAGCAAAAAGTATCTGGTTTTCACACGCCTTCTGAAATGCAGACGTGCAGGAATTGACTTCACTCGAGGGTCATTCATTAATTTAATGAAATCGATCAAATCAAATGAACATACCTTCATGATTCTCTTTGCTGTTTGTGGCGAGTGCTCGATGGGACTCTGTGAACAAGATAAGATACTGTAAGCATATTTTCTTCTCAAATTCCTACTTTTGGATTGTTATTTCCAACTTTCTTTTTAAACAACAGCTCTACGTCACAATGACAGGAAGGACACAATGACTTAATTACAGGGACCCAAGAATGTTCCTGGTTCCTATTGTCAACAAAGAATAGGAACAGTTAACTATTAACAAAAAAAAAGGAGAAACCTAGCTCTTGGTTTCTGTTATGTTTTGACAACATAAGTTTGTCCCTTCTGTGATCCCATTATGCACTCCTGATCTTATGGGCATGGCATTGTGCAACCATTGTGCTCTGCCTGTCAAGCTGAATCCATGCTACAGAACTTCCTCCCTGGGTTCACTCCTCCTCACTAATGGTTGAAACCCAGAGCATACAACAGATTCCCTTTCGCAGGCATGTCTTCAAAACAAGAGACCATCCATGCAACACTCCCCCAGAGAGGACCATTCTGTGAACATACCGTCAGGATTGTCACCGTTGTTTGTTGGGAGTCCTCTATGGAACCCTGTGAACAAGACAATACTTAAGCATGACAAGCATGATAAGACATACTGTAAACATGTTGGATTGTTATTTCTAACAGGGATTCATAGACAATGGGCGTGTCTTTTGTAGCTACCGCTCTTCGTCGCAATGGGTAAATTACACATTTCAAATTGTGTAAAAAAAAAAAAAGATCATGATCCTCAATATAATGAGAAGAAGGGCATTTACGTTGACAGTTGAGTGGTTTTAGAAGCCGGACCACCAGCAATCCTATGATCAGTGAACCAACGACCACCACAGGGATGACGATTTTCTTTGCCAAATTTGAGTTTGGTGATCGGCCTGTAAAGAAATAAAGATGTGTTACAGACACACAGACCTACTTTAATGATCCCTGAGGGAAATTGCATTCGTTACAATACAATACTCCAGTGCAAAAAGAAGAAGAGACAGACACTCTACGTATAGTAAAGTGTTAGAATATATAAATATATAATATAAACCTATGTAAAATAGAACCTATGTAAAATATAAACCTATGTAAGCAATATACAAAAAATATACATAAAGAAATATACATAAATGTACATACAATCAGGCATACACTAAGAGGTTATAGCATACACAAGGATGTAGCATAGAGATGCATAGAGATGACCAGTTATGCAGTGAAGTGAAAAGAAATGACCAGTTATGCAATATAAGTTACCTGTTTAGTGTGTGCAGTATGAATATATATTTTTTTTCTATGCATCACCAATGTGTATAATAAGCACGAAAGACTATCATTTTCCATTCATAGCAACTAAAGAATAAAAATCATCCATGGCTGCAATCCTCAACCATTAATCCATTTATCATTGACAGGTAGTTAGCCATGTTTATACTTTATGGCTTCCAGCAGTTCTTTGGTCAAAAACAAAAAGTACCTGGTTTTAACATGCATCTGACATGCAGACGTGCAGGAATTGACTTCACTCGAGGGTCATTCATTAATTTAATGAACTAGATCAAATCCAATGAACATACCTTCATGATTATCTTCGCTGTTTGTTGCGGCTGCTTGATGGGAATCTGTGAACAAGATAAGATACTGTAAGCATTTTCTTCTCAAATTCCTACTTTTGGATTGATATTTCCAACAGGGATTCAAAGACAGAGGGTGTTTCTTTTGAAGCAACAGCTCTATGTCCCAATGTGCTGAAGGAGCTCAAGGATAAGCCTGGTTCCTGTTCTGAACAACGAACAGGAACCAGGCTTATTTTGGTTTCTCATCTAGGTTTCGGTTAAGTTTGTCCCTTCTGTGATCCCGTTATGCCCCCCTAATGCTATTGGCATGAAAGCAGTGAAATAGTTGCATTAATTTCAAACATGACCAAATTTGGGAAATCCCACCAAAATCCCCCTCATGTTTGGGACAAGTTTTTGTTTGCTGATGGTGGCCTATTCTCTCCGTTTACAGATCAAAAAGCAAAGGGAAGTGAAATGCCTCACCAACCAAGACTTTAGCTACTACTATCAGACTTATCCTATGAATCTAAAGGCTGACATGTGAGACTCTGGCACATAAGCTGTCATGGAGAACCATCGGTTGGTTACCTTTCGGTTGCCGGTCAGGCTTTGACACCAAGGGTGGAACGTTATACTGGGTGGCTTCCTCCTTGACTCCCCTGTTGCTGTAGACAACACATGTGTACTTGGAGACTGTAGAGCCTTGACGCACGTCCAGCTGGCTGGTGAGGTTGAAATGCCCCTCCGCTGTCTTGACAGTGTTCTGATTTGAGCTGCTTGTCAAATTTGTGGCATGTTCGTCAAACCAATGGATTCTCCCCTCTGGATAACCACCTGGAGCGTTGCAAAAAAGTGTCACCTTCTGGTTTTGTTGACTCACGCTGATGGCTGGCGCGCCATATGGGACTGCAGCAGAAAAAATATAGGCTGGGGTGAATTTATTGCATTGACATCATTTGTCCTATTGGTATGACAAGGATATGCTGTTTGGCTAGACTTTAATTTGTGGCTTAAATAACTGAAAGCAAAAGTTGGCGTATTTCAAAAGCAAAAGCAAAGGATTAAGGGAGATTCCTACTCTTATCAAATAGAAACCACACATTGAGCCTCTGCTTTCACCTTAGAGTTAGCATAGAGTTACTATACAAAGCTAAAAGGAAACGTTTATTGTTCATCTGCAGGGCCTTTTCTCCAAAAGCACGATACATATTGACCAGCGATAGGCCAGACCCACCTGAGACGCTGAGACTGGTGTGGATTTTAAAATTGCCTCTATCGGTATTCACGAGGCACCAGTAGATTCCAATGTCTTCCTTCGTGGTCTCGGTCACCAGCATCGAGACATTCACGTTGGTTTCATTCCTATGTGGCTCGGCCAGTTTGAAGCGTGGTTCAATTAAAGTAGATTTGGATTCGTTTTTCTGCCAAATGATACTCGTGATCTTTGCTTTTGATGCTTCTGGTGAAAGAGTCACGATGCACTCCAATAATGACTGTTGGCCCAACTGTCCATGGTTGTCTTTATTACAACTCAGCTTTACAAAACCTGCAAAGATGAATGGTCAAATTAAATAGAATATATTATATAATACATATTATGAATTCAATTTATTTATTGTACAAATAGCAACTTACTGAAATCAGTTCCAGTGATGCCATTGATGAGAAGGGTCATGGACATCAAGAATGCACCCCTGGAGGCCATGATGGGTGGGGTTATTCACACAGCTCAGCTCACTCCGCTGTCTTTTCCAACATCTGTTGGGCCACAAGATTCACACAGTTTGGTTGTTTTGGAGGGGAGAGAGATTATACAGGTA
This sequence comes from Urophycis tenuis, assembly GCA_036785325.1. Lineage (NCBI taxonomy): Eukaryota > Metazoa > Chordata > Actinopteri > Gadiformes > Phycidae > Urophycis > Urophycis tenuis. The sequence continues at coordinate 305,128 of JAXIVH010000186.1, read as the reverse complement.
TGGTAGAGAGAGACATGCATCAAATGAGGAAGACATGCATCAAATGAGGGGCGGTGGACAGAGCGGGTCGTCCACTAATCCATCCTCCAACTGTCCACATGTCGAACCCCACTTATGTACTGATTGTAAGTCGCTTTGGACAAAAGCGTCTGCTTAATGCCCCTTTCCCTTTAAATGATCGAACCCAATGTAACGAAGAGGACTTGGTTCCCTGGAGCTTGAGAGGGTTGGGGGAATATTGCACAATGCACTTTAACCATGATACATGCCCTTTAATAATTGCACAGGCACTTTGGTAAACAGTTGCACTTTATTGTATTTGCACATTACATACTTGCACATTTTAAATATAGTTTTTTTGTTGATTGATATATTTATTGTCCTTTTAAAATCTTAGCTGTGCTGGTAGGTTCTATGATGGCCACGTGGTTCCACCTGCAAAAGAGGGACATGAAATTTAGTGTACATTTATGTGGGTAGGTAATACTAAATGACATGAGATGATTTATCTAAAATATGTAGTGCAATAGTGTGTGTGTAGGTTAACCTATTGGAATGTTAAGGTGTGTGTGTGTGTGTGTGTGTGTGTGAAATGTACTCACCAGTCTTTGCCTCCAGGGTGTTCGGGCAAAAGGCCTCCCCAGGAAACAAGCACTGTATTTATAGTTCCGGGAGCAACCAAGTGGTGATTAGTGGAGGTGGAGAGTTTGAGCATGTTATGAGTATAAGATGCTGGAACTAGGAATGGGGTTTTTGTAAATAGATGTGTATGTGTGTGTGTAGATAGAAGAAAAGACTGGGGGGATAATAATACAAAAAAAAAGTGTTTGTTTAAAGGAGAGCCTGTGAGCATGGGAAATGGGTTCTCCCTCATTAGAGAGCCACCCTATTTAAAGGCGCCATTTTGTGATCAGTAGGGTTGGAATGAGGTGGAGGGTGTTTGCCATGCTGCTGAGAACAATAAACGCTCATCTTTGACAACTGACAATCCTGCCTGGGTATTCTTCTGCTGTACGGTCCAGCTGCAATTGTGGTCGTCTTAACACCCAGGTCGCTGTCAAGGACTAACCCCTAATGGCACGTGCTCTATCAGGTGAGCTAGCAGGAAGCCACCAAGGTGCACTCATTTAAAGGGATATTCCGCCATTTTTGGAAATAAGCTCATTTTCCACCTTCCCTCGAGCAAAACAATCGATCTTTACCCTACCCTTACCCTTCACCCTTTACCTACATCGCATCAGGTACCGCATACATATTGAAGTCATTTGACTGTACCATTTTCTAATAATCCCATGCTAAAGTCATACCCAATACACATTGTATGGCTATGCAAGCAGTTTTTAAAAAAATTTATTAAAAATAATAACCAAATTGTTTTCAGAATACTCCACTACATTCTTGTTCTACATATCCTCAGGTACCTATGTATACATTTTGAAGTCCTTTGACTCGCTCACACGCTTTACCGTACAAGCGATGTAGACGGGCACTCGGGTTTCGAAGCGTAGATAGCGTGCCCGCAGTCTCTCACACAGCCCATACACGCCTTCATCTCTACATCTCTAACGCATACACAGTCTCCGATGTTGAGCATTGTTAGTTTTTTTCTAAAGGTAAAACATAGAGATGGTACAAACATTAAGCATCAAGAAGTAAGAGTAACAGCACGTTAATACCACAGCGAGTTAAAAGTTAATATAGCAGGAAAACTAGTTACCGTTCCCGTGGCAGTCGATGATCGGTATGAACAGCGCTTCCGCTGTTTCAGCTGTTAGACCAGACTTTCAGTTTCGTAATGAGTATAGCCTACGTGCCAACCACAGGTCGGGACTTTCCCTACCTAATCGTGGGAGAGAGGGAGAGAGGGAGAGAGAGAGAGAGAGGGAGGGAGAGAGAGGGAGAGAGAGAGAGAGAGAGAGAGAGAGAGAGAGAGAGAGAGAGAGAGAGAGAGAGAGAGAGAGAGAGAGAGAGAGAGAGAGAGAGAGAGAGAGAGAGAGAGAGAGAGAGAGAGAGAGAGAGAGAGAGAGAGAGAGAGAGAGAGAGAGAGAGAGAGAGAGAGAGAGAGAGAGAGAGAGAGAGAGTGAGAGAGAGAGAGAGAGAGAGAGAGAGAGAGAGATTTTTTTATATTGTAGCCAATAGCCTAAAATCTATAGATCTACAGGCTATAGATCTACGTCTCTTTACCACGTGGGTTCCTTTAACCCACTTTCTACCTCGCTGCTGTGTGAGTCCAGCAACAAAATAGTAGGGAGCGACATATTCATGACGGCGTCGTCTCCATGATGACAAGATTTCACGATAAGAGCGATAGACTTTTGGTTCGTTTGCCAACGACAGGCCTCTCTCCCTCTTCCGTTGTGAAGGGGGAAAGAGCTGTTAATCCAAGATAAATATGTAGCTGGCCACATAATACCACGTACTTTCCCATTTCCACAGACATGCCGTGTAGATGCAAAACAAAACTTACAGAGGTACAGAGGTATAACAGGTTTATAACAAAGAAATACAATATATAAAAAGATAAAGTTTGCATGCGCTAACCCTTGCGCAATAAGTGACATATTGTGGTGGTTGACATAATTCACCCACGGATCTATGGGGCGGGGGTGTGTTTTCTACACGGACCTTTTAGGCGAGCGGACTGTGCCTTGTAGTTCAGAGTGTGATGTTGTTCGGTTCGGCCATGTGCCTGCTTTATCTTTGGAATGTAAAATAAAGTTCTGTTCTGGATACTCCGCCTCCGACTCCCGTCTCTCGGCACTACACTGGTGACCCCGACGTGATTCCCGCTGAAGTCTCAGGGACCGAGACGAACATGGCCAACAACGCCGCTTTTGTCAAGTTGCCAGAGTTCTGGGAGTTTTCGCCAGCGGCATGGTTCGTGCAGACAGAGGCGCAGTTTGCCATCCGTGATGTCACCGATGACGGCGCACGCTACTTCCATGTCGTGGCGGTGCTGGGGAGATCCACCGCGACCTGGGCCGTGAATTTCATCACAAACCCCCCCGGCCCACGGCAAGTACAGAGCTCTTAAGGCGCTCCTGCTCAAGACTTTTGAGCTGTCGAGTTCGGAACGGGCCCAGCGGTTGTTGGACATTCGGGGCCTCGGGGACAGCAAGCCGTCTGAGCATATGGAGATGATGCTCAACCTGCTGGGTACGGAGGAGCCCAACTTTTTGTTTATTGAACTGTTCCTCCGGCACATGCCGCCGCAGGTCCAGACGGCGCTCGCTAATACGAGGATTACCAATCCCCGTGCGTTAGCAGAGGAAGCTGACCGGTTTTTCCTAGCTGCCCGGAGTTTCGCCCCCGAGGTCGCGCATCGACACGGCTGCTATTCACCAGAGACGCTGTTTCGGGGCGCGAGTTTCTGTGCGACACGGGGGCCCAGATGAGCGTCCTGCCGGCTACGACCAACGACACCCCTATCCGCACGTATGGCACAAGGACTGTGGACCTGTGCTTCGGGGGCCGGCGGTTTAATTGGACTTTTGTCGCAGCAGACGTCTCCTTTCCCATCCTCGGCGCGGACTTCCTTTGTGCGCATGGCTTGCTGGTGGACGTTAAGAACAGCCGTCTGGTGGATGCAGTGACGTTTTTTTCTTTCGATTGTGTCAGCGGTGAGGCGGCGTATGGCGGCCTCTCCAGCTCGCTCTCGGAGGGTGACGGCTATCAACGCCTTCTCGGTGAGTTCCCCAGTTTGACCCGACCCACCTTTTCCACTGCCACTGCCAAGCATGGGGTGGAGCATCATATAGACACTACTGGCCCGCCCGTCTATGCTAGGGCCCGGCGGATTAACCCCGACAGGCTGAAGGTAGCCAGGTCCGAGTTCGCCAACATGGAGCGTCTAGGCATTATCCGCCGCTCGGACAGCCCTTGGGCTTCGCCGCTCCACATCGTCCCCAAGCCAGACGGCGGGTGGCGGCCTTGTGGAGATTACCGCCGCCTTAACGATGCTACCACACCCGACCGCTACCCGATCCCGCTCATCCAGAATTTCTCGGCGCACCTGGCGGGCAAGTGCATCTTTTTGAAGGTGGTCCTGGTGCGTGGCTACCAGCAGGTGCCGGTGCATCCCTCGGACATTCCCAAGACGGCAGTAATCACACCGTCCGGGTTGTTCGAGTTCCTGCGAATGCCGTTCGGTCTGAGGAATGCCACTCAGACTTTCCAGCGGCTGATGGATTCGGTGCTCAGGGAGATGCCTTTCATTTTGTGTACTTGGACGACATCCTGGTTGCCAGCTCCTCTGAAGAGGAGCACCGGGCGCATCTCCGGGACCTTTTCACAAGGCTCGACCAGCACGGCCTGATTATCAACCCGGCGAAGTGCCTGTTCGGGTTGTCCTCCATCCGTTTCCTTGGGAATCTCATCGATAAGGACGGGGCCGCCCCTCTCGCCTCGAAGGTGGAGGCGGTTTCTGCTTTTTCCCGCCCACACAGAGCCCGAGCGCTCCGTGAGTTCCTGGGGATGGTGACCTTTTATCACCGGTTCATCCACCGGGCAGCCCACATCATGCGCCCGCTGTATGAGGCCCTTAAGGACAAGTCCCCTGGCCAGGCTGTCGATTGGACGGCTGAGAGAGTCCGCGTTCGTGGCCACAAAGACCGCTCTGTGCCAGGCCGCCATGTTGGCCCATCCGTCGCACACGGCTCCCATCTCCATCACCACCGACGCATCTGACTACGCTGTCGGCGCAGTGCACGAGCAATGGGTCAATGGGGCCTGGCAACCGCTTGCCTTTTTCAGTCGGCAGTTGACCCCCAGGTAGTGCAAGTACAGCACTTTCGACAGGGAGCTTCTTGGCCTCTGGCTGGCGATCCGCCACTTCCGGTTCCTCCTGGAAGGCCGAGAGTTTCTGGCTTTTGTCTACCACAAGCCGCTGACTTTCTGTATGTCCAAGGTGGCTGAACCGTGGTCCGCCCGCCAGCAGTGCAGCTGGCGTACGTCTCCGAGTACACCACCAACATCCGGCATGTCTTCGGCAAGTCCAACGTGGTCGCTGACTGCCTCTCCAGGGCGGTCATCGGAGCTGTACATCTGGGCCTGGATTACGTCCGCATGAGTGCTGACCAGGCCTCCGACCAAGGGGTCCAGTCCCTTAGAGTGTCGGAGACCGGTTTGCGCCTGGAGGAGGTCGCGGTTGGCGGCTCGGGCGTAAAGTTGTGGTGTGATGTCTCCACAGGTCAGCCTCGGCCTCTTGTCCCTGCAAACTGGCGCCGGCCCGTGTTTGAGGCGTTGCATGGCCTCTCCCACCCCGGCGGTAAACCATCTGTGAGGTTGGTGTCGCAGAAGTTTGTGTGGCGGGGGCTTAAAGTGATGGTTCGGAGTAAAATTCACCCTGAGGTAATTTCCACCAATAATCCAGCCAAATACCCCCTCAGATGCATTTTTAGTGACGGTCAATATTTATCAAGTTTAGGGGTATCAGCCGATTGGCTTAGTATTGGAGTGTCCGGTACAATGTGTATATCTCGTAAATTACCCCACTAATAATGCATGGATTGTTACCCAACTTCTGTAGTAGTACATATATGGTCTGTACTCACAAAACGAGGCATTTTAAAGTTTGTAAGTACACCAGGAGTTTATTTAAAAGAGCACTTTTCTGATAGCTTCAACTCCCTGTTGCTAAGGCTACCGCTGCGTCGACGTCTCTTCCGTCTTTCCGGATAAGTTCGTAAAAGTCCTCTTCAAAACTCACAAGTGTAAGGAAAAAGTTAGTGAATTCAACACTCCATCTAATTTCAAGTATTCAATTATTCCAGTTGTCAAAACATTTCGATCAACCCTGTGCACCGAGGACGCGAGTAAGGGCATGTACTTTACACCCCCATTTACATTTAGGGCACTTAGCAGACAGATGCTTTTGTCCAAAGCGACTTACAAAGGTACATGTGTCAGAAGAAGGTGAACAATTAAAGGGACATTTCGCCAGTGGAAACATGAATATGTATTGAAAGTGGATCATATATGTAGTCGAATAGTAGCATAAATTTCTAATTTGGTGCCTTCTTGACCAAGAAAAGGCAGACAATGACTTTTTAGGGCTTGTGGATTGCAGACAACAACTCACACAATGCACCACAATGCTCAGCTCCACAGGCCATTCCCACTGATTTTGCACTGATTTGCAACTAACTTATTATGCAATTTATACATATAATACTTTATAATTTGTTAGTTTCAAATATATTTACTGGGAAACATTTCTTTGAAAAAGGCACTTTGTGTAGCATTACATGTGTCTTTTAGAAGAATGTTACATACAGTCAAATAAGAAGCAAAAACAGCGACAACAACAATATAACAGAAAAACTACAAACCAAAGAAGGCAGGTGGTGTTGGGGCTTCCTAGAGCCTGGCTGATGGGATGAAAGAGCCCCCCAAGCGCTTTGAGGCACGTGGCTGAGTGAGCCTGTGGCTGAACGTGTTCCTGAGTTGCTTCAGTTCAGCATAGAGAGGATGAGAGGGGTTGTCCAGGATCACCAGCAGCTTTCCCCTCGTCCTCCTCACTGTCACCGCCTCCACACAGTTCCGCTTCATCCCCACCGTAGAGCTCGCCTTCCTCACCAGCTTGTACAGCTTACTGGCACCGCCGCTCCCAATGCCCCCTTCCCAGCACACAGCAGCGAAGAAGGTGACACTGGCCACCGCAGACTGGAAGACCATCCGTAGCAGCCTAGTGCACACATTGAAAGATGACAGATGGACAGTGCAGTTGGTAGATAGACATAGTGGTTATCAATGAGATGAACAGACCTAAAATAACAACGGCTAGAAAACAGTCTGAGGTGTGTGGTGTGGTGTACAAATCCATTAGCTGGTGGTGTTGGCGCTTCTGAGACGTTGGGAGTGGGTGGTTGAGGTGTTGTAGAGCCTGATAGCTGATGGGATGAAAGAGCCCCCCAAGCGCTTTGAGGCACGTGGCTGAGTGAGCCTATGGCTGAACGTGCTCCTGAGTTGCCTCAGCTCGGCATAGAGAGGGTGAGAGGGGTTGTCCAGGATCGCCTGCAGCTTTCCCCTCATCCTCCTCTCTGTCACCGCCTCCACACAGTCCAGCTTCATCCCCACCACAGAGCTCACCCTCCTCACCAGCTTGTTCAGCTTACTGGCACCACCGCTCCCAATGCCTCCTCCCCAGCACACAACGGCGAAGAAGGTGACACTGGCTACCACCGACTGGTAGAACATCCGTAGCAGCCTAGTGCACACATTGAAGGATCTGAGCCTCCTCAGAAAGAACAGCCTGCTCTGTTCCTTCCTGTAGAGGGCCTCGGTGTTGTCTGACCAGTCCAGTTTGTTGTTCAGGTGCACCCCAAGGAACTTACAGGTATCCACCATCTCCACCCAGTGTTTCCCACACATTGACAAGACTATGGCGCACCGGCGCAATATCCGCCCGGGCCAGAGCTAGTGAGCAGAGCTGAGCAGTGGGAATATTCCGCTTCTCGCTCTAAATCGCGTCCGGCCGCTCCGCTTATTTTCGCTCCCCGCTCCACTTAAAAAGCATGCCTCTCCACTGAAATCGCTCCACGCTCACTGCAATTTAAATGAGGGAGAAATAATCTTCTACGAATTGCCACCTTGAACAGAAAACGTACATCCTAAAGAAGTAAGAGCAACAGCAATATATTTCAGTCATAGATCATTTATTTTAAAAGATAGACAAGTGCAACAAGAAGACACACGTTTGGATTTGGGCATGCCTCAGACTCGTGGTGTGAGCGGTATCGGAGCGAAACTGGAGCGGAACAGAGCGGCTGCTCCGGCGTCTAAATAAAAAACCGCTCCACGCTCCAGCAACATTCCATCCGCTCCGCTCACTAGCTCTGGCCCGGACTCATTTCACCTAGGCAAATAGACTTCACTAGCAGCTCAATAATAGGCCTATAAAGGTGGGCTGCAGCGTTTAATAGAAGAGGAAATCCTCGCGGCTGGTTTGGCTCCCCAACGTTCTGTTTCCCCCCCATCGCCATGAGAGGCACCTGGCTGCAGACCTCCACTGTGAGAACGCTTCTGGTGCAGGCTCCACTGTCAGAACCACCTCCACTGTCAGGCCGGGAAGTGAGGACATTTTGTTGGGGGTGGGGTGGGGGGAGGGGGACTGCATCTTTATTTACCTGCCTTTCGAGAAAGATCAGCGAGTGAGCGTGTCCCGAGTAGCGCGGAGTTGCTGATTTGTATTATCAACAGAAGGTAAACTCATGATTACTTGTGTTCTTGGTCAATATAGGTGCCGTAAAAATAGTAACGTTAAGTCATTAATGATGCAAATTTCCAAATGTTACATGTCGGTTTGGGTTGTCGTTTTGAAGCTAAGTTGGATAACGTCAAATTTAACTTTCCCCAATGGCGGTCAGCATCAACACCTTAAATTCTCAGGGATAATTAACTTTTTAGTGCATAACGTAAAGTAACTGTGCGCATTTGTTTGTATGTATCGTTAACAGTATAAAACATTTTAGTAAACTCTCCTTGCATTAGCTGGGCATCGTCACAAAGTTGAAAATGTGTATTTCTGAACTCGCAAACGTGATATGTGAGACAGCCAAGCTACCAACAGATGCAACACACCATGATGTTTTGCCAGAGGTCGACTATCTAATTAGTGATGTCGCCTGTTTAAGTGCACAAGTGGAATTAAAATGAGGCAGCACTACATGGCACATTTTTACTTTTTTATTTTGCCACCTCTGTTGTATACTACAGTATATAAACCAAATGAATAGTACCTGAAATTACTGAGAAGTAGAATGCTTCTGCACCATCAGTACCTTTATTTTTGATACTTGAGTATATTTTGCTTCTAACATAACATACTAAATTCCAAATTTCATTGTATGCACCGTCAATGACAATAAAGGCTTTTTGACTTTTGACTTTAAATGACTTAAGTGTTTTGTATTTGGCACTTTCACTTAAGCAAGTTTTTGAATGCCCGACTTTAACCCGTAGTGTAGTATTTTCGTTTTCCTTATTAGTACTTTTACATAAGTAACGCCTCATTTACACTACCTGGTGCAAGTGGCCATTTTACCTGTAAGCAAAGACAATCTAAGTTTGCAGGCTGTATACATTTACTTGATTTGAAGTTCATGTACTATAATTCAAACGCATGAAGCATCCTTTTTAGATGCATCATTCAGTTATTCCGTGTGGTGGAAAGCCTGCAGTGGAACGCTACACACACACAGTTAGGTATCAGCAATATGTGACATGTCCCACTCGCGATAAAGCCTGCCTTGACCACTGCTATGGTAACATACAGGATGCTTTCTATTCTAAAGCACTTCCCGGTTTAGGGAACTCGGACCATAACATGGTTAAATTAACTCCTGCCTATGTGCCAAGGCTTAGGCGCGAGAAAGTTAAAAAACTGGAAGTGAAATGCTGGACCGCTAACGCGACTGACGCGCTTCAGGATTGTTTTGCGAGCACGGATTGGGATGTAGTAACCGATGGGACTGACAATGTCAACGATGCAGCGTTCGCTATTGCAGGGTATATACAATTCTGCAAGGACTTAACTATTCCCAAAAAGACTATTTAAATGTTCCCCAATAATAAACCCTGGGTGACTCCGGAATTAAAGCACCTTCTCAATCAGAAGAAGTGTCTGTTTAAATCGGGTGGAAATAGAGATGAAATAAAATCTATACAGAGAGAGATTAAGAACATGATTTAAAACTGTAAAGTAGCATATAAACGCAAGCTTGAAGGTTTCTTCTACAGTAATCCCAGAAGAGCATGGCAAGGGGTACAAACAATTACAGGGTACAAGCCTAAGAATCACATGATGGCAGTGGATAATGAGCTTGACATGGCTAATGAGCTAAACAATTTTTACTGTAGGTTTGATACACATGATTTTAAAACAGAGCAGCACTTGGTTAGCATGGAAGTGAGAGGCATGGGGGGTGCAGGTATGAAAACTTCCATTGATGAGGTAAAATCATTTTTTAGACAAACAAATCCATGTAGAGCTAGTGGGCCTGACGGTATTAGTAACAACACTAAAAATGTGTGCCAATGAGCTGGCACAGCCTTTCCAAAAGCTGTTCCAGATGTCCTTGGACACTGGTGTGGTCCCTAGCCTATGGAAACAATAATTAATTGTTCCAGTGCCCAAAAACAACAGACCTAGAGAGCTTAATGACTTGCGCCCAGTCGCACTCACATCTACAGTCATGAAATGTTTTGAGAAAATTATTTCAAAACAGCTTCTTTCTGAGGTATCACACTCACTAACCAATTTGCTTACCGTGCAAAGAGGGGAGTCGAAGATGCGCTTCTTACTTTGACAAATAATGTTTATGAGCATCTTGAACATCCAAGGAGCCTGGTTAAAATTGTGTTTATTGATTTTAGCAGTGCCTTTAACACAATCCAACCACATTTGATGGTGAGAAAATTACTTAATCTCGGAGTAAATCCTAGATTAATACTATGGATTCATGATTTCTTGACTGATCGTAGGCAGCAAGTAAGATTTAACTCACACATTTCCTCCCTTAAGATGATTCATACTGGAGCACCGCAGGGATGCGTACTATCACCAATTCTCTACACACTGTGCACAAACCATTGCCAAGCATCCTCCTCAGCTCACACCTATTTTAAGTACGCTGATGACACAGCATTGGTGGGCTTCTTACATCCTGACACCCCATCTGTTGGAGGCTTTGAAAGGGAGGTTCAAGGTTTTATTAAGTGGTGCACAGATAACTTCCTGCAGGTCAATCTAAAGAAAACAAAAGAAATGTTAATAGATTTTAGCAAGAAAGCAATACTTGTCTCTCCATCTGAGATTAATGGTGAACAGATAGAGCGGGTCTCATCTTATAAATATTTGGGAATTGAGATAGATGATAAACTGTGTTTTAACCATTGTGCCCAGACCAAGTGTAGGAAACTGCAACAGAGGATGTTCTTTCTCAGGAAATTAAAAGATTTTAGATTAGATAACAGCATCCTCCAACTATTTTATAAATCCCTTTTGCAGAGTATCCTGTCCTTTGGGTTAATTTGCACTTTTGGAAATATGTATGTACAGAATCAGAAGAAATTCCAGCGCATTATCAAATCAGCTAGCAGGGTCATTGGAGTGGACCAGGTATCCGCAATCCAGCTGTATAACGAGCTCATTGTAGGAAAGATGGAGCAAATCCTAGCTGATCCAACACATCCTCTGTTCCCAAAGTTTGTTAGAAGTAGTAGGTCAAATGGCAGAATTCTGCAGAGAGCAATCAGAACAGCAAGGTACCACAAGTCATTTGTGCCTACAGCAATTAGACAGCATAATAACAGATCAAAACTAACTGTTGCACTTTAGTTCACCCCTCTGCACATTCATGCAATTCCTTCCCATGCATTTATTTATTCTCTATTTATTATACAGCTTTTTTTTTATGATATGTCTCTGTGATGTATGTAATGTGGTATGTTTAGTGTCTGTCTGTCTTGTCACTTGTTTGAATACTATGTCTTGTGAGACGTGTAACGCTGACCACATGAATTTCCCCTAGGGGATAATAAAGTTTACCTTGACCTTGACCTTGACCTTGAGGTAACTAATTCTAGCGTGGTTTTCTTACGGGGATAAACAGTGACAGGGCACCGGGGACCTTTTACGCTAACCTTCAAAATGTAGCAAGTAGGTTACGTGCAGATCTTTTCATCAGTCATTGACAATGGTATTATATTGAATACGGTAAGTATGCTAGATCTATTGCTGTTTATGTATGTGGTGAAGCACAAGATTGTTTCAATGTTTTTGATCGTTTCGAGGTTATAGGGCTCTTGTAAAATGCAATGAAATTATAATATGTCAGTGATTCACAGGCCAAAATATGCGGCTGCATCTTGGCACTGCGTGGAGAATGGGAATGACCTTGGCTGCGTGCACAGGACAGAAAATGGAGATTGTGATCATTGTTATTGTAGGCTATCTCCTTTATTCCTTCAATGGAAATTCAGGTTATGCTGGTGTATCTGTGTCTGTCAATATCAGGCGCAGTTTATTTTAGCAGATTATTCATTTAGAACTTGTAGCCTAGACTAAATCACTCTGTGCGTAAAAAGACACTACTTGCAGTCCAATCAGCTTGAAAGGAACTACCCGAAATCACTACACAGCACCTAACCACGCACCTAACATAATGACATTTTTTTTGTTAGACTTTTTTTATTATTATTAGACTTATCTTATATCGTAATATCCCACGTGAAAACGTGCGTGAATAGTTGGCCTCTGGAATTTTAAAAATTGTCTCGGGGAACCAAGCCCGAAACCAGCTTTTTTTTTTTTTTTTTGCACCCCCACTTTCAAACGCGTTCCGGCGCCGCTGGTCACCAGGGTGGTGTAAATGTCCAATAGGGGGGGGGGGGAGAGAGACACCGATGATCCTCTCAGCTGCTCTCACTATGCGCTGCAGTGTCTTGCGGCAGGACACGGTGCAGGCACCGTACCACACAGTGATGCAGCTGGTCAGGAGGCTCTCGATGGTGCCTCTGTAGAATGTGTGCATGATGGTGGATGAGGCCCCAGCTCTTTTCAGTTTGCGGAGGAAGTACAGGCGTTGTTGGGCTTTTTTGGCCAGTGATGTGGTGTTGTGGTTCCAGGACAGGTCTTCGGAGATGTGCACACCCAGGAACTTGGTGCTGCCACCACAGTCGTGTCATCCGCAAACTTGATGAAGATGTTGGAGCTGGATGTTGGTGTGCAGTCGTGGGTCAGCAGAGTGAAGAGGAGGGGGCTAAGCACACATCCTTTGGGGGGCCCCCGTGTTCAATGTGATGGTGCTGGAGGTGCTGCTGCTGACCCGAACTGCCTGTGGTCTCCCCGTCAGGAAGTCCAGCAGCCAGTTAGGTGTTGAGTCCCAGCTGGTCCAGTTTGTGAATGAGCTGCTGATTGTATTGAATGCTGAGCTGAAGTCAATGAACAGCATTCTGACATATGAGTCTTTGGTATCCAGGTGGGTGAGGGCAGAGTGGAGGGCAGAGGAGATAGCATTATTGGTCGAACGGTTGGACCGATATGCGAACTGGAAAGGGTCTAGGGTGGGGGGGAGGGCAGACTTGATGTGGTGCACGACTAGCCGCTCAAAGCACTTCATGAGGATGGGAATGAGTGCGACTGGGCGGTAGTCATTGTGGCAGGAGGGAGACAACTTTTTCGGCACCAGGATGATGATGGTGGCTTTGAGGCACGTGGCGACAACAGCCTGGCTCAGCGAGGTATTGAAGATGTCTGAAGACATCTGTGAGCTCCTCAGCACAGTCCCTCAGTACACGACCAGGAATGTTGTCGGGATCAGAGGCTTTCCATGGGTTCATCCCTCTGAGGGATCGCCTCACGCTATCTGGGGATAGCGTCAACAGCTGGTGGCCGGGAGGGGGTGGGGTCTTCTGTGCCGGGATGCTGTTGTCTGCCTCAAAGCGGGCTCGTTCAGCAGCTGGGTGGGACTGTCACAGGTCTGCGGAGAGGGCTTGTAGTCCGTTATGGTTTGGATCCCTCGCCACAGGTTCCTGGTGTCTCTGCTGTTGCTGAAGCGGTCGGCAATCCTCCTGGAGTACTGTCTCTTGGCCTTCCTGATGCCTCGTGCCAGGTTGGCCTTGGCTGCCTTCAGGCCCACCTCGTCTTCAGCTCTGAAGGCGGTGTTCCGAGCCCTCAGGAGTCTGTAGACTTCCCCTGTCAGCCATGGCTTCTGGTTGGCCCGAATGCGGATGTTCTTGGTTACCGTGACGTCATCAATGCATTTCCGCATGTAGGAAGTGACGGTGTCTGTTTACTCCTGGAGGTCTGTGCTGTTATTGTAGGTGGCTGCCCGTCTGAACATGCTCCAGTCGATGATGAGGAAGCAGTCCTGGAGTGTCTCTGAAGACCCCTCAGGCCACACGCGTACCTGCTTTGTTGTTGGTCTGATAAATTTAACCAGGGTCTATAACCAGTCTGTATGCAGGCATTAATATAGTGGTGGTGTGGTCTGAGGCTCCTAGGTGGGGCAGGGGGAGGGCTTTGTAGGCCCCTCTATGCGTGGTGTAAACATTGTCCAGGATATTATTGCCACATGTGGGAAAGTTGATGTGTCCATGGAGTTGTGGAAACACGCTCTTGGGGTTTGCATGATTGAAATCCCCAGCCAGGATGAGGAAAGCATCAGGGTGGGCTGTCTGCTGCTCACTGATGTGTTGGTCGAGTTCATACAGTGCCTCGCTCCTGTTGTTGTTGGAGCCAGGGGGGATGTATATTGCTACAAGCAATATGGCACTAATTTCCCTCGGCAGGTAGAATGGCCGGCATTTAATAACCATAAACTCCACCAGTGTTGAGCAGTGTGTGCAAACCACAGCAGCGTCACGGCACCAGGTATCACTGTTTTGTCTTGGCAAAATTGCCTAGACAAAACATTGAGCACAAAGTTAGAGATGCATGGTCTTCGCATGCCACAGTAGTTAGCACAACTGCTATACAATGCAACTGCAAGCTATTTGTGCAGTAAAGATGCCACGTTAGTAACAGAAAGAAAATAAAAACCCACTTCACAGCCACACATCCGTTTGTCCCTGCAGACTTTGGCTGACGTTTCCTGTTCACCTTTGGGATTCTGAAATAGGTCTCCCGGACGCCGCTGTCCATATGCGGTGCAAAACTTCCGTCCGTGTCCTCGTCTGATTCAGAGATGTCGTCCGGAGGAAATTGACATCTTTGAACTTCTTTGCAGCAGACTCTATCTCTGTGTCCATCGGCACATAGGCGCACAGTGGACGTAAAATGGACGTACGCTCATTTCCACGTTGAGCTTGGCATTTATCAATTTGAACGTGAGCGCAGGCTGCGACGAAATCTCACGTCAGGTCTGAGCTCGTGTACGCAACTTTTTCGAGTGCGACCAGTGGCGAGACATATATCCGCAAGAGTCGGACAACTTTTTCTTCACCTTATTCGGAATAAAATAATTTTAACGCAATGCAAACAATAGCCTATAGGTCGCATGTGAAATGTTTCAAGCTGGATCAATTTAACATCAATTTTACATTTAATTAATTATTCAATTAATTATTTACCTCTTCCGTAGCCCGCTGAACATGGGGCACACTGTTGACTGCAACAGTGATTTGTTTCCATATAGCGTTTTTTTGCTTGCCCTTAATTAGATTAGATTAGATTCAACTTTATTGTCATTGTGCAGAGAACAAGTACAGGGACAACGAAATGCAGTTGGCGTTCTAACCAGAAGTGCAAATGAGCGATAAAGGTGCGGGTTGAAATGCAGAAATGCAGAATAAGGTGCAGAGTGCAAAATTGAAAAACATGAAAAGTGGCAGTAGTTTTTAAAGTGACAGTAAACAGTGCAAGTGGAGGTAGTGATCGTTAAGGTAGTAAACGGTTACTAACACTAGCAGAAACAGGCTGTAAACAGTATAAAAAAATATAAAATAAAAAAAATGTAAACAATGTACAGGTAGTGTGAGAAATAGTAATATAATACAAGAAGTGTACAGATGGTGCAATAGTAGGCTAGTGCAATACAACGGAACGGGTACAACAGATAATAATAATAATAAATGTTATTTATAACGCACTTTACATCAATTAAATGACCTCAAAGTGCTACAGGATAAAACAACATTAAAGACTTTAAAACTAGTAGAGTAAACATTAAAATAGCAGTTTATCCAAAGGCCTTTCTAAAAAGATGCATTTTAAGGCCTTTTTTAAAGGAGTCCACAGTCTGTGGAGCCCTTAGATGGTCAGGGAGTGCATTCCACAGACTGGGTGCAACTGAACAGAAGGCTCGGTCGCCCATGGTTCGGAGCCTTGTCCTCGGAGTGTGGAGGAGGTTGGCTTGTCCAGAGCGGAGATGGCGTGAGGAGGAATGAGGGGTGATGAGTTGTTTGAGGTATAGGGGCGCAGTGCCATGGAGGCACTGGTGGGACAGAAGGGAAACTTTGAAATCAATTCTGTACCGGACAGGAAGCCAGTGGAGGGATTTGAGGATGGGTGTGATGTGGTGGTACTTCCGCACCCCCATCAGGATTCTGGCAGCACAGTTCTGAATGTACTGCAGCTGCTGGATGTTCTTGCTGGGGATCCCGATGAGGAGTGCGTTGCAGTAGTCCAGCCTGGAGGAGACAAAGGCGTGGACAAGTTTTTCGGCATCGGGGAGAGTGAGTATGGGGCGGAGTTTTGCAATGTTCCTGAGGTGGAAGAAGGAGGTTTTGCAAAGATGTTTAATATGGGTCTCAAAAGTCAGGTGAGGGTCCATTCTGACACCGAGGTTTGTGACTGAGGATGAGAGGTGGATGTCGTGGCCGGAGAAGGTGATGCTGGTGATAGTGGAGGATCGGGTCTGGTGTGGAGTGCCAACAAGAATGGCTTCCGTTTTTGAGCTGTTGAGTTGCAAGAAGTTAGCCGTCATCCACGCCTTTATCTCCTCCAGGCAGGTGGAAAGTGTGGAAAGGGCTGCAGAGGAGGTTGGATTAGTTTTGATATACAGTTGGGTGTCATCAGCGTAGCAGTGGAAAGATATTCCATGCCGGCTGATGACACGACCAAGGGGTAGCATGTACAGCGTGAAGAGGGTGGGGCCAAGGACTGATCCTTGGGGGACACCACATGTGACAGAGTGTGTGTCCGATTTGGCCCCACCCAGGGATACATACTCTGTTCTGTCCGTGAGATATGATGTGAACCAGGCCAGGGTAGTGTCAGAGAGTCCAATGGAGGAGTGGAGGCGGTGTAGAAGGATGTGGTGGTCAACAGTGTCAAATGCTGCGGTGAGGTCGAGAAGGATGAGAAGTGATGGAGAGCCGGCATCAGCCGTCATCAGCAGGTCATTGGTGACCCTGACCAGGGCAGTTTCTGTACTGTGGCCAGAGCGGAAACCAGACTGGAACTTCTCAAAAAGACTGTTTGTTGTGAGATGGTCGTTGAGTTGGGCAGAAACTACCTTTTCCAACACCTTTGACAGGAAAGGGAGGTTGGAGATGGGGCGGTAGTTTGCGGGTGCTTCGGGGTCAAGGCTGGGCTTTTTGAGAAGGGGCTTGATGACAGCAGTTTTCAGAGATGAATGTGGATTGTATGGATATGGGGGTGGGGGGTGCAACGGCAGTTGAGAATAAATAATACAATGAATAACATTATTATAAATAATATGAAGTATGTCCAGGGGGGTGAGGGGTGGGGGTGCTGGGTGGGCAGGGGTGAGTGTCCTGGGTGGGGGGGGGGCGCGGGGCGCATCAACAAGTGACACGAGTGTCTCCATTTCTGTTACGTTAATTACGATCGATCTCAGCCGCCGTATTTATCAACACCAAGCTCCTTCGTACGCTGGGATTGGTGTGATACGAAAGTTTCGTAAATCTCACGTGGGTCCTATCGTAAGATGAATCATGCGTTCAGATTTGCGCTCATTTCTACGTTCGTTTGATAAATGAGGGCCAGAGAGAGCACAGGCACCACCAAGGCGCGACAGGCAGGTGTTCTGCCTCGGCTGTAGCAGCGGCAGCAGCCGTAGCCGCCTCCTGTTCCTCCTCGTCGCTAGATTCGTAAAGGCAGCCACAAACATCCATTTCGAGCATCCGATTTTCGAAATCCCCATCTTCCACATCAGATAGAGTACCTTCCGCCATTGTCGTTACTTCACAGCTTTCTCCACAGAATCTGTTGGCTCAGCTTCGAAGAAGCCTACTGGTGGATGTTGGTTTCTGCAGGTTTGTGTGAAGTCCCACCCACTGGCACTGATCTGTGGAGCGCAGTAGGTCCCACCCCGTATAGGCGGGTTTGAAAATGAGGAACTAGAGTGCTTGTAGTTTCACTAGAGCCACCACCGTTTACACTTCCTTCTTACAATGACGCAAACATCCTTTGGGTTGCCATTGGTATGAAATGTGCTAAATAAAATTGCCTTGCCTTGCCTTGCCTCATTTGACAGACAGACAGACAGACATACTTTATTGATCCCTGAGGGTAATTCCCTTTTGCTTCATTGTAAGAAGGACGTGTGAGAGGTAAATACATATTTCTCCCGTCTCAGGGGGAAAATAAGGGAATAATGCACGACCATTCAAAAACATGACTGGGTTTCTAAAGGCTGGTTTATGCTTCTGCGTAGGGATCGCGTCGTGATCACGCAATGGCCACGCCGTTGCTCGGACGCCGTCATGAGCCCGTGATACTTCAACTGAGGGATTGCGTGGGGTTTACGTCTCGAAATGCAATTCATTGCCACACCGGTAGAGGGACCAGAACATATACATATAACTTTTGCCTTCATTTCTGTAAACTTTTTTTAACTCGCTAGTAATCCATACATATCCAGACATATCCAGACATCCAGACGTTGTCGCCAATCAGTCGAAGCATTTATCAAGGCTGTGTTTACACCGTGGCGGTGTTTACGAGTGGAAAGCGGAAAAGCCATCTCCAGCCAATGTAGCTCGCGGACCAATCACAGCCAAAGCCAACGCATTGGGACGGCGTCGCCTTGACGCACGTCTAGGATTTGGGGAGGTGCACGTCGAGGACGCAAAGGGTCCGCAAAGGGTCCGCAAAGGGTCCGCCGTGGGTCCGCCGTCCCAACGCGTCGCGTCGACGCGGAAGTATAAACGAAGCATAACCCAGCCTTAACTTAATGCAAATGGGTGAAGTGCCCCTTTAATAGCTGTTAATACAGTAAGCAAGTCACCAGAACAAGTTTCAAGCTTTCCAACTGCTAATGAATGATTGATGTGCTGACGACTGTACCTGTGGAATATTACAAAGACTACTTCTGCGTATTGACCGCGTAGACGTTGCTGTAGTCTTGTCGGTACAATCAACCAGTGAGACGGTTACCATTACAGAGCAATCAAAAATCCTAGACCCGAAGACGGTACCCACCAGCCAATCCTGGAGGCTGGTGGGGGCTCTCTCAACGGGGGCAGTACTCCCCTTGGCTATCAAAGACTCAATACAACCACTCAACCCTTGGCCTGACCCATGGCATGACATTTGGGCCGCCATTATCAAGTCAGGCCGGCTCGTGGCGTCCGGCCCACACTGAGCCATGAGTGCTAAAATGGCCCCCATGAGGCCCACGTCGGGGCCCTCTGTCTGCTGTCTGGGATGGTTTGAAGTAGTATGCATATTAGTGAGTCGCACAACATTTTGAAAAGTACACATGAATGAACATAATTCCTTGAATTTCCCCTAGGGATCAATAAAGTTTCTATCTATCTATCTATCTATCTATCTATCTATCTATCTATCTAGCTGTAAAGAAAATGTACTACAAATGTGTGTGTGCGTGTGTGTGTGTGTGCGTGTAGGCGTCAAGATGTCTAGGTAAGTAAATACTTATTTCATATAATTTCATATAATTTTTTATTGTTATTACAAGTCACTATATGCACTGAAATGACAGAAAGGCACAAGCATATAATCACACAATTGTTATGCTTATTTCAACAGTTTAATTAAGTGTTCAAAACTCACAAATCTATGCTGCTTCGTTTGTGCCTGCACAACAAATGAACCCTGCAGAAATTGTCTGTCAATCATGATTCATGCGAATGTGAGGAAAATATTGACAATCCGGTTCTTAAAGGCTAACAGCAAGTTAAAACAGTATTACAATGATAAAAATGTAGCATCATAAATGTGTAAATTCTTCTCTGTTCATACAAACAAACCCCATAAAAAAAGGTATTATTGCGTTTTCGTCAATATATACAGTGTGTAACCAAATTAATTGTCCAAATGATTGAGACTTTTTTTTATATTTTGCTATTTTGAATTTACAGTCAGCATTACATGTGAGTGTAATTATACACGTAATTAGTAATTATACAAGTCTTTATTGAATTATAAAAGCAGTTATGTCAAAAAATATACTATGTTGTCTTTCTTATGCATTTGAAGTGCAGATGTCATCATTAGTTCGATTATGTTCAAGGCCGCTTTAATGCACGGGCTTACCTGGGCTGAAGCCCAGGGGCCTCCCAAGTTCAGGGGCCTCCCATGTTCAGGGTCACGATCATCTATGATCACGATGAACTGAAAAGGTCTTATTGTTTTGTAACTTGTCAGGTTTTCTGTCAATCACTCTAATCACACGTTACGTGGCTAGTGATTGATCCAAATGAGGAGTGACCCACATGGCCCCATAGCCTATGGCCCGTGGGCTCACCTATCAGAATGTCTGCAGTTAGTTTGGGGTGTGTAGGTTGTCCGGTGTCCCTTTTTGATTGAGTGACAGTAGGCTAAGCGGAAAATGTTGGGGAGGACATTTGAGAGTGTTGTAATAACATTGAGAGTAATGTTAATAACAACATTATGGTGTTTTCTGGCTCAAAGAGGGAAAACTCACTGTTGTATGTCTCGAAAGAAAGTAATTTTGTGATGTAGATTACCTCGATATAACACTTCTTTTTTTTTTTCTTTTTTTTATGAGACTCAAAAAATCAAGGGGGTGGGGGGCCTACAAAACCTCTCAGCCCAGGGGCCTAACATTAGGTTAAGGCGGCCTTGATTATGTTGTAGCTTCTTTGTAGTCATCGTGGTAACAAACAACTTCCTCAGCTTAAAGAGATCATTTTAGCTTAATCATTTCATTGGAGATGATTTGAGACTGGTTCTGTGTTTTAATTATAAAGGCTGAAGACTTTACGATTAGCTAGTTGAGCAGTTGTGAGAAATTTCTTAAAGTGCTGTGTACATTTAGTTTTGCTGTTAAAATCATATTAAATGTTACTGAAACTCTCTCTGTGATCCAATAGCACATTGTCTGGACGATCCATCACACAGTGTGGTTGATGTTCTTCGCCTGCAAAGAGCACATACAAGTCTTAACAGAATGGCAATAACAAGTAAAAGTTAAGATGACCTTGGCAGACAGCAATATAAACCAGTATTTCCTGCTGTGGTTGAATTCCTTTTCTGCCCAATGTCAGTGGCAGTTGAGCAGCACTGAGGCAAACCCCACATTCAGCAGAGAATAGCATCACTGCCAATGGCAAAACTGAATAACAGCTTTTTTCCTGTTTGTCAAGTTATTGTTTGTACATGGGAAACAACATTCAAACTACTAAGTACTACGCCAGGACACTTTCATTTAATTTGCTTTCAAACAAAGACAGAACATAGTCAAAAACTAGAAGCCAAGTAGACAGCCTTTTGTGTCATTCATACACTGCAAACAACTTTCTCTATCCCTTATTTCTACAATGAGGCACTTTGAATTGTATGGACTTGCGTGATTCTTGCCATTTCTGGGTAGAATCTTCATGGTTGAATGCATGCGAATGTCTACATTCAGCATAGAAAGACAGGTCTAGATGGTTTGAAGAGGTGGCCTTTTTGCATAACAAATAACACCTTTATCAGGCATTTCATGGTATATATTCTGCCCCAATTTGGAGTTTAATGAATTCATTACAAAAATGATCAACCATGGGCCTTATATGTCATTAAAGCCAATTGACCTACGTGATTAACAACAGAGGTTTTCCATTTATATGCATATTAGTTTAGTTTCTCTGGAGATTAAATCTGCTTTACATTGAAATCATCCCTTCAGCTCTAAGTATATTGGGTTTATTCATTAGACAGTCGAATAGGTGGTGGCTCTATTGAAAAGGTTATAGTGCTTAAGCATTCAAATGTTTAACAAATAGTAAAACCAATTTTAAAAGTAGAAGCTTTAACATTTTCACGGAAATGTAGAAAAATTAACATGAAAAATTAAAACTCTCCCAAACTGAAAATGTTTCTATAAAAAAAACAAGGCCATAAACATTGCACAAGTCCACCCATGATCTCTGAACAGACAATTCCTTTGAGATTTCTATCTTTACTTTGGCTTTCGGTAAACAACCAAACCCTTCTGCAGATCTCAAGGCAGACGACTGATAACAGGAGCCGAGCTACTGCTCAGGGTCTTCTGAGACTCCTTGTCCTTGTCATTTCCTGTCCCTCTTTTGCTCCAACCGACACACGCATTCCTCGATTTGTGTTACATTTGCATTTTGCTTCAGACTCCATTCACAAATACATGCTAGAATAGCTTTGTTTGTTGAGGAGTATTCAATCCACATTATTCTTTGAACTCAAGCTGCTCACCCGTCCCACAAGGCACTTGAGCGAAAAATCTCCACCAAGGTTTCTGTTGTCTCCTGCATCGTATTACCAGGAAGGACAGCAACCCCACCATCACTAAGACCGTGACCATGGCGGCGACGACTTTGGATGCTGAAAGACAGTAAAGGACAGTAAAGACTAAGATGTTTTTAGTGTTCATGACACGCTCTCTTGTTGACACACGCCTCTTATCAACAGCTGGTGGTTGGCTTCTCCATATCTGAACATTTGCTCTCCCACGTTGTGTTATCAAGACCCCCTGTGTGTTTACCCACCCGCCCTGGAGTGAAGAGTCCAAATGTGGCTGTACAACTACAGCTTGAATTAAGGTCAGCCGTGGCCTACTGGTTAGGGATTCAGAATTGTAACCGGAGGGTTGCCGGTTCGAATCCCTCACTGCTCCCCGAGCGCCGCTGTTGGCAGCTCACTGCCTCGGGATTAGTGTGCTTCACCTCACTGTGTGCCTCACCATCACTGTGTGCTGAGTGTATTTTCACTAATTCACGATTGGGTTAAATGCAGAGACCAAATTTCAAAAGAGTAATTCTTCTTCTGAATGCCTTGAATGGCAAAAAAACAAACAGCCCCTTGGCACAAATGGCCTTGGCCTTTAGGCAAACAGTCCTCCATTGATGTAGTATTAGTATTATAATATTGTGTTTCATCTGTCCTTGACGCAATAGACCGCAAAGGAATTGCCATGACAATAGTGTCCTGTTCAGGGCTGGGTGTCAAATCATTACCAGTGTCGTCATCAGGGTTTATCAGTCTATCCACAGCAGAACCAGCATCACTATAGGATTGCGCCGTGACCCCAAGGTGTCTTTCAGTCTCCCCGACAGTGGGACTGCTATCAGCTGAACAGAGAAAACACAACAGGGGTGAATCCATGAATTTGAATGAGCTTACTTGCTTACTTGGTAGGAATATCTCTAAAGTGTGTTCTAAAAGAGTATCTCTACTCTTGCTCAAACAGAAGCCATGCACTGCTGCTCATACCGTTTTCACTTCCCCTCTTCGCTTCCCCTCGTGTCACCTACTTTCAAAACTAAACTTGAACTAAAGAAGACTTTGAAGTCTTTTTTATCAAGATCATGGGGCTTTGACATTGTCCAAGCCCCATTGTCCATTGTGTGACAATGTCACACAGCCCGTCGTCCAAAAGCACGATACATATTGACCTCCGATATGCCATTCCCACCTGAGACGCTGAGTCTGGTTGAGGTGTTAAAATTGCCTCTATCGGTATTGACGAGGCACCAGTAGATTCCAATGTCTTCCTTCGTGGTCTCGGTCACCAGCATCGAGACATTCACGTTGGTTTCATTCCTATGTGGCTCGGCCAGTTTGAAGCGTGGTTCAATCAAATTACTTTCAGATCCTTTTTTCCGCCAAATGATACTCGTGATCTGTGCATTTGATGCTTCTGGTGAAAAAGTCACGATGCACTCCAATAATGACTGTTGGCCCAACAGTCCATCGTTGTCTTCATTACATCTCAGCTTTACAAAACCTGCAAAGATGAATGGTCAAATTAAATAGAATATATTATATAATACATATGATGAAATCAAGTTATTTATTGTACAAATAGCAACTTACTGAAATCAGCTTCACTTCCAGTTACAAAACCTGCAAAGATGATCAAAATAGATTAATATATATTCACTACTCTTCAAAAGTTATAGGATATTCGGCTTTCGGATGAAGTTTCAGGATGAACCCAAAATGCACTATAACCTTTACAGGTTAACTTAATTTGACCTTCTCTAAACTTTTCAATGTACATGTCCAACTGTTCAGTGGTTCAGTACATTTTGCACAACTTGCTGTTCTCCAACAAGGAGCCGAACGTCTCAACAGGTGGAAATTCACAACAGGTGTTTGATCCATGAATCGAGTGTCATCAGCAGGTTGCAACAGAGATACAGAGAGACTGGAAGAGTCACAGAAAAGCATAGAAGTGGACGTTCTTTGGCCACATCCCACACTGATGACCGGTTCATTGTGAACAGTGCCTTGCGGAACCGGATGACGCATGCCACTCAACTCCACCCAGGTGTCACGTCAGACCATTCAAAACCATTGACAGCGTGGTCTGCGTGCTAGACGACCTGCAAGGGTACCTGACCACACCACCAGGCACAGGCGTTATCGTCTTGCATGGGCCAGGGAGCTTTTAGGCTGGACGAGGGACCAGTGGGCCTCAGTGCTGTTCTCATGGAGCACTGAGAGGAAAGTGCTCCAGCTCATCAAGGTCATGTCACTAGCAGTGATGGGAATAACGGCGTTATAAGTACCGGCGTTAGTAACGCCGGTACTTTTTTCAGTAACGAGTAATCTAATTGATTACTCATCTCATTATTATAACGCCGTTATCGTTACTTTCAAAAAATATGTTGCGTTACTACATTGAAGGCAGATGTTTTGCATTGGACCTCTGAGCCGAGTGACAGAGAAAATCTTGTTCCTCCCTTGTCCTTGGTGAGGGCAGCCCAATAGTGTATGTCTGCAGACCCGGAGGTTGCAGATTCACGACCGCAAAGATCTGCGACCGCAGATCTACGACCTCACAGTGCCACCTACTGGGAGGAGTATGTGCCTGCAATACCGGAGGCTGCAGATTCACGACTGCAGATCTGCGACCGCAGATCTACGACCTCACAGTGCCACATAATATATTTTATAATATTAGAGGTTTATTCCAGCCATATACTACTTAATATACTATTAACTGTATTTTCTGTCACCCAAATGCCAAAACAATTGTGCTAATTGTGATAATACTACAGTTCCATATAGGTGTTATATCACTGTCCAGAACAAATAAATGATTGGATGAACCAAAGTTTTATTCAATTAAACCACAACTAAACTGAGGTAATTGTTTTTGGCAATAAAGAAAAGACGATTGCTGTAATACCACTGTCTTTAAAGACCAAATACCAAGTCCGAAACCTTGGTGTACTGATACACTCGGATCTGATTTTCAGCAGTCATATCAAATCAATCACCAAAACGGCAATTCTACCAGCTGAAGAACACATCCAGAGTGAGAGGTCTCATGTCCCAAACAGATCAGGAGAAGCTGATCCATGCTTTTATGTCTAGTAGACTTGACTATTGTAATGGTCTGACAGGACTGCCCCACAAGAGCATTAAACAGCTGCAGCTCATTCAGAATGCTGCAGCTCTGGTTCTTACTGACAAAGAGATCAGAGCATATTACTCCAGTTCAGAAGACTTTACACTGGCTCTCAGGCAGCCATAGAATACACTTAAAAGTTCTGCTACTGGTCTATAAATCACTGAACTTATTTTGTAAGGACTTTGAATTATTTAAATCCTTTACTGATTTTAACACTGTTGCATTATACTGCACTGTGTTTTAAATTAACCTATTTATGCATTTTCATGTTTTAAATGCTCTTTGTTCTTTGTTTTTAAATGCTTTTAAATGTTGAACTTTTAATCATGTAAACCACATTGAGTTGCCTTGTGTATGAAATGTGCTGGATAAATAAATAAAGCTGCCAAAAACATACCAGAAACATTTTACCTTCATATTTGTTCAGAAACATAGGACACACTTTTTTTTCAAACATCCTTTTTATTTAACAAACAAAAATCAGTTTCAACAGGGCCAACAGTGCCTAGGGGCTGGTCATCTTTTAAGTGAATGGCTGAGAGAAGGCAGGCTGCTGGGAGGACACACACTCCATGACTCCTGAGAGAGAGAAAGAGAGAGAGAGATGCCAGACAACAGAGTAGAAATAACATGTTATTGACATTTTTGACATTATTGACTTTTCCTGACCCTCCAATATTCAACCCCTAGATTGTGAAGTAGGTAACAGCACTACATACCATTTACAATTTCCCTTCTTTTCTCAATTGCCTGCCAATTCCTCTTTGAAACTCCTCCACTTCACTGAAATAGTAAATGGACAAGAAAATAATCACTGCTGGGTTAACAGAAATATTGGAAACACTTAAAAATGGTACATTTGTTAACTACTTAATTAAGGTATTAACTAATATTAGCAAATAGTTGATAAAGATTTGTGTTTAAAAAAAAAAGTCTTACCTCTGATGATAAACGGGACCAGAGAGGAAGACCTGTTCAGCCTCCTGCAAGGACAAATTCTGCAGCACAGACAAAAAGAGAAAGGTTACTTCAAAACTACAGAACAGCAAACCATTATACACTGGTCCATACACAAGTAGCACCATTGTAGCCATGCTGTTTACATAGGCTTTGAAAGTACAGGAACATGAACAAATACATAACATGGTTAGACCTACCTCTGGAAATAGAACACTCAAGATGAACTGCACTTCATTCGTGAAGCCCAGTTGTGTTGGTGTTCTATGCAGTACTGCCTTCAGAAAGGCAAACAGGATGTCCTGTTGTTCCTCACTGTCAAGGTAGACAGGCACCTGGAACGAGGACTTCAGAGGAAACCACTTAGAAGGCTTCCCGTTGAGCACACCCTATTGGCAAACCAAGACACAGGAACAATTACTTGGGTCTTGGGTCTTTGAACATTCTCAAAGTACCACCAAATGCTGCTCAGCCCCCTGCGACTGTAAAATGAAGTCCACAAGTCGCTTTTCCTCTGCAGTGCGGTCAATGACAGCCTGCATGTGATCTGCGGTGTGGTGGTGGAGGTTGTGGTGCCACTGCCGGTGTGGTGGTGGAGGTTGTTGGTGCCACTGCCGGTGTGGTGGTGGAGGTTGTTGGTGCCACTGCTGGGGGCGTGGTGGAGGTTGTTGGTGCCACTGCCGGGGGCGTGGTGGAGGTTGTTGGTGCCACTGCTGGGGGAGTGGTTGCCAGAGATGGAAGGTTGTCACTGTGCTTCTTCTTGCACAAATCCAGATGTTTAATAAAATCTGGTTTGCGTAGAAGTGTTACACCACAGTAGACACAATGATAGTGGAGCTGAAGCCGACATTCCAGTCCACATCTGTGAATGGTATATCCTTAAACATAAGAGCAAAGAATTAAGTATCATTATATCATCAGTATTTTATTACAAAATGTCAGTTATAAACACAAAATTTGAATCAAGTATGAAGTTGCAGCAACCATGTAACTACAAATATTTGCAAACTTTACCTTCATGGCAAACAGCCCGGTTGAAATGGTTGTCCAAATGTTCTCTGCAATTACTCAACTTTGTTGGGCTAAACAAAGTTGGGCTGCAGAAGGGACAGTGAAAATGAAGACAGCATGTCTTGCATCTGTCCAGTTGGGGCAAGGTTCGCCCTTTCTGTATGTAACCAGTGGCGCAATGGGTATTTGAATGTGGTGGATACTGACTGCCTATTACCAGGTTCGAAAAGAGCTCAGGTGTGTGAAATTACCCATGAATTATGACACGTGAAACCAGGTGAAAGTTAACTTGAATTATTATTAAGGTTCCAGACAATGTTCAGCAATTCATATAATCAACAACAGATATAGAAAATAAAAAATAGGGGGCCCTTTAAATGTCCATTTTCAAGGGGATTCAGTCGAATGCATTCAAGAAAAATAATAACAAGGGGGCCCTTTAAGCTTTCAAAACGAGGAGCTTTTGGGTATGGCACAGATGCTAACAGTGTTAGTAGCAGGAGGGGGATTTGGCTTGGGGGTTCTGGGGTTTCAGGTCCAACTGGGTAAGCTCGCCATCATTTTCAGGCCTCACAAAAACCTGACCGAAGAGTATGAGTTGGGAATGCACAGGAGTAGCAGGATGATTCAGAAACCAGGAGTAGCAAACAGAATAGCAACCAAATAGCATAGCGCATAGCACATGCTGCTTCCAACTGAACTGAGAGAGAGTGGAGTGGCAGGAAGTGACATCACCACAGGAAGTGGGGCTTTTATCCTGCTCAGCTGATTGATAGCTTGGTTGCCTTGGCAACCTGGGCTACACTTTCCCCCCCTGTTCTCATGTACGTCCCGTGACATGTAACTGGTTCGGTGTCAACTGGTCTTGATCGATTGGTTACTTACTTTGACATGGTACAATTGGGAACACCTGGCCCTGCTAGGGCATACGTAAAAGCAGCAGATATACCATGGAACAATGATTGAACTGCTTTTAAGACTGGTTTCCCAGGTTCTGTATAACCAAATCGGTCGGGTGGTCTCCGATCCCTTGTTGAACGCCTTAATACAGGAAGGTCGTCACTACTGTCCGAGTCGGATGTATCCAAGGTAATTGGTGAGTTGGGGGATTGGGGTAGGTCATCCGCCAGTTCTGAACTCTGTTCTCCATTTCCAGGTAAGTGTACATTTTCAGGGCTGTCGGGGTTATCAGGTAAGTTTCTTTCAGGGCTGTCCATGGTATCAGGTAAGTATGCATTTTCAGGGTTCATGACATCAGGTAAGTATGCATCAGGTAAGTTGGGTAGGTTCAGAGGAGCATCCCCTTTTCTTGCAGAGGGTGTGCTCTGTGTTGTCTCTGTGTGTATTGGGATGTCAATGATTGTTGGGAATCTGGAAAGTTCAGGGTTGGGAGATCCATTGTACCAATGAGATGGGATGATTTCATCTTCATCAGATGGATTGTCTGAATCAGCAGGATTATCTGAATCTGGGAGCGATTTTGGTCTGACTGGCTGTTTCTTGGGTAGAGGTCCGTCGGATGCAGGTAAGTAACCGCAAGGGAGAAGAAGATCTCTGTGTAGTGTTCGAGATGGTTTGTCCTTGTTCTCAGGTCTGACTGTGTACACAGGAAGAGTACCAGCTCTTTTGACAACAATGTACACATCAGGTTCCCATTTGTCTGCCAATTTGTGCTTACCTCTCAGGCGCACATTTCTGACCAAAACGCGGTCTCCTAGTGACAGATCAGAAGCTTTGACATGCCTGTCAAATCTGCTTTTGTTCCTTTGCATGACTTTTCCAGCATTTGCAGTTGCTATTTTATAGCTTTCTTCCAGGTGAGTTTTCAGATCGTGAACATATTGAGAATGGGATGTTTGTTGTTTGTCTTTGATAGGAAGTCCAAAGGCTAAATCAACAGGGAGTCTTGGTTGACGTCCGAACATTAGTTCGTATGGTGTGAATCCAGTGACATCATTCTTAGTGCAATTGTATGCATGAACTAATGGTTTGACAAAGTCCTTCCAATGTGTTTTGTCCTGATCCTTCAGAGTTCCGAGCATGTTCAACAGTGTACGATTGAATCGTTCCACTGGGTTTCCTCTGGGGTGATATGGTGTTGTCCGTATTTTGTGAATTCCAGTTACTTTGCAGAGTTCCTTTATTGTCCGGGATTCAAAATCAGCTCCTTGATCACTGTGCAGTTTCTCTGGAATCCCATAATGGATTAGGAAGTTGTCCCATAGACATTTGGCAACAGTTTTGGCCTTTTGATTGGGTGTAGGAATGGCAACTGCATATTTGGTGAAATGATCCGTCATTACAAGAATGTCCTTTATCCTTCCATCTGGTTCCAGGGATAAGAAATCCATACACACAAGTTCCAAGGGTCTGGTTGTTTTTATGTTGACAAGCGGTGCAGCTTTTTCAGGTAAGGATTTCCTTTTCACACACCTTTCACAGGTTTTGATTTTTGTGTATACATCGGCAGACATTTTTGGCCAATAAAATCTTGTTCGGACCAGATCAAGTGTCCTTTCCATTCCCATGTGGCCCATATGATCATGCAGACTGGTGAGAACTTGGTTTCGCAGTTCTTGTGGTAAGACCAGCTGAAAAGAACATTTCGAGCCAATTTGCCTTCTTCTTACAAGAATGTTGTTCTGGAGCTCCAAACGATGTAGTTCTTTAAGAAGAAGTGGCAGATCGGGAAGTTCGTCCCTTAAGGTAGGTGGTGGTGTGACTCCACTTTCCAGTTGAGTTATCACATGTTGAATGACTTGATCTGCTCTTTGTTTTTCAGCAATCTCAGTTGCTGTAACCTGAGAAAAGACTGATGATCCAAACTGCGTGTCAGTTACAAAACTGTCTGGCAGGGCTTTGATGGACATGGAGAGAGATTGGACAAGAGTTAAGTTATGGGGATTTGTTTCGGAACTGTAGATGAGCTGTCTGTCACAGATTGCTTGGACGGTGGATTGATTAAGGGGGATGAGATCAGCATCAGGCATGTGTTGTTCCCAAAACTTTGATATTCTCTCCCTTTCCTTTTTAGACTTGAAATCATCCAACAGATCACCATGTGGTCTGCGAGAAAGCCCATCTGCATCAGCAGCTTGTTTGCCGGCCCGATACAGGATCTTGAAGGAAAAGGTGGATAGGGTAGCAAGCCACCTGTAACTGGCTGCGTCCAATTTGGCTGTTGTCAAAAGGTAAGTAAGAGGATTACTGTCCGTTACAACTGTGAATTCATTTCCATATAGATAGTCACAGAATTTTTCAGTTATTGCCCATTTGAGAGCAAGAAATTCCAGTTTATGTGCTGGATAACGGGACTCACTTTGAGAGAGGCCTCTGCTCGCATAAGCAATGACTCTGTTATGTCCTTCTTGTTCCTGATACAGCACAGCTCCCAGACCAATGGAGCTGGCATCAGTATGAAGAAGATATGGTTTCTGGGGATCAGCAAAAGCTAGAACTGGAGCAGTTGTGAGTTTTTGAATGATTGTGTCATAAGCCTCCTGACAAACAGAGGTCCAACGGCCACCAAATGGCTCTTTGGGATTCAGATATTGTCCTGGTTTTATTGTTGATCGGAACTTCTTTTGGGATGGTGGATAACCAGAGGTGAGATCATGGAGGGGTTTGACGATCGCAGAATAGCCTTTTATGTATCTTCTGTAGTACCCAGCAAAGCCAAGAAATGACCTTAGACCTTTTAAGGTTTGGGGCACTGGCCACGTGGTAAGTGCTTTGATCTTGTCTGGGTCGGTTTCAACACCGTTGCGTGAAACCACATGTCCCAAGTACCGAACAGATGTTTGAAAGAACATGCATTTTTCAACAGAGAGTTTCAGGCCAAATTCTTTCAGCCGGTTGAGCACTTTCATTAGCCTTGCTTCATGTTCTTCCAAGGTAGGTGCAAAGATGATCAAATCATCGATAAAGACAAGGACTTCTTTCAAGTTCATTTCTCCCATGCATTTCTCCATTAGTCTTTGAAAAGTGCTCGGTGCATTTGTTACTCCTTGGGGCATGCGGTTCCATTCCCAGAATCCTAGTGGACATACAAAGGCGGTTTTGGCTTTATCTGCCTCCTCCATTTCAATTTGGTAATAACCAGATTTCAGGTCGAGTACTGAGAACCATTTAGATCCACACAATGCTGTGAAAGCATCCTCCAGCTTTGGCAAGGCATAAGCATCCTTGATGGTTTGTAAGTTCAGTTTTCGATAGTCGATACATAGTCGTACACTGCCATTCTTTTTCCTTACCACCACGATGGGTGATGCAAAGGGAGAGTCAGATTCACGGATTACTCCGCTTTCCAATAGTTCCTGTAGGTGTGTACGGACAGCATCGACATCTTGTGGATGGATGGCCCTTGGTCTTTGCTTGAATGGAGTGTCGTCTGACAGTTTGATCCGATGAGTAACTTTATCAGTTCTGCCAAAGTCAAGGTCATGTTTTGCAAAGACTTCTGGAATGCTGTTAAGCTTGGCTGTAATGCGATCTTTCCATTCAGGTGAGAGAGGTGAGTCACTGAAATTGAAGTTCAGTGGCTGTGATGAAGAATGATCGGATGTACTTTGCTCTTTTGAGATGATTGAGTTCACTGTACTCATTTGTGCAATAACAGATCTGGCAGGGATGATGACATCATGATCAGATTCATTGCTGACAATGACAGGCAACTGACATGGCTGAAGCTTGGAACAGTCAACCAGACATGATTGAACAATCAAGTTGCCAGGCAAAGAGAACAAAGATGGATGTTCAATGATGACAGCATTTTGTAGAAAGAAATTTGTTGTTGTTCCCTCCAGAACTACTGTTCCTCCTGATGGAATGGTTTGTGGAGTTTTTCCATGCATCCTGATCACACTTTGGTTGGATTGGTTGTGTCTCATTTCAAGGATCTTTAGTACTGCTCTGTATCCATATGGGAGTGAGTTATTGATTTGCAGTTTGTCTTCCAGACATCTCTCATAGAGAACATCAAGTGTGTTTGTGCCAATAAGCACAAGGGAATCCAAGGACTTCACATCAGGCACCACCAAAGCAAGTGTGGGTATGTCTATGGATGTTCCAAGGAAAGCAGGCGGAAAGGTGACATGAAGTTCAATGTAGCCCATATAAGGCACACTCTGACCATTAGCCCCCTCAACTTCCAGTATGTCAACCAGTGGTTTGATTTCTTGATCAGAAAGGAAACTGGTGTAAAAGGAATGGGGAATGGTTGTCACCTGAGAGCCTGTATCCAATAGACAGTTGAATTGTGTCCCTTTGATGAACACTTGTGCGGTGCTTTTGGTGCCAATGAGTCCTTTTGGTAACTTGCAGGTATGGGAAGTGGGTTGTGATTGTTTGTAGTTTATGGGACATTGTTTCACTGCAGCAGCCTCTGGTTGTCCCTCCACAGAGACTGCCTTCAGTTTGATGGATCTTTATTTTTCACATCCCACGTCTGCTGCTTCTGTTGTAGCTGCTTCTTCTTCGCCATCACCAGAGTTGGATTGGCTGCATTACTGCAAGAGGAAGAGATGTGACCATCCTCACCACACTTGAAACAGTACCAAGGCTTTGGTCTGGTGGAGGATTGTGGTACAGCAGCAGCTTTAGACTTTGATGATGTTGGCTGTGTCTTCTGGGAAAGCAAAGCTGACAACTGGCTCTGTAGCTTGTTCATCTGATTCTTGAGATCATCAAGTTCACTGGAGCCATGTTCTGATGTTGCCCCACAGGCACAAGCACTGTGAGAACTCAAGTGAACACGTTGTTTGGAAGCGCTGGTAGTTCTTCTCATGCGATTCTCTTTTGCTAGCTGTCGGTCTTCCTCTGTGCGCAGCAAGAGCAAAAGCTCTGAAAAGGAGGGAGGATTGTCTTTTTTTTTGGTCAAGCAGGTTGGTTATAACTGGGTTCTCCAGGCATCCACGACAGAATTGTCGGATAAGATGTTTCTCTGCTTCATTTGAGTTAATTCCACTCCTTTTCACTACAGAATTCAAGGAAAGTTGCAGACGCTGGAGATACGTAGAGAATTTTTCATCTCTGTCTTGGTAGGTGGTTAAGAACTGAGCAAAAAGCTCATCTCCATCCTGGACAGTGGCAAAGGCTGCATCAAGGACTTGGAGGTAGGTAGTAGATCGAGCTGCGGATCCTAGCCCTTTAACCACATCAGCTGCAGGAGACAGCAAGCTCTCAAGGATTCGTCTGGTAACATGCAAAGCAGACAGGCTGGGATCAGCAAGAAGTAATTCAATTTGAGAACGCCAGGTTTCATAGTCTGTTTCGTTATTGGGTTTGGGACATTTTCCAGAAAAAGAACGAAGTCTGAGTGGAGACAATGAGTGTGGACTGAAGTCCTCCTTCTTCAGTACATGTTCCACCACGATCTTTTGTATTTCAGGAGGGTTTAGATCACCTCCCGAGAGTGTGACACGTCTTGTGTTTCCATGTTCTGGCTCATGCCGGGTAGGCACAGAGCCCTCGTGTTCAAATAGAACAGTTTCCTCCTCCTCCTCGTCACCCTCACCGGGTTTTTTCAGTTCTTTACTCATGTGATTGAGCATTTCCTTCAGTAAAGATTCAAAGCTTCTGCCACTAGAGGTGGCTATTTTTCCAATTTGTTTGAGGTATTCATCCGTGTGTTTGCTACTGACAGTAGTTGCATACTCATCTGCTACAACTTCTAGGGATCTGATATGATAGATTACCCCTTCTTCATCCATATTGTGCATCAATGGCAACAGTGGCTCTAAAGCTTTGAGAGCAGAGTCATCCTTGAACTCAATGACCAGGTTTTTGTGAGCAAGACTGGTGGGATCATCAATTGCAGTGACTTTTTCAATACACCCATATTTCCTTAAGCACTTAAAGAGTTCCTCATCTGTTTCAGCTGTGTTGTTGTCTCCCCTGACAATCACAGACATTTCAATTTTAACCCCTGATTGCTTAATGAAATCCATGACATGAAAAATTTCAGAAAAACAAAAAACAATTCAATGGGTTTCACACATATTGAGCTCCTGGCTGGCTCGCCATATTGTAACCAGTGGCGCAATGGGTATTTGAATGTGGTGGATACTGACTGCCTATTACCAGGTTCGAAAAGAGCTCAGGTGTGTGAAATTACCCATGAATTATGACACGTGAAACCAGGTGAAAGTTAACTTGAATTATTATTAATGTTCCAGACAATGTTCAGCAATTCATATAATCAACAACAGATATAGAAAATAAAAAATAGGGGGCCCTTTAAATGTCCATTTTCAAGGGGATTCAGTCGAATGCATTCAAGAAAAATAATAACAAGGGGGCCCTTTAAGCTTTCAAAACGAGGAGCTTTTGGGTATGGCACAGATGCTAACAGTGTTAGTAGCAGGAGGGGGATTTGGCTTGGGGGTTCTGGGGTTTCAGGTCCAACTGGGTAAGCTCGCCATCATTTTCAGGCCTCACAAAAACCTGACCGAAGAGTATGAGTTGGGAATGCACAGGAGTAGCAGGATGATTCAGAAACCAGGAGTAGCAAACAGAATAGCAACCAAATAGCATAGCGCATAGCACATGCTGCTTCCAACTGAACTGAGAGAGAGTGGAGTGGCAGGAAGTGACATCACCACA
Organism: Urophycis tenuis; assembly: GCA_036785325.1. Classification (NCBI taxonomy): domain Eukaryota; kingdom Metazoa; phylum Chordata; class Actinopteri; order Gadiformes; family Phycidae; genus Urophycis; species Urophycis tenuis. The sequence goes on along the minus strand of JAXIVH010000186.1, from coordinate 270,284 downwards.
GGAAGTGGGGCTTTTATCCTGCTCAGCTGATTGATAGCTTGGTTGCCTTGGCAACCTGGGCTACATGTATCGTAATGTGAACCTTAAAAAGAGAGTGCCTAATTAGTCAAATGTAATATTTTTACACCGTTTTCAAGACATAAAATAGGCCTAAACCTAATAATGGACAAAAATACATTTCTGATCTTCCCCGGATTATCTTAATTTCCGTCCACAAAATCTCTAAATACAGTATAGATAATAGAATAATATAGGCTAAATGTAAATACTGATATAAACATACATGAGATGTAACATGATATATAATGTAGTGTTATGTAAAAGACTCAGTGGTTATCTTTGGTCTACTTTATTAACTCGGTGATTACACAACACAGGTAGCCTGGGAATTCCCATGCTGCTTTGCCCGTGATTTCATTCTCACTGCAAAGACAGCCTGGAAACCACCGCCCTTATTTTCCCCTGAGTTAGGGAACCAATCACAGAACGAGGGGGGCAGCAAGACGATGAAGACGTCTATGCGCGACACCGAAGCCTGTAGCGTGTTAATCCAACATGGCAGCGGACACAACGTTACCGTTCGATGCAGCCTTAGAAAGTGTATTAAGTAGCTTTTGTAGCAATTAATTTAATTTTAGTAGCTAATTTTTAGTAGCAATTGGCTATGAATCGCGCGCAAAGCAGCATGTGAAGAACCAGACGCCATTTGATAGACATTCGTAGCGCCCAATAAACGGCTCTAGGCATTCGTAAACCACGCCTCAAATACGATAAAATGCACACCACCTAGTTCCCAGACCACCATCTCATCGAGATGTGGACGCGTCAGCCAGGCTACAACACAGGTATTATCGAACTGCTATATCGTGGACTGGTGTTACTACCTTAAAGGTCCGGCTCCGGACAACCACACTTAGTTTCTACGCTCTGTGTAACACCATTACAACACATACAATACATAATACATTAACTGTTAGCATGAAGTAGGCTACACTGCCAATATGCATTTCTGCCATGTCATTTCATAAAATGTTAAGTTTCATGCATTCAATCAATAAAGTATGTCTGTCTGTCTGTCTTATGAAAACGTATCGTCAGCCTTATAACGTTACGTGTTTTTCTCACATCATCCACTTAATAATTTTTTATGTTTAATTTAATGCACATGCTAAAACTCTTCGTCACCGTGCTTGTACTTCGGTTTCATTAAACAAAATGTACGGTCTAACAGACAGTTCATTTCCAACAAGCTAACATTAGCTATAAGCTACCTATTCGCTTAACCTAGATGACTATGACGTGCCCTTCAGACTATCATGGCAAATAGAGTCACATCATATCAAACGTAACACATTAAAAGATTGATTTTGCTGTCGAATCAACAGAATAGTTTAATGATATCCATCCATCCATCCATTATCGTAACCGCTTATCCTCTACGAGGGTCGCGGGGGGGCTGGAGCCAATCCCAGCTGCAACGGGCGAGAGGCGGGGTACACCCTGGACAGGTCGCCAGCCTATCACAGGGCTAACATATACAGTATAGACAAACAACCATTCACACTCACATACACACCTATGGTCAATTTAGAGACACCAATTAACCTAATCCCCAACCTGCATGTTTTTGGTCTGTGGGAGGAAGCCGGAGTACCCGGAGATAGTTTAATGATATTAACCAAATAATTCACGTTCAATACTCACACTCCGGTCGTCGTCCATCATGGATGTACTCCTCGTGGTGTATGTAAGTGGGAAGACAGTACTCCGTCCAGTTGGTGGCGCTGCCGCTGTCGCACATTCTTGAGGGGCGCAGATCTGCGGTCGCCGCACATTCTTGAGGGGCGCAGATCTGCGGTCGTGAATCTGCAGCCTCCGGGTCTGCAGACAGCCCCTCCTCGAAAATTCCGCTTCTTCTTTGCCGTTGGATGTTTCTCCATGTCGTAAAAGTTAGGGGCGAGACTTCTGAAGACGTGCTTTTATAGGGGTGTGTTACGTTCAATACGATTGATCTCAGCCGCTGTATTTATCAATAGCGCTCCTTCGTACGCTGGGATTGGTGTGATACGAAAGTTTCGTAAATCTCACGTGGGTCCTATCGTAAGATGAATCATATGCGTTCAATAAATATCAAGTTCCAAAAGATATATTGTGTAGTCTCACATTCCCACAGCAATGTTAAAATTGTTTAGATTTGTGCACTGTGGATTTCTGTTTGTAATGTATTGAGTCTTCATTTCATTATAATACTCAGATTTATCATAAATAATTGAACACACGTTTTTTTTAAGTTCTTTTAAAGAGGGATGGAGATGGGGTCCAAATTATTTGACACATCAGTATTTAAAAAATTATTTGAAAGTAACGCAATAGTTACTTTCCAAAGTAACTAGTTACTTTTAGAGTTTGTAACTCAGTTACTACTTTAGTTACTTTCTGGGAGAAGTAACTAGTAGTTTAACTAATTACTTTTTTAGAGTAACTTGCCCAACACTGGTCATTAGGGAACGGCTGCTGGAGACTGGGTTACCACAGATGGTGGCCTGCACTTTCCCCTGACCTGAACCCCACGGAAAACCCATGGGATCAGCTGAGTCGCCGTGTAGAGGCTCATAACTCTGTATCCCAGAACCTCAATGACCTGAGGGGCCGCCCTTCAAGAGGAGTGGGATGTCATGCCTCAGCAGACACTCACATTCACTGTTGATGGCTTTTCTTTAAATAAATTGTTGGCAATACAAAAATCCCCATTGCATGTTTCTACTTAAATGCCCTACTTTCATTATATATACAGTATATCACTGTAGTGTGAAGTTTTGTGACGTTTTCCTTAAAATTCATCTGAAAGCCAAACATGACCAACTTTTTGTGTGTAGTGTAGCCTATATATGAACATAAAATAGAATACAGTATATATATATATATATATATATATATATATATATATATATATATATATATATATATATATATATCGCATATCATTTATTTATTGTAAACCTACTTACGGATTTCACATCCAGAAATTAGGCACAAGGTCGCGGACAGCAAGCATGCCCAACAGTCCATGATCTCTGTTCAATAGAATGATGAACAGAACCTTGATTGACACAATACATCTCATTTCTTGCTGTCCTCACCACCAACCTTTTACCCGTGAACCGAATGTCACAAACCCGGTTTTATCAATGGGTGAAAATACGTCATCAGTTCTGAAAGTGAGCGAAGTTCACATTGCAACACAACAATTCCTTAATGAGCTCAATATTGCAGTATATCCGTCGCCTCGGATTAACGTGTGTAGGTGATCACATAAACACCACGGCGCACCTATACAAGTTTAAGTATGCATTCTAAATTGAGCATGTGTTGCAAAACGCATTTGCAGTTCCGCGTTTTCATAGTATCAAAATAAGCCTTACCCGTCCGGACCCGCAGCCAGCTGTTCGTCTTGAGTCGATCTGTGCGTGCTTGGCTGTTGGTAAACAGGCTAAAACGTTTCGATTTTGGTTTCGATATGATGCAGGGGAGCGGCCATATTCTCCCGGTGTTTGTTTTTAGGGACCGAGCCTGTGATTGTTTGGTTTTTTCCATTCATTTCCACATGAAATAACGAAAGAAATGCAGATCAGAAATTACATTTATTTTTCAACGTGCCAATTTCAAATAAAATGTTCAATGATTACATCCAGTATTAAATTGACACAGGATGCAAATATTCCACAACTATTTTTTTTTTTTTTTTTTTTTACCGACGCCACATTTAATTTACCCCTTGATCAACCTGTTGCGTTTCTTGATTAACTGATGGCCCGTGACAGACTGACACAAGCTGGAATGAAAAGGACCTCTGGTTTGTAAACCTCAGGTAAACATACCATAAAAATCACAGAAAATGTACAAAAGGATTGTTACACCAGTGTTACACCAACAGTGCGCTTCAGTTGGTAAGGAACAAAAGACCATTCTTCATGGCGATGGAAAACATATAAAAAAGGCTGAGGTGTCATAAGGTCACTTGTCAAATCAGGGCTAGGGTTAAGTTTGTTTGTTTTTCTCCAGAGACGTTTGGCCACTTCTGGCCAAATGTCATTCAATTAATTGTGATGAGGACAAGCATTGTCATGCTGATTGAGGGCATTTTTGGAAACCCCAACACAGTTTTGATTTTGTAGCCTGTACCAAACCTACTGGCACCTATTGTTATAGTTGGGGCACACTTATAAAAACACAAGTCACTAACAACTGGCACTGAGGTTAAAACAGGCTATTCCAGGGGAAAGAGAAAATACAAAAGGCCAATTCTCTTTCCCACTTTACATGGGCCCTAATAATCGGAGGACAGAATGACAGAGATTCATCTCTTTTTGCTACCGTGTGAAACACACATCAGTAGAAAAGTCTCATTTCATGCAATGAAACCACATATATTCACTATGAACTAAATCCAACAAAAGTTATCCAGCAGTATAAATTAAATTGTCACAGTTTTTTTTCTTCTTCTTCTTCTTCTCCTCACATTCATACATGACAAGACCACGCGCGCGCATGCAGGCTGGCCAACAAGTTTAAACATGGTGCAAAAACAACGGCAAAAAACCCAACAGACTTGGTGGTCAGTTTTCTTCATTTTGAGCAGGTTGCCATGAGTCTACTTGGCCCTTGTGCAGTTACCACATGTACACTTGGGGACGCTTTGGGGACGTTAGTTGGCAGAAGACGCGCGCAAATGTAAGCCCCGTGCCCTGTCTCGCTCTAACACACCATGAGGACGGGCTTCAAACCTTAAGATACATAAAGTGCTCCTGGAAAAAAAACAAAACAAACAAACAAAACAAAAAAACAAAAAAAACAAAAACGCAATAAATAATAATCAATTGAAAACCAACATTTTCCAAAAGGAGGTATCAAACCATGGAGGGCGCGTGGTTCTGGACGGGATCCGGGATGCTATAGATGGGACACATGAGGGGGGTTGCGACGTTGTTCGTATCAAAACAAGCAGGCCGTACACATATCGAATGAGAGAGCGGGGGGGGGGTCTGAGACGAGCAGGGCGGGGCTCAGGCGGGGCGGGTGGGCTGCGGCTCAGCCCAGGATGAGGCTGGACTTCCCCCCCGGGGGGTTCCTGCGGACGGACGGAGCTCCGGCGGCGGGGGCTTCTGCCAGCGGGGGCTCGTCCTTGGGCTCCGAGATGGCGTCGGGTTCTGTGCTGTGGTCTGCACACAAAGCCCAGCGTTAGCGGTGACCTGCGGCGGGCGCCGCTTGGCATGGCGAGCGGCGGGCCCAGAGCGAGCGGGAGGCGGTCTCCGCCCCGCAACGGTGGGTGGGCAGAGGCTGCCCCTCGTTATGATTTTAAGAATAACCCACAGTCTTCAGGAGCATTGGCCCCTGAAGCAAGGGGCTGTCCATATTGATCAATGTGTCTGAGGAACATTTGTAAATGGCACAGCCGTTTCAATTCACTCTTTGGAATCGTTCCTTCCAGGGTTTTTTGTTTTGTTTTTTTTAAACATACATCTAATTTCAAACCAACTAAACTCGGCCTCTCTAAACTCTTCAGTGAGCTGAAACGTGGGCCGACTGAACAAGAACTCCAATACATGTTAACTCTGGTATGGCATGCGTCTGGGGCCGAAGCACATCGCCCAAAACAAACGTATCAGAATGTTGTCTCCAGTGTCCAGATTGATATGAGGAATTAAAAGTATTTATTCAATCAGTTTCCCGCAAATGTAAGACTTTTTAAAGAGGTCGTCATCGGAAAATCAGATAATGACAGGCCCTTGCTAAAGCATTGTCACAACTCGATGTTGTGGGTAAGTAGTCTGGAGCAATGCCCACATCAGCACAAAGGAAAAGTTGTTAAATAATTATATAATCATTATGTCATAGCTGAGTAATTATGTGCAATACAGCTCGGTAGCCTGAGACGGGCGTGGCCTTATCTGGGAAGGCAACACTCCTGGAGATAAAGCTTCACTTCGTCCGTCGTTTTGTGCGCTTTCAAAATTCTGCAGACTGCGGCGCGCAACCAGCGCTCGCTGGGCCCGGCAACGCCACGACGTTTGGAAGGGGCTGCGACTGGGCTTGAGATCTGTGCACTCGCACAGAGCTCCGCACAATCTCGCAGGACTACTTCCAATGCCAGCACTGTTCGCAAGCTGCCACCATGTACAATTACTGGAAATCTGTGCGCTGAAAAGCGTAAGGAACTAGTTTGAGTGGTGACACCAGTTCTGATTACACACTTGCGTAACAGTAGACTAAAAAAAACCACCGCCCTGGACCGCAGTAGGTCAAAGAGTATGCAGGCTTCAATTAACCACATATGAAGCTCAGATTTCAATCAGGTAAAAAAATAATAATATGGAAATCCAATCAAATGTGTACCTGCATCGCCAACATTATTCTCTGCGTCCTGAAAGAGAAAGACAAGTGGTTGTTTTAATAAATAAACATCAACAAACGTCACGCTCCCAGTACTAACAAACACAATACTGAAAGGCTCCATTTAACCGAACCAAGAGGCTATCGCAGAATTAAAGAATGCATCTGTTATTTATGCCATTGTGTTTTAATAATAATGCGTTTTATTTAAAGGCGCCTTTCAAAGCACTCAAGGACACCTTACAAGACAAGTCAAAAAACAAGTAACAGTGGCATACTCTGTCAGAGTGTGACAGAGTATGCCACTCTTAGTCCAGAAATATAATACAGGATACAGGAAACGCTGCTTCTTGAGGACAACTCTGTGCTGTTTTGATTAAGTCAAGGTCCTCAATATTCGTCACAAACAAGATGACAAATACCATGGTACAAAAGATTTGGGAATTTTCGGCTCGCCTCCCCTCCTCTCCTTTCCTCTCTTCCTCTCCTCCCCTCCTCTCCTACCCTACCTTCCCTTCCTGAACGGCTACTCTGTTCAGGACCTTACCATGGCCGGATCTGCAGAGTGGTTGGCATTGTGGTTCCCGCCTCTTCTCAATGGGGCGGAGGGCTCACCACACAGAACCCCTGTGGGTTTGCCACCTGTGGGAGAGAGGGCACATGGGCAGAAGTCAAACTAAGAGTGACAGTAACATATTGGTTATTTTCTACGCAACCCAAAGTCCCTGTCCGGACCGTAATATTGGACTGAGTTGAGCCACACACAGGCATTTGGTTGGAGTCAACACAATTTTCAGTCAAGACAAGATGTTTGTCCCAAACAAGAGAAAACATGTCACTGTCGACTAATACACGGGCCTTAAAATTAATAGGAATAGTATGAATGTAAAAATACATGTCATTCCTTTAGCTTTTGAATCGTTATTCGTGAATAAGGAATCCTGAATTTAAACAGAAAAATTAATTAAAAATAAAAATACGCAAGACAAGTTACCGCCCTTTAAATGCCAATAAACTTTTGTTTATTGACCTCAGAACCTCTACGTGGTGGTGAACTCATTCTTTAATAAGGAAACTAGTACCATCTATTGCTTCAATAAAAAGAACCACATTGACCTAAAGCGATAAGCTTTTGTTGACATAATGGTACAATGTTGTGTCTATCACCAATCCTCCATCTAAAAAACAATTGCATCATGGAAAAATTGCTTCCTTGTACGACAAAAAACATGCACCTTGACAACAGCTAGCAGCTGGAATGTGATCACCATCGTCCATGGCCAAAAAAGCCTAAATTGTTATGCGTGTAAAGACTAAAAACATTTTGCAATGGCACAGCTTGTCACAGTGTCACAGTTTCACACTTTAGCAGATTTAACAATGATGAATCAATAAGTTTTCTTTCTCTATCCATTTCTCATACACTCCTTCAATTTCTTAGAAATGGTCAACCCAGGAGAGGAGGAGTATTCAGGTGATTACAGGAAATGAATGAACAATAGATGACGACAAGTTGAAGGGGATCACAGAGTCCAGTGGCACTACATGCCTTTTGTCTGCCATGGTGCTTCTTATAAACCAACATGAAATATGTTGAGCTGCAAAAATGTGAAATGACCAACAAGAGATTCACTGGTAGGCAAATTTTGTAACAGTGGTTAATAACAAAAATGTGTTTTTGTATCTTTATATAATCCCACTTCTGGATCAACTCCATGAAGGCTCATCAGTAGCAGATTCAATATCTTCGTTAGTTTTAGTGCATGTGCTCCCCTGATCCGTCTTGTAATTACTTAAGGCACGTAGACATCACAAACGGACACAAACATGAACAGGTACCGGGCGGATTGTTCCTTCGATGAGCATAGGGGTCCTCTGGCTCAGCAAAGACACTAGAAGCCATCTTATTTTTCCGTACAGGGGGTTTGTCCTCATCTGTGCCAAAGGAGATGTTTGATGCGCCACCTGGAGGGTTTGAAACTCTGGAGATATGGAGATTAAGTGAGAGAGAGGCACACACTGTGGGGCATCGCTAGGTTAAGCTTAGTGTAAAAATAGTTGTATATTTTTAAAATCAAGTCCAACAGGCTCATCCTGTAAAAGGTATCAAGTGCAATCTCCTTTAGGTGGTAAAGAAGCACAGAGCCAAAGAACCTGAAGAGGGGCTCCACACAGCACCTGCTGCTCAAATGAGGAACAGCCCTAGTTTCACATACACATCTTAGTCCCGAGCTACCTGCCATTGTCTGACATCTGCTGGCCTTCCCTTAGCAATGCTTCAGTGTCAGAACTTGTATTTTCTATTGTGCATTTACTTGGAGTTAGAAAAAAAAATAGTTTTTGGTATTGTGGGAATCTTTTGATGTTACTCCTTCCTGCCCCACATAATGTTCACTACATCCATAACAAAGCCCATGGCAGCTTTTAGTCATCCAACAAAACCAAAAAATTAGACAGGTGACAAAATCTAATTGAATGACCTGTTGCCAGGGGTGGAGAAGAAGCTATGTTTGTATTTTTATTTTAAAAACCCTAACCCTTTGGCCTAAGTAAGAGGCAACTCAAGAGGATGTGAATTAGTTTAAACTCTTAGGTTCACATATCAACACAAACCAGGAAAATGGTAATACCTAGGATAAACCACCTGTCGTAACCAAGTGTAGACTGAAGTCAACTGTCCCATCCCAAGAGAAACTGATCACATATTCAAAATGTCATTCATATGGACAAAATCAAATATTATTGTTGTATTATTAACACGTGTTGTCAGGGGCATTATGTGCAATGTATCATGCATTCATCAATACATCTGACGGTACAGACAACAGATCTACTCATTGACAAGTGACCTTAAAATACTGCAACCAGGTAAATAGATGCAACAAAAACCTAAATGAGAAACACACATATGTAGGCCCCTGCTCTGTTCTCTGTACACACATAGGAGCCCAACCCACCTCTTCAACTGAGGGGGTCTGCCATTTTTGTGCACCTGAGCCATGTGAATGCGGTCACTGCAAATGCATCCCATGTGCGGCTTTTTTATTTTATTAATCATTATTATTTTTATTTTTTTTTATTAAATGGGGGGAGGGGGGGGGGGGGGTTACAGGTACAGGTACTGATCTACTGTGGACAATTCACACTGAACACTAGAGAAACAACGTATATTTTTGGGGGGGAATGGAAATGGACGACAAATCTACATGAGAACTTCCAGGGCTGGTGAAGCACGCAAACACACGCCAATATATCCCAACGGGAATGTTTTGACGATGAATAAATGAACCTACTGTTCTGGTTTAAGGTGCAATCCCTATTGGGTGTGTATAATTCGTAATAGAATAAAGGTATAGTAACTAACGGGCCTGAAAAACTGATCAGAAATCCACAGGGGCCCCGCCCAACTAAACAATCGAGGTTAGCAGGCGCTAGCTGCAGACATTACTCCACCTTTATTTGGGTGGTTGAGATGATGATGGTCGCCCCTGAGATCACACGGAATGTGACGATCACCAAAACGTTGACGGGTGATCCATAGCCATGCAATGTAGATCGGTTAATAAGCGTTTGGCAACCGGACAGTTAGCAAACGCAAGCTAACTCTGCAACTTCCATGCCCCACAAAGGGGAGAGCAGTCGCATGGAGGCGAGCTCGGCGAGAGCCACGGCCCATCCGTGCCGAGAGCAGGTACATGCTTTTATCCAGCATCCCGGACTGCAAACATTTAGTAATGCAGTTTGAGCTATAGCAACGGCCTTTAAGTCACAACAGTTAAGTCAGAGCACACGTTTAAAAGCACAGCATGTCTATCTCGATGATGACTATCGTTACCGTCTCAAACCTGTCTGTGCCACAATATACCTGGAGCTGCTTTTGGAACCGGCTTCCAACCCTTGAAATGTCGTGGTCGTCGTCATTCTGTCGTAATTTTTTAATAGAGCTCTGAGACTAAAAGACAAAACAATCGTGAATTAAAATTTCATAACCCGCGTTTCATTATCTACACAAGCAGACGGCACTGCAAATTCATCAACCTGCTGCGTAGTCTGGCTTCTCAGGCGGAGAACAACGTGGAGAGGGCGTTTCATGCAGAGTCCCGCCCACCAGTACACAGTCAGGTTCATTCATTGGACACTGCAACCTCCAGTGTGGCTGTGATTGGTTTATCTAGGATCGGGAAAAGAAGTATTCTAATCACAGGTCAGTGTTAGATGCTTTTGAACGCATAGATAATAGTGGTACTAAGGGGCTGATGTGCCATTTAATACAATTACATGGAAACCAAGACAATTAGATGTTGTTATATGGAAATTACAGATATACTCCAGTTATGTTTTAGTGCAGTGTGACTAAACATCGAAATCAACACAAACCACTACCTTTTTATAAAAAAAAAATCAGTTTATTCCAATTGTACATTTTTTTTTAAAACAACCAATGTGAGTAAATTGAAATGCAGGCATATAGAACAACAACACCATTATTCAATTTAGCCAAACGCTAAATCGCATGAGAAATAGTGTTAAAAAAGGACAGGAAATGTCTATGCTTTAGGATTTCGGGAAGAAAAAAAAAACCAAAACAAAAAAAACAATTTAATTCTTCAGCACATGAGACTGAATGCAGCTTACAAGTTGTGCACAATCCACTATCATTACAAATATCACAATAATAAAAATGTATCCACCCCTGTGCTGCAGCCTATGAGCATCTGTGACAGGATTTCAACTTCTGGAATGCTGTGGTCAGCATTCCAGCATGGTCGTGGAAAAGCTGGTCATGGAGATTTCAAGACAAAACGAAGGGGTATTAAAAAAAACTGAAAGCAGGCAATGGGTCGAGGGGGTGGGGGGGGAAAGTCTTTAGATGGAAAAGCCTCCCGTCTGCTGCTGGAATACATCGATTGTGTCCTCATCCTCCATTTCAAGCTGCAAGAAAAGATGCAAGTGTGAGTAGAAAGTCATTCACAAAGCAGTTGTAGGACAGTATCATTTTTAGACAATCTATAACAAACACAGGCACGCCTTTTCACTTGCATATCCATCCAAGTTGTGGCCATCAGCAAGCTCATTGACAGCGTTTCAATTGATGCCCACTAAGTAAGTACAATGTCATTGATGCCAGCAGTCTGTGCTGCTTTGTAAGGCAAACACACGTGTCGCTCATAAGACTTGTGGAAATAAGTCTACCTGTGCCCCAGTACATAAGTGGAAGATCCACTGTGTTTGTCCTACAGTTGGCATCTGTGATAAAAAGGTCTGACAGGACCAAGACAATAACGATAACAATCTCCATGGATGCCACGGTGTTAAATGAGTTGTACAAAAAAACGTACCAAATGATTAAGAAAAAAAAAGACACGTGAAGAGAAGAAATGCCCATTTGACATAGGAATGGGCTACCTTCTTTTATAGGGCTTGTACATCCAGAATGCATCATGGGAGTTTTTTGTTGGCAATATTGTACCATTCTGAAAGGACTTGATTGTGGTACTGTAAAAACCTTAAATCAATTAAAATATACCCTAACCTTAGCCAATACTGTTCTGCCACGTCTTGCACGAGAAACGCAGCGAGGTAGTTTGAAACAATGTCTTTGCATAATGATAAATCACTTCAGGATTAGTTACTACCAAACTCGACTCACGTTCTCCTATTCTTCCAAAATGGAGGTGGACATTGCGATGTGTGTTAAGTGACAGCCCTACAGTTTTGTGCGCTAGCCGCTGGTACTAACGCAGGTGGGAGGAAAAGGGGATGCTACCATTACCGATGACAGTCGATAACCAAGTCAGCAAAAAGCACACAAACCAAAACACGCATTACAAATAAAAAACACCCCATGAGAGAACGACTACTCCACTGTGGCCTTACCTGTGAAGGTGTGTCCGTCTCGTTAATTGGCTGACCATCAAATCGAAACCGTATTTGTCGCAATGACAGCCCCTGTATGGGAAAGAGCAACGCTGTGGATCAACTTGTTAACAGAAGCAAACTCCTTACCAATAACTTAATTTCAAACTGTATAACCAAGTGCATATAGTAATAAAAAAAAACTCAACCCATGGGTAATGAAGTTAAAATAGCTAAACTGGGCCCATGTAATACTCCATGGATAACTGAAGAAACCATACAATCAAAGATATAATCCGATCCTGATACCTGACGTTCACAATAAGCCTTCATCAGTTTATTTAAAGGCGTGTGCCTCTTGATCTTGAACTGCACCACGGAGCCGTCCTGTCCGGCTACTTTCAGGTTGATGTGCTCATTGTTCTCAGTCTTCACTCCCTCCTGAAAGAGGAACACAGCATATGTTTAGGTTCAGGCGCGTTCTTAATTGCAACCAGAGGAAAGTGACTGGGTCTTTTAAGACAATTGGTAAAGTGCAAACATTCAAGAAGAAAAAAGGATGAAGAAATACGATAACTGCGTCGGAATTGCTCAAATCTCAGAAAACGCACCGAGGGAACGTTAGTGACCGCAATGATCGGTCTCCACAGTGGGAGGATGGCAGCACACCACTGGCCTTGTAGTATTAGCCATGGCCTTTTAGCATTAGCCATGGCCTTTTAGCATTAGCCAGCTTGAAGCGCTCGTTAGCCATTTCCTGATTCATTCATTTTGACTGTAGACTAGATGTCCAATGAAACGGGCAAATTAAAATTGCCTAAGAACGGCGAAGTGAACATCGGAAAAGTACGGTAGTAACTTCACCAGCCCGCTGTTCAGATACTAGCTGCATTAGCCTAGCATGCTCCCCCCACCGGCTAACTGGCTAGCATCCGCTAGATCCGGCCCACAATGTTTGGCAATTTCCCAAAACCATATTGTTGAAATTGAATCCAATGTCTTAAAACTCCGATAAACATAAACACTCGATGCAAGTGTAGTACACCCAGCCCGAAACCATGAACAACACTCAAAGGAAAGCCTCTCCTCACCTTGGGCTTCTCGTCTGCCATGGTCGCTGTTGTGCTTGAGCGTGTACTGATGCGGCTGCGCTGTGGGAATGAGCGCCACTTTGCTTTCGGCGCAACACTGGCAGTGAAATCATTTAATTGCGCCGACCTGCCCTGAATGAGCTTTGCGGAACACCACGAAACTAATGTTTCGGTTTAACGATGTAACTCTGCAATTTAATTATCAAGAGTTGAATTGCTTTTCCCAAATGATTGTGCAACAACAATATATTGTCCATGCATTTTTATTTTTAAAAATATGTACTTCACATATTCATTTAAGAAGTAGGTCTATAGGAAATAAATAATGTAATAACTTATAGCAATAACTTAATGACACATGTCTGAAAAATACTTGTAAGACAAATATGTCATAGTTTTATCTTTCATTTCAATTTGCCAGGTCTGAAAAGGGAGCCACAACACATCCCAGTTTATGACCGCTATCGGGTTACAACATGTGACCAAGGCTTATTCACACACAAAAAGACCCTTTTTGACAGAGGAAACGTTTCGATTCGAGAGGGGTTACTGAATGAGAAATGAAGGCCGTTATGATCTTTTTTTTATTACAGGGCTGGCCAACCAGCTCTTTGCTGAAAAATCTGATTTGAATGTGCCCAACTGAACCTGTCAGGTCAATTAGGTTGATTTGTATCCTATCTAGTAGCCCTCATTGACCTGTTTGTTTTGACGTGAAGCACCACCAGATCTGCCATGAGTGGAATATTGAAAGCGAAGTATTGAGCACACAACACTATCAATAAAAAATAAAAACATTCACAGTCCTCACACCAAAGCAAAGAAATGCTGGCTGTTGGGCTTCCCAATGCTCTGAATACAGTTGCGCCATCATTGTTAAAAGAACAGAAGTCTCCCAAAATCTCAGTCAGATGGTAACACGGTACAAATGAATTCAAGTGCTTCAAGTTTATCAATGGGTGACCTCTCGCCACAAACGACCATGATCCTGCCATCCTATCCCCACCATCACCATTCAATATGGCCATGGTCCTGCCCGAAATACAGGTTCCCCCAAAGGTCCAGCACTGGACCTCAACGTTGCCGCTTATTGTCTGCCTTCATCCGAGTGCATTCAGTCAATAAGAACTTTGTCTGCTTGAGCCGGCTTCTGTATGACACCTAACTGATGTTGAAGCAACTCACAGCCGAAACGTGTGAAAATTCTGTTGTCACACGTCTTGCTCTTTCCCCATGCCTATGACCATGTCTTCGCTGACCAATCATTCGGTTGCACAAGAACCAAGATGTGCAAGATAGACCAAAGGTTTGTCACAAAAGAAGGGAAGAAGATTATACATGACCCGTCGTAGAAAGTGTGGATTTCATTGAAACGTGGGCAAAGTGTAACAAACCATACAGCATACTTAATGGTAACGTAACTAATATCAAAGCACTGCATGAACTTTTTTTGTGTGAAACCTTTTTTTGCCTCACCCATTTCCCAAAGTAGATCCACGCCACTGCACCTGCTGCACTGGCCTTGTGGAGACATCTGAATGAAGTCCAAAGTAAGGACATTCAAAAGGAGGTCCAACGCGTCTCCTTGCCCCGAAAGCAAAAACCCTGCGCTGCATCTGTCTGTACGAGCTCCCAGAAGCGGAGGCGGACACTACCGTGACCCTACCGTGGCCCCGAATTTTCTAGCTTTGATGATGGTTCTGCTTTGCTAGGGTTTTTTTTTGGAGAATTTCGCGGTTACCGCGGTGACGGTTACCCTGCCAACGCAGAGCTGGGCCTATAGCGCACCCCAGCTCTCCGCGGCGGGAAACTGCTCCACCTCTCCGGCCTCTGTGCACGGCTGCTCCCCCAGCGTGAACGCCAGCCTGTACCTCATCCGCACCTTCTCCTGCGGAAAAACAAAACCCACAGAGCACACACACACACACACACACACTTTGAGTTTTCATTCACTTCATTCATTTACGTGTGATTTAAGTGAATGAGAATAAATGGTACGGACAGCCGGGAATCAGGTTTCAACCCAGCCGTGCCCGCCTCCGTATGAGTCAGTGCGCATTTTATTTTAATCAGGGGGCCTTTCAGGGCAGCTCTTCCCCGCTTTGTTCAGGGGATCCCCTGTGTGTGAATGCAACACTTGTGCACACAGGGGCAGGGAAACATAGGGAGGAAGGTCTTCTCTTCGGAGAACCTCGGCCGGTGCATACTCTTATTCTTGTTTCATCGTCGTTATCGAGTGTACTGCAATAACCACACTCAAGGCTGAGTTCTACTCTACTCCCGTTATTGCTCATTAGTTCGGGAGATACCATTGCTCTTTTGCCAGCTGCGGCCGGAATTTTAAGTCCTCGACGACGATGCGGTCCATGATTGGCCCCGCGATTATACTGTCCTTTCAGGAACGCGATGTGGGTGGCTAAAGGTCCAGGCGAGGAGAACAGAGGGAGGGGAGGTTTTTTTTTTGGTCGTTTAGTTTCATCCTCCCTTCTTCTTCTTCACTTCATATTTACTTGAATAACCTCATTTGCGTTACCGTCATTCCAACATTCCGTCATTCCGAATGTGTGTCTGTATTGTTTTTAAGTATGTGTGGGCCATATCGCTATTTTTATGGCCTCTTATCTTTTCCCCCTTCTTGTTTTCGAATCGAATGCACAATTACTGTGGCAGCTACTACAATCTCGTCATGTCTTGGATGTGATGATAATTAACACTTCTTGAATCTTGCTCTCTCTTTCTCTTTTCATCTTACCTACAGACCACTTGAAGTAAGATACGTAAGTAAAAACACTCTTGGCCATGGTCATATCAAATCAATCCAATGTTAGCACTCTTATACTATGTTATACTATGAAGAGGAGCCATTCAGGTGGAAGCTTATTCATCGGTGAAGCGATGAACGCACTTCCCCTCAACAGTCGCTACTTTACTACCTTGAGCGGGTTGGCCAGCAAGATGACTTGGGTGATGGCGGCAGGGGGCAGAATGGGGTTGAAAGCTGCCAGCTCAGTCCCGGACGGAGGCTGTAGTCTCAACCGCATGGACTGGAAAGGGAGGAACGGGAGGAGTCAGGGGCTCCGCTCAGAGCACCGGCCATGTCTCCACCACCATCCCCCCCATTATCTGACAGAATAACAAAAGCGTCGACATGCACACACACACACACACCCACTGTGTGCGTACCTTTGGGACCGCAGCCTGCAGAACTATGTTGCTGACGGGCAGCGGGGCTGTGTTGAGCATGGAGGCCACCATCACCAGGACGTCGGGTCTGTCTGGCGGGCAGTCGGAGGCAAAGTGCAGCAGAAGCCTGATGCCGTATTTGTCGTACGCGGTCACCGGGCACACTTTGCCTGAACGCCGACGTAAACAAGGGGAAAAACGTCAAAGTCCGACAAAGGGCGACGATTGGACAATTGGTCCAATCGTTGAAAAGGAACCACGCCCCCCCCCCCTGCACACACACACACACACACACACACACACACACACACACACACACACACACACACACACACACACACACACACACACACACACACACACACACACACACACACACACACACACACACACACACACACACACACACACACACACACACACACACACACACGGGGGACTCACTGGGTTTGATCGCCTCCAGAGAGACCTTGACGTTGGACAGGGAGATCTCCGGGCCCTTGGCTGGACTGGGGTGACTCGGGGTGAGGACGGGCGACAGCGAGCGCAACAGCGGGCTGTCGTCCGCCTGGCTCTTCACGGACGGGGAGACACAGAGTCCGGCTGGTGCCCCGCCCAGGGGACGGGGCGCGGCGGAGGAGGACCCGGGCGCCGCCCCCATCAGCCCCGCAGCGTCCAGCACGCCAAATGTACTGAGAGCAGCGGGAGACAGGAGTCAGCGAAAAGAAATACAGAAGGAAGGAAACAAAAGGCTCCGGCCCCACCTTCAGCCCGAATGGAAAAGCATCGAGTTATTGAGACTATTGCAACTGCCCTCCACACAGGCCGTGTTCACTCTAAAAACGTTAATGTCATCGCTCGTTACTTCGGGAGACCAATCGACAACAATGCAGTTGTTGATTGGCGATTAGCACCTTTTCCGCCCATTACCTGGCGTTTAGCATCTAGACGACAGCAAAAAGGTTTTTCCCCCCAATTGTGCCACGACATTTTTTAAAAGTTTTTCTCATGGCTCACGTTTTGAGACCGCCCAGGTCGAGCAAGTCCAAATCCCGCAGGACGCCGTTGTTTGAGCCCGGGGGAGACGGGGACGAGCTCGCCGGCCGAAGCGAGGCCACGGCGGCAGCCTGCGACGGGAATGCCGTCGCCGGGGCAGGGCCGGGGAGAGACGAGACGAAGGTACCGCTGTAGGTCTGGGGGCCCGAGGAGGAGGACGGGCTGGAGGTAGCTGGCGAGGCCTGCAGGCTGGAGGAGGCGGCGGTGGCGATGGCTGAATGGGAGCCATAGGGGGCCGCCGGGAAGACGGCAGAGTGGAGTGAGGTTGAGGCTGCGGAGGCAGACGGGCCGAGGTGGCCCCCCGTGAGGGGGGGGCTGGTAGAAAACACAGAGGAGGCGGAGAAGGAGGAGGGGGCTGGGAAGGAGGCGGGGCCGAAAAGACCAAAGCCTTCGTTGGAGACCTAGGAGAAAAAAAACAACAACAAAAAAACAAACTGAATACAACGGACAGATGATCAGCAAAGAGATGACGAGCACTGGAAAAACACACGTCGACCCACCAGTAAGGGTGCCGGGTGGCGATCCAGGGGTTCAGGTCCCGTCGCGGTTGATTGCTGTACAATGGGAGCAGGGTCACCGATACCTGCCGACAATTCCAAAAACACACGCATCCCATGAAGCAAAACGCCGCCATGTCCATTTCGGGATGCCAAGTCACTCTGGATGTGGCCAGCCGTGTTCGGGCCGGGGGATCATCACCTAGGGACAGCAGCTCCTCGTCGAGCAGCGACAGGGCCGTGGAGGCGCCGGGGAAGGGGCCTGGTGGCCCCGGGGGGGCGGCGGTGGCGGTGGCGGCGGCGGCCCCGTACAGCAGGTCTGCAGGGATGGACAGGGAGGAGGGCGGGGCCTGCAGAGGGTTGGAGGCGGCTGCAGGCGGGCCCTGGACGACGTCCATGCCAGCGAGATCGATGAGGACCTCCGACTGCTTGGCCTTGTGGCCTGAGAGGGCGAGTGGCACAGCGGACAGAACACTCAACATCAGGTCATTTGTGCGCGCGCACGCGCACACGCACACACACACACACGCACACGCACGCTGGTTAACGCGTAGTCTTTTAACGCTATATTCATCTCAGTGACGTAGATGAATGTAAACTGACTCCAGTAACACGGTGACATACAAAACACAATTTATCAGAGATTAGGACTGAAAACATCCATACGATTCAAATGATCTTCTGTCTCTCCGTTGATGTCCTGTCCTTCTACGATCCTCTTGTAGGAGTTAATGACACGGGAGAGGTCATCGCTGGCCTGCAGGATGTTTCCTGATGGGAGGCGAAGGTAACCGGGTTAAGACAGGCACTCCAGAAGAACATCGTTACGCAGGTGGAATTTAGACAGCTGGTTGTAATGACAATAGCCTGGTTTCATTGTTCTTATTACCGGCTTGGTTGAGTGTTTACCATCACATCACGCGTGCATCCAATATGCCTTGGCCTAGTATAGCTGTGAGTGCAATGCCCATTTGAGTGAACGATAGGATTTGCAAATCTTATGTTGTGCATTTGTGACACTTTAACGTATTACGTGGTCATGACTGAGGCTTTATTAAAAAACAGGGGATCTCCCCCATTCCATACCCAAGTTGTTGTCATTGTCCTCAGTTTCAGTGGCAAGCTTGAAAACATTCTGCCTGAGCTTATCACAGTCTCCGTACAACTCCTGTTCAGAAGAAAGACACAAATCAGACATGTTCCAAACAGCACTATTTGGGAGCCAAGTCAGACATACTTAAAAGATCATTCCTTTTTAAAACCTATTACTGAAAACATCATCTCAACAAACACAAAAATCATGTACGCTCGTGAAATGTGATGTAGTGAATAAAACCCCCACAAAGAACTCATTTATACACAATAGCTGTCTGCGTTCCTCCTCATTTTCAACCAAGTGAAGCATTTTTTCTTTGCCAACAAATAATAAAAACAGAAAACACAAAATGAACTGAATAAATTGGAGGACCAACCCTGATGATCTCTTTGTCTCCGTCTGTGGAGACCTCTGCACTGAAGTGAGTCAACATCTCATTGAGAAGTTTAACACTGTTGGTCACTTCCTCCAGGGTTCTGTTCGTCTTGGTCACTTTCTGGGCCCTGACCTCATCCTGATGGGAGACCCCACACAAGTCAGGATTTAGAAACCGTTCACGCATCCATTCATTCATCTGCCTGCTTTTCTAATGTAAAACCAAGTTTACCAGGGCCAGAAACACCCTCCATTGTAACCTAAAGTGTTTTCAATTGACCTATCTGGCATTTCTTTGGAGGTGTGTGGGAAACACAGTCAAATCTTAAACATTCATGAAAATATATATTTGTTCATAGTACGCCAAGGCCAGTTCTCACCTCCTTCACCATGTTTTTGATGAGCCTGTTGGCCTCTTGCAGGTCCTCGGGCTTTTTGCTCTTGAGAAGTTCTGCTAATCTCTACGGAAGGCGGACGGTGAGATAAATCAATCAAGCCACATCTAGTCAGGTTAACAAAGGTCAGGCCGCTCTCACGGCTCATTTCCCATCGTAAACTGAAGTCAGGCAGAGTGAAGCAAAACTCTGCCCCACACGCCCTGAGAGAAAACAAACTGAGCAATTCATCAGCTCGATCCAACACTAACCCACCATCTAACCCTGCCTGCTTTAGGCCAGTACCAGGGACAGGCGTGGGAACGCGAGAGAGAGACGTTCCATTGCCATCTCTGTCATATTACCCATTAGCGCACATGTGCATGTTTAAATATACATGTGGATGCATGTGTAAGGTGCAAATGTTTGTGTTTTCTACACAGCATCCACACCCTGCTCTTCTCTTCATTTTCAAACACGGGATTCTTGGGCCTCAGGGAAGGCGAGGGTGTTAAGGTGTTATCGTGAGGGAGCTCTGGGTCCACGGTCACAATCCCTGGAATACAAAACACATCCCCAGTCATGTGACGAGGCACACGGCTGACAACAGCATCTCCACTTCCTCACACCATTTAAATAGAATCACCACCACTGTGCATAATAATAACAATAATAATAATAATAATAATAATAATAATAATAATAATAATAATAATAATAATAACAATTATTATAATGGTAATGTTCATATCAACAAGTTAAAAGGAGTTTTACAAGTACCTTGTTTCTTTAGCATTTGATATGCTTCTGAGATCTTGGCTTCATCGGGTAGAGAGACAGTCCAACTGTAGATCATCTCAATGACCCTGTTCTTCACTTTCTCCGATATTCTGTCTCCAAAGTACTGGAAAAAACAACAACAATTAAAAAAGGGTTAGAAATAGAATAATCAAAAGGATAAGAGAGAGTCACCAGTTTGGGTCTTTGGACATCCATGGACTGTGATAACACCAACATGAATAACACCATTTTAAATAGCTCTAGGCAATTTGTCAAGTGGCCATGTAAACCTAAGTTTATCTATTTCTGTACCACTGAATCACTGAAGAAACTCCAGGAACAAATCTTGGTTTTGCCTCGCCTTTCCTCAGTTGATCCAGCACATGTATTACGCACCGTTTTTCCACAGACTTTCTAAATCTGTGCATGCTCAAGCAGAAATGCCTGAGCTGAAAGGTTCTGATTGTTGTGTCAAATAGCTGAGCACTCGTTGTGTCGTGTCAAATAGCTGAGCACTTGTTGTGTCAAATAGCGGAGTACTTGTTCTGTCCAATAGCTGGGGCCTTGCACAATTCCATCATGTCGTTGCCTCCTGCTTTCAGCGAAGGTGAAAACAAGTAGAGATCGCCTGTACATTTTTGCTCTGCTAAAGTGATAGAACATGGAACCCATGGAAACCTGAACGAAAACTGAAATGACAACAACAACAACAACAAAAAACAAAAGTTTTTCTCAAACCCTGTTTGCAAGAGTGCACACGTCAAAGTGTCTCTGACTGTTAAACATGCAAACTCATCCAGGTTCACGACACCCGGACACATTCACAATTACAGCAAGAGCTTCGCCACTTCTCTTCTTGAAAGGAACTGTTTTCCGTGCGGGCTTTAAACCTGCCTGACGCCCCACGTTTTCACCACAGCCAGCCATTTCAAAAAGATTGGAAACCACTGTGTCAAACTGGTTGTCCTTCCAGGAAATAAAGAACAGAAAAGAGCTGGACTCACCTTGGGTGAAACCACCTTTATGAGTTCATTTAGAAAGCGGAATTTTCCGACTTCGTTGTGAAACCTTCCCCCGCAGTTCTTCATGCACGCCTCGAGCACCTGCAGAAGACACGGTGGTCAAAAGGAACACGTGGAAACATAAAACGACAACAATGCATGAGGGACAAATGGCAAAAAAAAATACATGACATGGCATTAGATTAAAAAAAAAAAACATTTAACACAAAAATCCAAATGACCATCCAAATGACCATGATAGGACACGTGGTACCATGACGACTCCATTACGATCACTTATGTAGAATTAACAGTTACGCTTCGGGACTTGGGTCTGGAACAACCGTTTCCTTATTCCTGGTGCTGTTGCCATGCCAGCGCAGCACTACACCATGACTGAGGGGCAGTGACCCGGAGAGGACCGTGTGAGCAGTGTACGCACCGTCAAGGTCTGCATGGCCTCCCATTCCTGGGGAGACTGGATCTTGTAAGCCAGGAGTCTCGCAGCGATCTGTGGACTGTAAAATGACATTATGACCACGGTAGACCTTAGATCACGTCCCCCCGCATAAACCAGCATGACCACAAAAAAAAGATTAGATTAGATTAGATTCAACTTTATTGTCATTGTGCAGAGTACAAGTACAGGGACAACGAAATGCAGTTGGCGTTCTAACCATAAGTGCAAATGTGCAAGACATGAAAAGTGGCAGTGGTTTAAAAAAAAAAAAAAAAGACATCGTAATCCACAACTTCTCCGCAAAGGTAACATACACATTATCAACGGCTAATTCATAATAGAGTTGAGGTTTATTTATTCATCTGCTGGAACAGGAGGTTTAGCCACATTATTCATGAATAAAGTAAAAGATGTAAATACCCCTCGAGCTCTTTGTTGATTTGGTCACAGAATCCCATAATGTACTCCCAGTCTTCCTGTCGGTTTGAAGGGTTGGTGGCTTTGTCTGGAAAATAATCAGATAGGTTCATGTACTTTTCATTTAACTATTCAAATAGAAGGGGGGGAAAGATGGCAGACCGCAAACAGACAGGACACCTGTCTGCTCTCTCCCTCTCTATACACTCACACACACACATCCCTTAACAGTGAATAGTAGTAATTCACAAAAAGCTCATCCACTTTTAATCTTTTCCGATGTCTCTACAGCTCGTCAACTCCACAGCGGCTGTTCTTTGTTCAGTATGAGCCTACGGGCCATATCCATGCACATCAAGTCGGCCCGGTTTCTTGTGACTTCGCCTCTTAGCCTAAACAAACGTGGGCAGGTGCTGCTCCAACTGATGCTCGGGTAGGATCACACACACACCGATGTCACCCAGATTAGCAAAGCCCGCTATTGCTAGCTTACACTCTCGACTCGGAAGAACACATCTAAATGCCAAAAATAGGACCGACAACGTGGACGCTCACTTTCGGATCGCAGCTTTCTCTTCTTTATGCACAAGAGGGGCTTGAGGTCCGAGCCCACTCTGACAAGTGATGGTAAACAGTGGCTCTGTCCGTGACAGCACTGTGGAGCCAGTCCACGCGTTTAAAAACCGCCTTGCTCGTAAGACTTAGTCCTGAAGCAAAGGAACGGCGCGTATTGCTTCAAGTGTGCATGCAATAAGGACACATATATAATTTTAGAGGTATACTTACTGAGCCAAGACTCCAGCGACTCCCCGTCGCCCGCCATATTTGCACACTACTGCTGTTGTGGAGGCAAACACACCGCGTGACCCGTGACGACGCGAGCCCAGTCCCACCCCGCCCGCGTGCGCTCTATTATGGAAAAGGGGTCGGATGGAGGCAGGAACCCCCCACAGATCAAACGGATGCACTGGATTTTACACAGCGTGTGTGTGTGTGTGTGTGTGTGTGTGTGTGTGTGTGTGTGTGTGTGTGTGTGTTTGGTGTGTGTGTGTGTGTGTGTGTGTGTGTGTGTGTGTGCGTGCGTGCGTGCGTGCGTGCGTGCGTGCGTGCG
This sequence comes from Urophycis tenuis, assembly GCA_036785325.1. Lineage (NCBI taxonomy): Eukaryota > Metazoa > Chordata > Actinopteri > Gadiformes > Phycidae > Urophycis > Urophycis tenuis. The sequence goes on along the minus strand of JAXIVH010000186.1, from coordinate 246,597 downwards.
TGTGTGTGTGTGTGTGTGTGTGTGCGTGCGGGCGCGTGTAGGTGTTAGCTGACGCTAATTAAATACTTACTAGTAATAGCATTATCCATTGCGATGTGACGTGGCGGTGCAGCAAGCCCTAAACGGAAAATATAGTAACGGTAATTAATTGTCTCGACGCCACCGCTGCACAGAAAAACAAAGGACGAGTCAAGCTCGAAATATGTTGCGCCTCCTGCATGTTCATAGTGGCCTGATCTACTTGCGCCTCCTCCTCCTGCAATATTATTTGTTCGCAGCAGAACACCCCTCGACTAACTTTTAATAGTGGTCCAATCAATCTGATCTTTTTCCTGCAACTCATTTTGATCCAAAATATTTTACGTTTCAATTAATTCGCCTTCTTTCTGAACGATTTAGCCTATGAAGGCGAGGCCAAATTGAAATTGAATTTGTGTCAGCCGCAGTGAAACATTTTTTAGAGAGCATAGAAGATTATGCATGATTTAAGAAACAACATGACAGGACTCCAGACACAACATGCTCATTAAATGAAGTCTGGTTTGTCTGATGACAACAGTGGTACTATCCAGGTCCCTGCTCAACAAACCCCACCACACCAAACACAAAGGCCCGGCCAATGCTGTTGCCCAGTATTGGGCCTAAATGCAATATAAGCAATACAGTAGTTCAACATTGCTAGTTTGTAGTCACCAAACACTGGCTTACCTGAGTGGTTAGGGCAACCCCATCCCGCTCCAGTCCTGTTTTGCCACGCACCATGTATTGTCCCTGTCTAAACACTGCACATCAAATGAAACAAACAGGATTCTAAATCCAAGCATGATTCACGCTGTTTCTGTTCAAATCCATCGTGGGACCAACAACATGGACATTGGACCGGACACATGCACACGCACGTCAGAGGTCAGGGACTCGGGTCAGACGGGCAGCTGAGAGCTCTTCAATGAGAGCCCACCTTACCTGGGGAGACTCACGTCGACTTCTGAAATCGATCGTGTGGGAGGCGAATTGAATGTTCAAAGCTTGGTTCCAGAAAGGCTACAACCAACTTTGTCGAAAGTACACTTTACGTTAAGCAAAAAACTGTGCACCTTCTGACATTTGGGTTTGCCAACTGTTTATTCAATTACTTACAAAAGTGTTGCGTTCCACACAAATTCCGTACACCAAGGTTATTTGCTGGCAGTCCACATTGAAAGAGGACTGCAGAATCTTCCAGAAGAATCAAAAAATAGCTATATAGCTAATTGCGAGCTACAAGTTAATATTCCTCTTTGTTCATGAATGCGTGGTGATGTCCTTGACTGTTTTGAAAGGCGCCTTTAAATGAAATGCATTATTACTATTATTACTTTTTAGTTTTTTTCTGCTCTTTATTTGCAATAGAACAGAAGCATAGGCTTTCAATAGTGATACTCTTCTCTTTGGAGTTTGCTTAACTATGCGAGTCTGGCCAGATATGTTAAGAAGCAGCACTTAGAGAACACTTAGAGAACCCTTGCCCAGGTAGAGCAGATACAACACATCATGCTGGTGTTATCAGGGCACTAATGGCGATAATGGTTGGTGATACTGGGCTATTGGCCAATAACAATAAACAAATCAATTGTGCTACTCTATAGGCTATATATTCTGACGAATGTACTTATTTCTGACAAATGCACTTATTAAGATAAGATAAGATATTGAATTGAATTGAATTCAATTGAATTTTATTCACATACACATACATGATTCGTGGACATTTGGGACAAGAAGTGTCCATGCATGTGAACTGGTCCCCAAAAGAAGCTACCTAAAGCTTATGCTAGGGGGCCATGACAAACACAAAAGAGGGGGTGTGGCCTACATATAATACATTACATACATCTCATTCATACTACAAAATAGTGGTAGATCTCAGATCAGTTCACAGTTACAAAATATGATAGATATTTCTTGAGGCTGAAGGATGGTGAATGACATTACACATACAAGGTGAGAAAATAAAATAAAAGTAGATATCACAAAGACATATACGAGCTTAGCTATTGTTTCTTGAGGCTATGTTTAAAGGTGAAAATAGAGCTTGAGGTTTTCAAACTTCCATCAAGCCCATTCCAGATCTGTGGTCCCCGTTACACTACACTCATGCCAGTGCGTTTTAATCTCCGTTGTTTCCCTATGATGATGTGCGTGTTTCTGGTATAGTGGGTGTGCTGGGGATAACAGATCGGGACAAGCTCACATAGTCTACTATTCAGGCCAGAGACAACCTGATACATAGTGCAAGCATTGTGAAAGATGTTATATTCAGTGAGTCTTAAAAGACCATAGCTAGCAAAAATAGGACAGGTTGGGACATTGAAATCAGACCATGATATAGCGTGAATGATTTTTTTTGGGAGAATTTCTAGTTTTTTTTAGATGGCTGGGGTAAGTGTTACACCATATTACATTGCAGTAGTTTAAGTGAGGTTCAAAGAGAGTTTTGTATAGAATAAGTAGTGTTGAGTGAGGAAGCAGGTGTCTTAGGTTAAAAAACAGACCAACATATTTTGATAGTCAATAAATAGTGAATAGTGGTCGATATGGTATTTAAAGTTTAGGCAATCATCTATGAGAACCCCCAAGAATGTAGTCGTCTTCACTCTCTTTAGCTCCTCTCCATTAATTTTGATCTGAAAGTTTAGGTCCTCGATGTTATGTTGTTTTTTATTTGGACAAAATACTATGTAGTTAGTTTTACTAATGTTCAGGGATAGTTTGTTTGCTTTGAACCAGTGATCCACATTCTGAAGCTCTTTGTTGAGCTGTTCTTGAAGTTCAGATTTATTTTTGTGAGATAAGAACAGGTTTGTGTTTTCGGCAAAAATTACTTTGTGGAGGGTCTTTGACGAATTTTCCAGATCATTTATGTAGATAATGAAGAGGAGCGGACCCAATATGGAACCTTGTGGGACCCCATATTTGATGTGTTTGTATTGTGATGTCTGTTCGTGGATAGTTACATATTGCTGCCTCTGGTGCAGATAGCTGTTGAATGAGTTCAGTGATTGACCTCTAATTCCGTAATGGTGCAATTTATGTAGTAGAATGGTGAAATCGATAGTATCGAAAGCCTTTGAAAGGTCTAGGAATACACCGATACCATATTCCCCCTTGTCAATGGCATCATTGGTCTTTTCAATAAGATCAAGAATTGCCATGCTGGTGGTATGCTTTTTCCTGAAGCCATACTGGGATGGGCTGAGTATATTCAATTTATCAAAGTACTTATTAAGTCTATTGTAGACCACCCTTTCCAATATTTTGGAAAGTGTGGGTATGGATATGGGACGATAATTTGTTGTGTCATTTTTATCACCAGATTTGAAAATTGGGATTATTTTTGCAATTTTTGTCATTTTGGGAACGATTCCTGTGAGCAGTGAAAGATTAATACAGTGCTCAAGTGGTTCGATGATTTCCTTGGCAATACTTTTTAGTATTTTGCTGCTAATCTCATCCTCTCCAGAAGAGTTAGAACTCTTCAGGGCCATTATGATATTGTATAGTTCAATGCCGTAGGCTTCAGGAAGAAGGAGTTTGGGTAGTTGCCTGTCATGTATTGTTTGTGGGAGATGTGGTTGAGTGATCTTTTTAGAGAGATTAGCACCTATAGATACAAAATAATTATTAAATTCATTTGCAAGTTCAGTATTATTTGTTTTTACTGTGTGTGGGAGCACAGTGTCTTTATGGCCCCTATTCATGACACGTTCAACACTTTCCATGATTTCTTAGAGTCTCCCTGTGAAGCTTTTATGAGTTCAGAATAATGACTACTTTTACTTTTTCTGATTGTGTGTGTAAGTTTATTCTTGTAAATGTTATATTTGATTTTATTCTCTATATTTGGCTTTTTAACATATATTTGGTATAGTATATTTTTCTGTTTAATGGAGTTAGAGATTCCCCTTGTTAGCCAGGGTTTGTGTTCTCCCCTACTGCGTGTGACAATCTTACTAGGAATGGAACAGCGAATAGAATCTGTTATTTCATTTACCAGACAATCATATGCAGTGTCTGGATCGCAGCAGAGGTAGACAGTGTTCCATACTTTAGCTTGTAGGCTTACATTCCAACCCAGTCTCACGGCAGTTCGTGAAATAGTCACGAAATAGTCCTAATCGATTCGTGTACATGGACACAAATTTCCATTTTTTTTCGTGACACTCAGCACAACTTTCATTATAACCCAAACCCTAACCCTAACCCTAACCCAAACCCTACCTTAACCCCTAAACCCTAACCCGAACCCTTACCCCTAACAATCATATCGTAGGGTTAGGATATCATTAAAAGAGAACTGGTGGCAGGTCCTCGGGTAGCTTTAGCTGGCGTCTTCACCAAGAGGCTCATGGGTACTGTAGTATTTAACTGTAAAAACGTGGGGCAGAAATACATTAGTTTGAAAGTCGTGCTGAGTGTCACGAAAAAAAAAGGAAATTCGTGTCCATGTACACAAATCAATAGATTACATTTCGTGACTATTTCACGAACTGCCGTGAGACTGTGTTGTACATTCAGTTGGCACAGTGTTCTCTCATTTACTACTTTGTTTTTTACCTGGTGACATGAAGGTAAACATTTGTAGTTGAGCTTAAGATACAATATAATTGGGTAAATAATTGGGATCAGATATATCAGAGAGTAAATCTCCTGATTCAAGCTTGACGTTTCGTATATTTGTGATGATGTTAGAGACGTCTATATTGAAGTCTCCGAGGAGGACGCAATCTTTGTTTGTTCTATTTAAATGTAGTAGAACTTCTTCTAGTTTGGTGTTGAATGTGTTTAAATCTGAGTCTGAGTAGCCTAGGAGAAATAGGAAATTAGAAGAAATTCACATTGACCAGCAGTACAAGGGGATAGAGTGCAATAAAACACCTGAGTATAAACAATAAATAGATTTAGCTATTTAAGATAAAAATTATTGTCAGTCACTTTGGAAAAAAGCGACTGCTATAAATGCCCTAAATGTAAATGTAAGTATGTACCTATGATTTTTTATTTATTTTCAACGATCACTATAGTGTTTCCATGGTGACAGAAGAGACAGGGCTTCACCTTACTGTGTGGCTTTGTGGGACAGAATAATAGTGATTGAACGTGACCTCTCCATTCTGTGTGTAGGCCTACCTCAACAGGCACCATTCACTGACCTCGTATTCAACAATGAATGCAAAACATATACCTATATGTGTTCATGAGTTATGCCACGCATCAAAATATTAGTAATATACATAACTTACTTAACAGGTAAGTGAAACACATAATTGTGTGTGTGTGTTCCCAACGAATCAACTCCGATATCGATAAAGCCCGCCTCTACCGTATTTACGGAGTGTGACTCAACGTGCCACAACAGGTTCGCACTGACGTGTTGAGTTATTATAGAAAGCAGAACAATTTGTTTTTGCTTTTATACGATGGCCTACGTCTACGGTGAGTGGGTGGTGTGAATTAGAGTACTATAGATATCTATATTATTATGTATCTATAGTACTCTAGTGTGAATGCTCACGTTGGCACATGTGCTGATGCGCTCCTGGAGAGCATGCAAAGCGGCCCCGCAAAAGGACTTGCACCAACTGTTGTTTTTTCACCGCTTGTCAATACTTATTTCCGTGAAGACTTTTCTTCATTAATCTTTTCCCCATTCACCATTTCTCTCTCTCTCTCTCTCTCTCTCTCTCTCTCTCTCTCTCACACACACACACACACACACACACACACACACACACACACACACACACACACACACACACACACACACACACTCTCTCTCTCTCTCTCTCTCTCTCTCTCTCTCTCTCTCTCTCTCTCTCTCTCTCTCTCTCTCTCTCTCTCTCTCTCTCTCTCTCTCTCTCTGTCTATCTCTCTCGCGCGCGCTCTCCCTCTCCTTTTCTCTCTCTATGTCACACCCACATACATATTTAAACACACCTTTAAGTGCTGCCAAATGACTGCTGATTGGAATATTGACTGTCCTCAATATGAATACATAGGCTAAATAAATTAATTAATTAAGGGCTATGGTGGTAAAATGTTGAAACAAAGGTAAAGGAATTACAAAAAGCAGTCTCAACACTCAAAGAGCAGTCTCAACCTCATTACAGCCGGTTTGAGCGTATTATTGTTGGGGGCTACGACGCGCGTGTGCGCGGATAGAGGGATAGACACGGAGGGCATGTGGGCCATCTAGTGGTGGGGGACGGCAACGCATCTGGTGGGACTTCAACCGCGCTGTAAATCCAGTCACCTCTTTACCAAATGGGGTGTGATGTGTTTATAGACTTCGCTACATCATATGGTGAAATGGTTGATGATTTTATTATTTATATGTTCTAAAAAATGTAGGCTACAGCCGACGAAGCAGCAAACGAAAACAACAGATATAAGTGCATATATAATTAGCCTACTATAAATAGTTTATTTCATTTTCAGGCAGCGCGCAAGAAATCATGTAGTTTGTATAAAGCCCAGAATCAACTGCATTGTCTTTCTCTTTCCGAAGAGGGAAAGATAAAAACATTAGGCTACAATTTTTCCCGACTACCGCCGTTTTTTGGGACAACTTGTTGATTTAGGTTCCTCACCCGGCTTTTGAGACATTTGCGTCCAATTATGGATTTCTTCGACGATTCGTCGGTGAATATTACTGACCGATATTCTAATTTGACCACAGGTAGGTAACATATTGAGATCAGCATTCTCTCTCCATTTCAGCATTCATATAGATCTATATTGAATAGATCGATAGCATCGCACGCAACCAACTCGAGGCAGACTACTTTTAAATGAAATAGTAAATGTTTAATTTATTCATATTAAACATTGACTGCATTATCGTACCAACGACATCATATACATGTAGCCTCTAATAAGTCATCCCAAATTATTATATATATAAATATATATATATAATAAATTGACCATAATCAACCATACATCTGGCTTTGACCGTAAAGCAAAGAGAGCAAAACACTCATGCCATTAGTTCGTTTGTAGAATTACAAAGCATGAATGTTACAAATGATAAATAAACAATAACAGACCAATTCATACATGCTGACTATGGGACAATCGATGCCGCAAGTTTATGGTTTGATGTTCAATGTGACCTTTGACCCTTTGGCATCTAGCCCAAGAAGCGGCCCGGCAGTGCAGCGCCGTCCTCCCGACCATCTACGGCGTCATCTGCTTCCTGGGCCTGCTGGGCAACATCGCCGTGATCTACACCATCCTGAAGAAGACCAAATGCCGCGCCCGGCAGACCGTCCCCGACATCTTCATCTTCAACTTGTCCATCGTGGACCTGCTGTTTCTCCTGGGCATGCCCTTCCTCATCCACCAGCTGCTGGGCAACGGCGCCTGGCACTTCGGCGCCACCATGTGCACGGTGATCACGGCGCTGGACTCCAACAGCCAGATCGTCAGCACGTACATCCTGACCACCATGACGCTGGACCGCTACCTGGCCACGGTGCATCCCATCCGCTTCAACCACGTCCGCACGCCCTGCGCCGCCTCGCTGGCCGTGGGCCTGGTGTGGGCGCTGTCCCTGCTCACCATCGTCCCCGTGTGGCTGTACGTGGGGCTGATGCCCCTGCCCGGCGGCCTGGTGGGCTGCGCCCTGCTGCTGCCCCACCCGGCCACCGACACCTACTGGTTCACGCTCTACCAGTTCGTCCTGGCCTTTGCGCTGCCGCTGGCCATCATCTGCCTGGTGTTCTTCAAGATCCTGCAGCACATGGCCACCAGCGTGGCTCCGCTGCCCCCCCGCAGCCTCAGGGTGAGGACCAGGAGGGTCACCCGCATGGCCGTGGCCATCTGCCTGGTGTTTTTCACCTGCTGGGCTCCCTACTACATCCTGCAGCTGGTGCACCTGGGGGTGCAGACGCCCAGCGCGGCCTTCGCCTACACCTATAACATCGCCATCAGCATGGGCTACGCCAACAGCTGCATCAACCCCTTCCTGTACATCGCGCTCAGCGAGACCTTCAAGAGGGAGTTCCTGAGAGCCGTGAAGCCCCTGAACAGGAGGCTCAGGGTGGTCAACCCGAGCACCACCAACGGGGGCAACATCAGCTTGAGACTGGTGCCCGAGAGGGCCCGGCCCCAGGCCCTGCGACAGGGCCTGCTGCCGGCCAGCCAGCCGCACACCGAGTCCTCCGGAGATGGCCTGTGAGGCCGCACAGGTGGCGCTCGGCGGTCAGGCCCTCTTGATCGCCGACCGCGCGCAAATCAACAGCAAAAAAAAAACTAAACAAGAAACATACAAGATGGTACTGTTTTATATGCACCGCATGCCTATTTTTACTCACTACGTACATTCACAATCACTTGTTTAATATCTGGTTGTGGCTGTAATTGGGCCTTAGAGTGAAGCTTACAGCAGAAAATACTTTTGTTGATACACCATATCAAGCATGACTTAAAGCTGCAACTACTGCAAGTAACTGCACTTTTTCTCCAAAACACTTATTATTAATGTGAAAACACTGACACACTGTATACTGTGAGTGAGTTCCATTGACCAGTGTTGTGGCAGTGCAGAGATATTCCGATCTCAATTTTCACAACAAGGCCCACTCCTAACCAATCAGGGAAACCTTGAGAGAAAGAGCATAACCCTATTTGGTCAATTACTATTCACGTGCACATTGTGCATGAAAAAAACAGCCAATCAAGACCAGCATAGTAAAGAAGAGTGTGAGTCAGTCTGTCTTCATTAAAATGCGTTTAAAATGCAACATTTTACTGCAGCTTTAATATGCAAAAAGTGTTTGTTTCTATGGGAATTTTGTGCTTGTATTTTTGCACTTCGTTTGACACTGAACAATCTCTGCACATATGAAACTGGACTAATACCTACACAAAAGTGTAGAAAAAGAAAATAACTGAAAGGCTTCAACCCCAGTGGCTACATTTACTCATACGGGAGAAATGTGTCATAAAGGGCAGCTGGACTGTTTGAACTGGAAGAATTCAGGTACCATAGCCCTAAAACGTCCATGCCATGATGTTTAATCTTCTGCATCTGCAGACCATTAAACTCATTTGAAGGATTTTTGCTATTTAGCCAATGGAGTAATAGTAATGTATACACTGTATAACCCTTTAAATATCTTGTTTTGTCAAATAAATTAAATGTTATGGATATTGTTATGTTATGAAGAAACTCTACTGTTAGGAAGGTAAAATAAACAAAAAATGTGTTTCATAACACATGCTCCTAATCTTTGTATTCTGTTGATTCAGACCGATATGAAAGTGTTAAACACTGTGCAGTACTGTTATTGGAAGGTAATGTGTGAGTACCTGTCACCACTACCCCCTTTTGGCTGGTTTACTGTTTTCAATTTTAGTGTCTATGAATTGTTCCTCGCATGACAGTGTTGTCGACAGAGTGATTGTGTTAGTCATAGTTACTTTTAAGATGTGATATATATACAAACAACACACTTGTTATTATCGTAATAGTCGTTTATCCTGTATGTGATATCAGTGCCATAAGGCTTGCTGTGTGTTGTCGTCTTCCAATGGCACTTTCTAAATATGGGTTAACAATGTGATGTCATATACAGTATTTTGCTGAATCATTGAAAGGCACCATTAGAAAATAAAACAATACTGTTAAAAATCATTTTGAGAAATGTTGCCCATTGTTGCCCAAGGCCCCTCGCCATGTGTTAGCATGTGCTATCACATTCTTCTTGACACAAAGCAGATGGTAGAAAGGTGTTTACAGCATTTTGTCAATTCATATTGTCCTTCCAATCTGGTTTGATTAGACTTGGTTTCTGGTGTCTATTCGTAATCATGCTCATATTAACTGTTGACATTTAGTTAACAGCCTCCAATTCTTCCCAGACAGACAGACAGAAATACTTTAATGAGCCCTGAGGGAAATTGCATTTGTTACAATACCCCGGGAAAAGAAAAGGCAGTGCAGAAGTGAAGAACAGTATAGTACCGTGTAGAAATATAAATATCTAATATAAACATATGTAACTATATACATAAATATACAAAAATATACATACATCTAGGCATACACTATAGAAGTAAATAGCATACACAAAGAAATAGCATGTACGGTAAGCGGAGTTAATGAATGACCAGTTATGAGGTGACCACTAAGGTGATAGTGACCACATAAAGGGCGGGAATGGCTGACACACAGAGGGAGGTGTTGTATAGTTTGATGGCCACAGGCAGGAATGATTTCCTGTGGCGGTCTGTGGTGCATCTCGGTGAGAGGAGTCTTCTGCTGAAGGGACGCCTCCGCTGGGCCAGTGTGGAAAAGAAGTTAAAAAATAAGAAGAAAAGCACAAAAAAAAGTCCCAGTAGAATGATGCACCCATGCACATTTCAATTCTGATTTGTTGAAATTATTATTTTCTAAAATGCATTTTTCATCTGTATTGAAACAAAAATTCAACACTTGACTATTGCAAGCATAAAATAGGCTATTTAGGGTCAGGGTCCTACATGAAAGGGACAATATGTTTTCTTCTGTGTACAGAACACAGTGTGAAGAACAATTCCTTCACATGGCAAGACATACAAAGGAATCAAGAATATGTTTCTCACCCTCCCATGGTAAAACAGATAAAGTGCACAGACACAACATGAAGGATAAGATATTCCTAATACTAAAACTCAAGTACACATACATACAGATAAAGTGCACAGACACAACATGAAGGATAAGATATTCCTAATACTAAAACTCAAGTACACATACCTACAGATAAAGATAAAAAAGACAATAAAAAATAATAGAAATCTAATGTAATCTAATCTAATAGATAATCTAATCTAAATTTTAAAATGATCATATGATCATACAAAATAAAACAACACACTGTTAATAATTGCCGCACAGGTCCTAAATACCTGAATGAGGAATTGGTCCTTATGTATTTAGGACCTAAATAGAAATTATAAAAGTTAATCGTTCACTGGTCCAGGGTGGGAAATTTGCCCCCGAGGAGATTTAGTAATCAGGTAAATCAACCCCCCTTACCACTGTGGTGGGAAGGAATGGTGGTGGACCAGGAAATGGTTCTGTAAAAACTCTTTCTGAGTTCTTTAACCGGAGACAGAGCATGAGGCACTTGTGGGAATATCCTGAGTGCAAATCGACCGGTAAGATGTGTGGTAAGTATGTTAATTTGTTAGCTCGTTCTGATTTCAATTATCCTTCCATTCATGTCATCAAGGAAAAAACTACTACAAGGATTGATGCAACGTGCCTTTCACCAGGCATCTCCACCAGTAGCCTGCAACACTGTAAGGTTACCATTCATTTTGGTTGATTTGTATTGATTTATCGGTTCATTAGTGGGTGCATTAATGGGACATGCTAAATTAGATACACTCACCGCGTCATCACAGCCACAGTGTAAAGCCAGACCCTACCACTGTGCCTTTGTAGGGGTGTTCCCGTCTCGCTAGGGAGAAAGTAGCCTTTTGGTGGGGGTGTTCAAACAAAGGAATCATTAGCGGATGTACAGAAGGCCCACTTGTAGTCAGGGCATTAGCACCGGGCTAGGTAACACACATGTCGGTGGCGGTTGAACCTTTGATGGAAGGTGGATGTGACAAAATGAGGGCCTCTCATGGAAGTGCGGTGGAGATAGTTAGCGCCGTTGAGGCCGACAACAAGCTAGTAGCAGTTAAGAGTTAAGTTTAGTGATTTAAAGAGGTACTATGCAACTTTTTTTTTTAGCTTTTTTGATCACATTGCTGGTTAAGAGTCGTTGTGACACTTTATGGGTCGATTGGTGGGTGTTTCAACCCCCCTAGCGCTTCTGGGCTGAAAAAGTGAAAATACAAGTCTGTGCCCGCGGTCCGGTGGCAAACTCTCGTGGTAGTCTCGGGTCTCGCGAAGTAACAAACTGCTTTACAGCACTACACGTCCACAAAAACGGAACCGGCTAGATATAAACACACGTAGGGGATTGTTATATTCATCATGGATCAGCCGACTAAAAAGAGACACAGGAACCCATCCATCGGAGGAACAGAAGAAGCAAAAAAGAGCGAGTGACAAACAGAGAGGCCAGACATGAATAGACATTGGGCAGGCTTTTCAGGAACGGTGTGAACTGAGAGATCAAAATGAAGACTGTGAATCGGATGCCGACTTGGCCATGTTGCTGTTGAAATTGTAAGTACCCTTGGGTGAACTTTGTTCTCTTTTTTTCTCTTTGTATAGTGGCTTTCTTGAGGTTGATGGTGTCAGTAAAAATGTGTTTGCATGACCGTTGTGTTGTGAGCCCTGTATGTTTCTAGCTTGCGTTCTTGATGGTGGCGGGGGTGTTAGCGTAGCTGCTACTTGCTACCAAACACGTTTGTTTCCATGGTTGTTTTGCTGTTCATCTGTCTCGTCCCCCAGGTACAGGCTAAATCCCTGAATCCAGGTTCTTGTTGTTTATTTAGATTTTGCTAAGAGTGTTGCCTATATCATGTGACATGTCCGGCTGACCATATAATGCAGTACCCTGCACGAGAGCTGCTAGTTAGCACATATTCATAATCTTTTGTCATGCTGACTGATATAGTTTGCTAAATAAACAACAAGAACCTGGATTCAGGGATTTAGCCTGTACCTGGGGGACAAGACAGACAAACAGCAAAACAACCATGGAAACAAACGTGTTTGGTAGCAAGTAGCTGCTACGCTACCACCCCCGCCACCATCAAGAACGCAAGCTAGAAACATACAGGGCTCACAACAAAACGGTCATGCAGACACATTTTTTTTAGCCACGTGAGACGGCAGCTCACAATGATCAGGTCGAACAAGGCCAGAGGACCCGACGACATCAGCCCGAGGGTGCTCAAGATCTGTGCGGAGCAGCTGGCAGGAGTGTTCACGCATCTTTTACGCCTCTCCCTGAGGCTGAAAAAGGTGCCAACTCTATGGAAGACTTCCTGCGTAGTCCCTGTGCCGAAGAAGGGTCGTCCCAATGCTCTGGGGGACTTCAGACCTGTGGCTCTAACGTCACATGTCATGAAGACCTTTGAGAGGTTGGTTCTGGATCACCTCAGACCCATGGTGTGTGACTACCTGGACCCTCTGCAGTTTGCGTACCAGACCCACATCGGCGTGGAGGATGCCATCATCTACCTGCTTCACAGCGCTTATACACACCTGGACGGCCTCATGTACTAACAATTGCGTGGATTTTCTACTAAATTATGGCGTACGCACAAAGCCAGAAACCGCCGCACGCACAAAAAAATTCAGATGTATCAATCTGAGCGTACGCCTGAACCCAAGCACATTTCCTTTGTACATACCAAATCAACGTGGAATTGAGCGCACGTGCACGAGCATCAGACTTCTCCCTGTCCACGCCCCTATTCAATTATGTTAATCATATTTAAATGAGCCCTGCATCAGGGATTCCCCTCTGTACGATCATAGAAAGAAAATGAGCGCGTCTAAGAAGCGAAACTTCACCGAGTGCGAACTGGAGACTCTCCTGACTGAGGTGGAGGCTCGGAGGGGGGTTTTATTTGGTAGTTGGTCCTCAGGGATTACCAGCAAGCGGAAGAGGAGTGAGTGGGACAGCGTGTGTGAGGCGGTCAACGCTGTGGGTTCAGAGAGCCGCGCACACGCTGAATTAAAAAAAAAGTGGTCAGATGTCAAAATGAACGTGAAAAGGAGGACTGCTGCCCACCGCCGAAGTGTGGCTGCAACAGGCGGGGGGCCGCCGGGCGATGAGCTCACCCCCTTTGAGCTCAGAGTCGCGGCTATTGTGGGCGACACTGCTCTCTCAGGGGTGGTGGGAGCAGATGTGGGTGACTCCGATTACCCCCAAGGTATGTATGTGTTTGTGTAACTCGCACCACACGTGTCCATACAGCCTGCTCACAGCCCAACAACAAGATTCATGCGTAAATGCTGAATGGTATTATTTGGTTTGAAAAGCATCTTTGGAATTTAAATTTAAACATGCCAACACATCAAATATCACGAATCATGTTTGATTTCAGAATTTATTATTTAAACAATGCAGGAGATGAATCCCAGTCGCAGCCCTCCAGCGCCGTCTCTGAGAGAGCCCCCGTCAGCGTCCTTGGCGTCTCGGGCACGACTGACCCCCTCAGCGTCCCTGGCACGAGTGCCCCCCTCAGCGGCCTGGGTGTCTCGGGCACGACTGAACACCACGATGTCTCTGGCGCCAGTGTGCCGGAACCACAGCCTGCTGTGCGCCCGACTGGCCGTGTCCTGTCAAGGGCTGTGTTACAGTCACAGCAGGACGTTATTGAGGCAATAGGCGGGATCAACAACCGCCTAGATGCAATTGTAGGCGTCCTTACAACAATAAGTGACACATTAAAAGAATTGGTTAAAAAATAAATTTGCGTCCTTGCCTCTCTTAAATGGTTCCAATCACATGTTGTCGGGCTAGAATGGCCTCCCGTGTGGGGTGGACGTTAATGGGTCCAGGTTCTGGTTCGTCTGGTGGGGGGATATGCTGCTCCGGCAGTTGAATGGCGTGCCGCTGTGCCACATTGTGGGGGACACCGCAAGCCATCACAATGCAGCACACCTTTTCAGGACTGTAGAGCAGCATACCCCCAGTCCTGTCCAGGCAGCGCCACCGTCCTTTCAGGCGACCTATTGCCCTCTCAACGACTGACCGAGTGCGGGTATGGAGGTCATTGTACCTCCGCTCTCGGTCAGTCTGAGGGTTGGTCAGAGGGGTCATAAGCCACGTGACGTCCTCAGTGGGTAGCCACGGTCGCCTGGGGTTAATTGAAAGCAGGCAGTATAAGTAAACTGGATTTGTTGTTCCCATTTCTTAGTTTTATACACCACTGGATCACACACTGTTGTTATAAATTAATGCCGAAGGGCGCCGGGGCAAAGGTGAGGCTGATAATGACATTTCACACTTTACGCACGGGTTTATTAACACGAGTACTTTGCACACAGAGACAGGGGCTTGTACGAAAGATCCGAAGCTGTTGCTTAACCAGCGAATCAATCACACAAACAAGTAATGATGCTGTGAAGACAGGATAGTATTTGGGGACGTACTCAATGCGCATCACAGGGATTAATATTAGCACAATTAAAAGAATACAATTACTCACCAAGAAGCCACCCATCGCGCACAATGCCAGCCTGCAGTCTGTTCCCAACTATGCTGTTACTCAGAATATATGAGTCGTGCGTTGAACCAGGCCACCTCGCCACAATGTTGGTTAATAACATTTGCGCATCACATAATTTGTAGCCTACATTTATTGAATGGAAATGTTTCCTGTTCACATATACAAATTCGTCATGTGATGGCGCTTTTATGGCAATGTGAGTGCAGTGGACAGCTCCGATTATATTAGGAAAACCGGCTCTCGCTGCAAATTGCGCTTTAATGTTGACCTGTTCAGCTGCATTGTATGGGAATGTTATATACCTGGCTGACAGGCGGATGAGTCCGGCCCACACGGCTGGCATGGCCCGGCTCAGGGTCGACTGGCATATACCCGATCGGTCGGCCAACTCTCTTTGAAACGCCCCGGTTGCCAGGAACCCCAAGGTACTAAGTACCTGTACGTGGACCGGCAGGGCATGGCTCCTTGCGGTGGCGCGCTCCAAGACCGGCCGCAGCTCTGCACATAACTCTAGCAGGATTGCCCGAGGAAATCGAAAGCGGCTGATGAGCCAATTGTCGACCATTTCGAGAGGATCGTTTCTGTCTCGAAAGACACGCTCTCGCCTAATTGCGCCATTCGCAATGTCCTCTAATTGTTGACGGAATTTTTGGGTGTGCTTTTATACCCAGTCATGTTATTGCAGACTTGTCGGTGTTGATTGTTCATCGGTGTTAATTGTTCACGTGTCTCGAATGTGCACATCACTCAATCAACTACTATTTTACACATTCCTTTATTATGACAGTTTCCCAGCATTTAAATATTTTTATTTCTTATCTCTTATGTCCATCTACTGCGTAGAGGTTGTCTGCCATGTAATAAGAATTTCATTGCTCTGACAAATTAAACATGCTGCTTTGATCACCTCTAAGTGTCGCCAAAGGGTCAACTGCTGTAGAAATGTGCGTACGCCAGCTCAAGAGTTGACGTGAGGCACGCAAATTTATACGGCCATTTCAGTCTTGATACATCTGCACTTTGCCGTGAGAATGAACGTACACCATTTTTTTGTGCGTACGCAACGTTCGTACATGAGGCCCCTGGAGTGGCCGCAGAGCATGGTGAGGATCATGTTCTTCGACTTCTCCAGTGCTTTCGACACCGTCCAGCCAGGCCGGCTGGCTGAGAAGCTCCTGGTGATGCAGGTCGATCCTGACATGGTGGCATGGATTACAAACTACCTCACAGACAGGCCGCAGTATGTCAGGCTGCGACACTGCTTGTCAGACATGGTGACAAGCAACACCGGCACACCCCAGGAAACTGTACTTTCACCATTCTTGTTCACCCTCTACACCTCAGATTTCTGCTACAACTCCCGAATATGCCACCTGCAGAAGTTCTCTAACGACTCCTCCATCACAGACAACAGGGAGGAGGAGTACAGGGAACTAGTGAAGAACTTTGTGGGATGGTGTGAAGGGAACCACCTTCAGCTCAACACCGGGAAAACCAAGGAGCTGGTGGTGGACTTCCGGCGCAGAAAGAGCCCCCCATTACCGGTTTCGATAAATGGGGAGGAGGTGGAGATGGTGGATACCTGCAAGTTCCTTGGGGTGCACCTGAACAATAAACTGGACTGGTCGGACAATACTGAGGCCCTCTACAGGAAGGGAAAGAGTAGGCTGTTCTTCCTGAGGAGGCCCAGATCTTTCAATGTGTGCACTAGGTTGCTACGGATGTTCTACCAGTCGGTGGTAGCCAGTGTCATCTTCTTTGCTGTTGTGTGCTGGGGAGGAGGCATTGGGAGCGGAGGTGCCAGTAAGCTGAATTAGCTGGTGAGGAAGGCGAGCTCTGTGGTGGGGATGAAGCTGGACTGTGTGGAGGCGGTGACAGAGAGGAGGATGAGGGGAAAGCTGCAGGCGATCCTGGACAACCCCTCTCACCCTCTCTATGCCCAGCTGAGGCAACTCAGGAGCACGTTCAGCCACAGGCTCACTCAGCCACGTGCCTCAAAGCGCTTGGGGGGCTCTTTCATCCCATCAGCTATCAGACTCTACAACACCTCAACCACCCGCTCCCAACGTCTCGATAGCCCCAACATCTCCAGATAATGGACTGAACAGCACACCCCACACCTCAGGACTGTTTTTCTAGGCCGCTGTCTTCTCACATGTCTTACTTACTACCTCTGTATATTTGCACATTTTTTATTTTGTATTTTGCACATTTTGCACACTTGCATATCCACTTTGCCCAATCTATCTGCACACCTATTTTTTTTTCTTAATATCTACACCTCAGCAGGACTCAGCTACCAATTGCACTGTTCATCTTCATCTACTAATTGCAGTGTTCATCTCAATGATGACTACTATGTATGTCCACCTACCAATTGCCCTGTTCATCTCAATGATCACTACCATGTATGTATATAGGTTTTCAATTTTTCATCTGACCTGATTCTAAGAGCTCGCATATAATTTTATGTTAATTTAGGTAAATCTATTTATTGTTTAGTGTTTATTGTCTATACTCAGGCCTTCTATTGCACTCCTCTATCCCCTTGTACTGCTGGTCAATGTGAATTTCTCTTAAGGGGGATTAAAAAAGGAATATCTTATCTTATCTTATATGTTTTCATGTTATATTACTTTTGTGCAGATGATGTGGGTCGGTGTGCTACGAAATGAACATTTTTGGGCCACCGGTTGTTGCACAGCGATGATAGGCCCTGGATCATGCAAGGTAATTAAACAACTAGAAAACGCAATTCCAAGGAATTACCATGGCATGACAATGTAAAAAGGCTGCAGTGTAAACTAGAAAATGTGTGCATAGAAATGACCGTGATCTTTCTGATCAATACTTCGCTAGCTAGCGCTAGTAAGTTTGCACTCTCATATCAAGACAAAGGTTGACGACAAAATCAATGACCCCCAACAAACACCCAAAACTGGAAAACTTACCTTGGTTGTAATTTCAGATATTTGTATCAAATGGCAGTTTGACAAGTGAATCAATTGCACGGCAGTGAATTGAGCAGAGAATAGTGAAAAGGTTCACAGCTGTAGCGTGTGTCAATCATGCTAATGCTGCTTAATCGTTCTCAGCTGGAAAGTTGATTAGCGGAGTCATAGTAACAATGGGATTACGGGCTCAGTTAGTTGTAGGCTATCTATACAGGGAATTTCATGCTTTTTTAATCACAAATAGCTCAAAACTTAGAAAGGTTTCATATCTGAAAAGTAGATAGCACACCTACAATTAACGAGACCTTTGTAATGACGTTAGATCTGTATCATGTGATCCAATGGTACGGCGGGAATTAATTGCAGTAAAAAGTCGCGAGAATAATTATAAAGTGGGATAACAGTTCATGGCATGACATCATGCCATGAAATTATACAAGAGCAGAATTGAGTCCCCTGTATGGATCCAGTCATTTTACTCACAATGTGTGATGCGTTGTGATTACAAGTTCAGCATCTCGCAAGGCACTGACTGCAACCATGCTGGACAAGAGGGGGTTGAACCAGGTGAAGACGTTTCTAAACTTCAGGTGAGCATCTACATTCGTGATGGTAGGAGCCTTATTTTTAAATGCACTTCCTAAACAAAAGTCACCTTGATTTCACTAAGCAAATGGGTAAGGGTTTGGTGCAGTTGGTCAGGGTGTAGGTTTATCTGTGCTCAAATAATGAGGTGACTACCTGAATAATATAGTGAGTGACCAGGCTGTTCCATCAGTGGATATTTTCTTCCAAGATGATAATGCTTGGATTCTTCGTGCTCACATTATGAAAAAATGGTTGAACATGGGACATAATTTGCACACATGAATTGACCACAGACCTTAGCCAGACCTTAACCCCATTGAGAATCAAACAGTGGTCTGACTCTTCACTCCTCAAGAGTGAAGAGTCAGACCACTCTCCAGCACATCCCAAAGATTCTCAATAGGGTTAAGGTCTGGACTCTTTCACCACTCAACCTCTCTTTCACAATGTCTGTCCGATGAATCCTGCCATGGTGATCTTGGAATATGCCTGTGCCATCAGGGAAAAAATAATCCATTGATTGAATAACCTTGTCATTCAATATGTTCTGGTAGTCAGCTGACCTTATACTTTGAACACATAATGTTGCTGAACCTAGACCTGAACAACTGCAGCATCCCCTATTTGCTTGGTGAAATCCTGGCAACTTTTTTTTTGTTGGCCGGGCAGTGTATGTATTCAAGCATTTCTGTTTAGTCTTCTAACAGCAGGTTTATTCTCATTGTCTCCTTCCCATCCAACCACACAGGACCACATCAGACTTAGAAAGTTTTCAGAACCATATTCTGATGCATGCGGCAAAGCACATGTCGTATACACCATTTATGTACAAAACACGGACCCTACTTGCTGCAATAGATTACAACAAGCATAACTGATGCCAGCCAGCACGTAATTGTGAAGGACACAAGATGTAAGTTGTTACGTTTTTACTGGTGTAAAGAGAACACCTTACTTTTATTTGTAAGCGTTGGGGAAATGTTCAATGCTAATGGATAGTCCTCTGTCACCAGGTACAAACACTCATACAAAAGGTTGAACAAAAGGTCGAAGACCTTTAGTGTAAAGCCCAAGTTATGCTTAAGTTATGCTTCCACGTTGACGCAACACTAGGGGGCTTACGGACCCATTACATCTTTGCGGACCCCCCTTGCATCCACCGCAAGGGCCTGACGTGCACCTCCCAAAAAGCTTAGATGTGCGTCGAAGGCGACGCAACACCAACCCAGCGGCATTGGCTGTGATTGGTCCACTAACTACATCCGCTGGAGAACGCTTTTCCGGTTTCCACTCATAAACACCGCCACGGTGTGATAAATGCTTCGACTGATTGGCAACAACATATACTGTATATAACTTTTGCCTTCATGTCTGTAAACTTTTTTTTTACTCGCTAGTAACCCGTATGTGACAGACAGACAGACAGACAGACATACTTTAATGATCCCTGAGGGAAATTGCATTCGTTACAATACAGAATGGTAATGACCAGAATGGTCATTCTGGTCGCCCTCTGTGTGGCATTGAATTGCATTTTGACACGTAAACCCCACGCTGAACCATCACGGTCTCACGACTGCGTCCAAGCTGCGTGGCCATAGTGTGATCACTATGTGATCACTACGCAGAACCATAACCGACACTTAAGTACAGTAAGGCGTCGGTTATAATAATAATAGTAATGCATTTTATTTAAAGGCCTTTCAAAGCACTCAAGGATTAAAGACAAAAAAAGGATTTAAAAAAAAATAGTAACAGTCGGAATAAGTGTGTTATTAGGTGTGATTTAAAGGTGGAGACAAAGTCAGAAGTGTGAATGTCTGGGGGGAGAGAGTTCCTTAGGCGGGGAGCAGATCAGCTAAAAGCTCCATGGTGGATAAATTGGCTGATGGCGCTGAGAGCTGGATGGCAGAAGAGGGTTGGAGAGGGCGTGAAGGTGTGTGGATGTGGATGAGTTCAGTTAGATACACTGGTGCCAGGCTGTGAAGGATCTTGAAAGTAAGGAGTAGGATGTTAAAATCAATGTGTGATTTGATAGGGCGGCTGTGTTCTGGACCAACTGGAGTTTATGAAGAGATAATAGGAGGAAGACCACAGAGGAGACAGTTGTCCAGTCGGGATGTAATCAGGGTGTTTGCAAGCAGTGGATTAGGTATAAGTGAGGGACGAAGACAATTGATGTTACCGAGTGACATGATTGATGTGGGTCTTGAACGATAAAGTGCTGTCAAGATGTGGAATAGTGGAAGCAATTTCAGATCTATGATTATATTTTGATGTGTTATTATTCCAGGTCGACATATCTGTAATGTAATTTTGTTTATGTGCAATATATTACCAATATCGTTAATAGAGATCAAGATATCGAAAGTGTTATTCTTACGGCTCAAAATGTAATTCCGTCCTGGGATTGCTACAAGTATGTCATTTCAGCTATCTAGAATTGCATTTCAATTATCTGAAATACTATATCAACTAGCAACAGCTATAACTATTCAGAATTTAACTGCACAATTAGCATGTTTCAAGATTCAAGATTCAAGATGCAACTTTATTGTCTCCCAGGAGATAAATTTGTTCTGGGCCATTCGCCCATGCTGCAGCCACAACACAGAACACACCATACAACACAGCTGGCAATACAACATGGTAACCCCCAGAAAACATCGTCATATGCTGCAAGGTGCCAAGAAGTGCAAGAGACATGATAAATAAATCATACAAAAAATACAATACAATAAATTAAATAAAAAATACTAACCTCTACCCTACAACCAAATGCAAGTCATCTGAGCTCTGGTCCTATCTGACCCCATTAACCAGCTTAATTGACACAGGCACAAACAAGTTTTTAAATCTGTTCAGTCTGCAGTGCGGAACTCTAAACCTTTTACCCGACGGTAACAGCTCATACTCGCCGTGCATGACATGTGATGGACCGCTGATTATCTTATTTGCTTGTTGCAAAGTGGCCTGTTCATAAATACTCTGAATGGAGAAGTGCTCTTTAATGCTGATTATTTTTCCAGCCGCATTAATCGGACGTACCAGTTTGTTTTTTACCTGCACAGAGAGGTTGCCAAACCAAGCTGTGATACTGTACCTAATAAGACTTTCTAAGACTGCTTTGTAAAAAATCACCATAAACCTTTGATCAACACCATGAATCCTCAGACAACGTAGAAAATGCCACCGTTGCTGTAGTCTGCAACAGAGGCTATCAACGTGTGTGCTCCAGGTAAGTGCGTTGTCAACAAAGACACCCAGATATTTGTATGACTGCACCTGGGCAATGGCTTGGTTGTGAATGATCACAACCAATATAATATATATATATTTATTATAGTTATTTTACTTTTTTACTTTTTTACTTACTTATACTTTTAATACTGTTTTTTCTCTTGCACCAATTGCACCAAGTCGAATTCCTTGTAGGTGCAAACCTACTTGGCAATAAACTTGATTCTGATTAATAATAAAAGGATGAACATTAAAATCAATTAATCTACTAACTAAAAAATGTGGCTGCAACGTATTAAAAGCTGAACTAAAATCAACAAATAAAAGACGTGCAAATGAGCTAGAATCCTCCAAGTGTTGGTTGATGGTCACAGCTTAAACGGCATCCTCAGTACTTCTGTTGCACTTATAAGCAAACTGAAAGGGATCTAAAAAACATTTTAGTTTTTTCCATGTTTGTAACATGTCAACACTCTTGAGTCTTAAATTTACATGTGGACGTCTCAAAATGCAACTTCCACAAGTGAAAACTAAATAGCTACTAGTCAGCCCTACTGATTAGATATCAAAAGGCTTGCACTAACTGTTTTCGTATTCATATTCAAGGGAATGTGCAAAATCTCTTCATCCTATTGGTTCCCAAAATATAGACGCATTGCCTCAATATACTGACCGTGTTACGATGTTGGGTCTATGTTTTTATTTCTGTCTGCTTTTCTCTTATAATCCCTTGAGTATAGATTAAGGAAAACATTCTCTTCCAGCCATAGATGTTAACACGTTGTATCATGAGTGGTTGTTTAGTTTTGGAAATGAAAAGAATGTTGAAATCTTGTTTTAGATTTTTTCTTGAGAGATTCAAAAGATTTGTTTGAGCTGGTATTTTAGCTCTATTGTGTTGGCAGCTCATGCGGAGTTTGACATTTTGGCAAATGAGATTAAAACCAAGTTATAAAAGGTTAATAAGGTCAAAGGAGAAGATTATAATAAACATGGCATTCAGGGCTCTTTATGTCTGAGAAACTCATCTCCTTCAAATAAAGTCTGTTATGCACTTTAAGGACCACCAGGTGACGTGTTCACTCTTATAAAATAGTGGATACACAACCATACCATTTTACATAACAACACCTTGTTGGTCAGGGTTCGGTGTTCTTCCTACCCCAACAATGAGAAAGGCAGGCAGTATACCAGCCGAGAGCTGTTGAAGTCTAAAAAGTCTTAATGGGATAACTGGCTAGTGGCACCAGACTCCATAGAGCTACACATCGGTCAGCGAGAGTCTCCCTGGCTCTTCCCTGGCGTTCGGTTCTCGACACAGACAGACAGGAAGTGCTGGAATCATTCTGGTTTAAGATACAGATACTTCAATCTTTCGAATGGTATTATTATTACCTCATCAGCCTACCTCTGCCTTTTCTACGTGGACAATATTGTCCGCTAATTTACCACGATGAAATCTCTGGAATCGGAACAAAATCAAAGTGTTGTCCAGTTTTGTCTGAGTCTTTAACAGTAGACCTAGGCCTCAGGCATGTTATTGCATGCCTATAATCAGTGGCGGCTGATAGAGGGCGATAGGGCACCGCCCCCCCTTGACCCACAATAAATAAATGAATAAATAAATAAATAAATAAAACTAATAATAATAAATTATACAAATTGTTAATATTTGTGTGTTTGAAATATGACTACCCAGTAATATGTGTAAAATATGATAGAAAATCATCTGTGCAAGATGTATGCTTTTCCCACACGTCCCGTGTCCTATGCTTCAACAGCTCTGGGGCGATGGAGAAATCGCCCCAAGGAGGCGGGTCTGTGTAACTGTTGAGCCAATTACTAATTTAAGATGTGAAAGCATGACATAAAATTTGGCCAATCAGCGTCCTCAAATCCAAGCCGATAACTTTATTGCCCCAAGCGAGCGAATGCAGGGGCGAGTCAGGGCTAGTCTGTATATAGTTGTATACAGTTGTATATAGTTGACCTTAGTATTTTTTAGTCCTTAATTTTCACTACCTATTAATCTGCTGATTATTTTCTTGATTGTTTAGTATATAAAATGTTTACTGTAATTTCATAGAGCCCAAAGTGACAAATTCAATTTCAAATGAAAAAATGGAAAGCTTGTGTTTGTGCAATATGTTGTTTATGTTTTGTGTTAGAATGCATCAACTTTTTAATATTGGCATTAAATAATTATTGACTATTTCACAGAGCACTCGTTTCCTGTAGTTTGTGTTCAATGTATTGGGATGGTTACTGAAATTGACTGAATATGGCACAGCCCCACCTAGAATATTCTTCACCAGCCGCCACTGCCTATAATATTGACTCACAGTACATGTTCCCACCACACATAGGATAACAGTAAGCCTGCTATCTCAGACATGTGCTGTCTGCTTATTCTCCAACTTGCTAGAAAGGCCAGACAGTATAACGACTGGTGGACTCAAAGGCATCCACTGATCCCCATTGCACGGTAGCTTTCTTGTCTATTGTCCATCCAAAGACCTTTCTCCACCTCCATCTCCTGAAAATGAAGCTATAGGGTTTGCCTTTCTCTACAAGCTGTAATGAATACATGCAGGCTCAGGAACATTCTCACTCAAGCCATTCTAAATGAATGGCCGGCAGTAGGCCTAAATGATGAGCCAGGACATAAATTCAACTTTAAAAGATTGTGGATATTTACATTTACATTTAAATTTAGGGCATTTAGCAGATGCTTTTATCCAAAGCGACTTACAATAAGTACATTTGACAGAAGAAGGTGAACCACTTCATTGCTCTTAATTCAGTAAGCAAGTCACCAGAACAAGTTTCAAGCATTGCTAGATTAACCATTGTTGTACACTAGCAATGGTTAATCTAGCAATTAACCATTGCTAGTGTACACACACGCACGCACGCACACACACACACACACACACACACACACACACACACACACACACACACACACACACACACACACAAGTTTCAAGCATTCCAATTGCTAGATTAACCATTGCTAGTATACAACAATGGTTGATCTAGCAATTGGAATGCTTGAAACTTGTTCTGGTGACTTGCTCACTGTACAGCAATGAAGTGTTTCACTGCTGATATCTATGATCTGTGTCTGTTCTCAGTCTAAATGCCTCTTTAATACTCATTGTTTCAGCAGCAGCAGAGGGAAAAAGTGGATCATTCTTGATTGAGACTAATCAGATAGACCTTTTGTTTCCCCTGTACCAGCTCGTAGTCTGGACTTCCACAACACATTCACTTATGAGAAGTGAGAGTCTACGGTTTCACTTGAGGCAGCATGTTGCATTGCATGGTGGACTTTATCTGGACTTCAGATTCTGCCTCTGATTTGGTTTTCTTCTTCTCCAGCTACAATCAATGAAGAAAAACACACATAAACACACACACAAGCTCCACATTTTATCCCTGTATTGCTTCTGGTGTTCAGGGTAAAGCCCCTGGATCTCTCACCAATATCACATCTCTCAGTCACCCCTCATACTCCCATCTGCCCTCTACGCAACACTACACTGTAATAAAGGCTTTCTCGCACCTGCCTCCATACAGCTCCAAAAACACTCACCTCTTCAAATAATATCGCCAGACTGATTTGTGAATTGGTCTTTTGTTGGCTTGAGATATAATATCTCCCTCTGGAGATATAATATCAACCATATGAATTTAAACTTAAAAATAAATGTCATTCAATTTCGAGGAACCTACTGGTCTTTCTGGTCCTTACTCCTAAAGCCTATAGCTTCCTATAGCTTTCAGCCTGTGTGCTGCGACCTTTCTCTCAGTAAGTCTGAGAGAAAGTGTGTTCAGACATACACAACAATCATACAAACATTGTTAGTCCCTTAGGGGATTAATAAAGTTTTATCCTATCCCATCCGATCCTATGCGACAAACCTTGATTTGTGTGAAACCAAAGGCAAGCCGAGAAGTGTAGAGGTTATTACAATATTACACCTAGAGGTGTAATATTGGTGAGTTTATCGCCATTAAATACAATCAGATAAAACCTAAATACAATCTGAATATTTCATGAATATTTTCCCCTCCCTGGAGGGAATTTCGACTTTGGTCACAATTCACTACCTGAATGCTAATACAAGCAGCCTCTGAGATGCTTGTGGTTATGGCTAACCCTTACAACTCAACATCCTGTCCAGTAGTTTTTAACTGTGGGTGTGCAGCACTTGGTACTCTACTTCTAAATAAACTTTGATCTATAAATTATTGCCTCCGATCTTTAGCAGAATATGCGTTCTTTGTTTTTTACGAGTCATAGGCTTGCTTGTTATAGCTGTCAAAAATCTGCATGCAGTCCTAACACAATCATTCAGACAGACAGACAGACAGACAGACAGACAGACAGACAGACGTACTTTAATAATCCCTGAGGGAAATTGCATTTGCACCAAATGTGAAGATGTCCAATGACAAATAATATTAACTGTTCATAATGGCATGTGGGAGAATACCATTTTTTTCTGAGAAGGAGAAGCCGAGTCCCTCTCAAGGTTAATAAACACATTATGCATGCATAACCTTGGAAGGGCTGACATGGGTACACAGACCCCTGCTTATTAATACATGTCACACACAGCATTTTTAATATGAAGGGGTGTTGGAAAAATGCTCAAATTCAATTTAATTCAGTTTTTTTTAATGGGAAAAATTATCACAAAATGATGCATACTTCTTTAACACCAGAAATATGATGTCACACATGTAATCTGATAACGCATCACAAATCTCATTCAAGAAATCTGTAGAAAAAAAAAACATTTTTTAACAAAACCCAAACACAATGCAATTAAGGCGATGACAAAATGAATGGCAGAATGTTCCTTCACGTCTACAGGTAGGCGACACCCTAAATAGACTTTTTAATGCCCTTTTAAATTAAATAAAAACAAAAAATATATGACCTGCATTCAAATGTTCAAATATTGCAGCAGTTTCATGACAGGTCTGGGAACAGTTACTATGTGTTATGAGTTATTATGTCGTATTATGTCATCATTACACAAGAGATTGTGCTTTACCATCACCACAACAGTGACGCGACGAGGGCCCACCCAGACGTTTGCCCTGAATTGTGTGAAACACACCCTCTCATGTAATATACCTATTATAAAGCTTCATCATGACTTCATCACTGCATGTGGAACCCGTGGATACAGTGAATTAAAATGCAACTATACAAAATTGGCCAAAAAAAGGAGTGAGTGAAGGTGATGCAATATCCTGAAAGCTATTCTCACGGCAGACTTCAGTGTATATCCAACATGAAACAGTAAGCATTACAGACATTCTTAAGACATTCCTTTCATTGATTCGCTCAGATTTTTAAATACCGATTTTAAAATTTTAAACCAACATTCGCTCTGATTTTTAAATACCGATTTTAAAATTTTAAACCAACAATTTAAAAAGAAGATTCTCACTACCGATTCAAGCTATTATTCACATTAAGCATACTTGCTTTCAACCATCCAAAAATAAACACGATTTTCATGACACAGTTTTATATATGTATATCCCAAATCCATTAAAAAAAAAGTCTATAGATTAATAAATAATACATTCTCCTATTCCATGCTTTGAACAAAGAGCATTGGGCGTGGCTAAACCTCTCACTAACACAGGAAAGCGTGGGGGCGTGTTTCCCCCCCGTCCCCTGCCCCGGCAGCGTGAGGGGAGAGAGCGAGGAGAGAGAGAGAGAGAGAGAGACCCCATCAATGGGCCCGGCTAGCCGGTCCTTCACCATCTAATGGCATGAATACTAAACAAGGCACTTAGAGGCACACTGAACCAGGGGAGTGGCCGACGCGTCGACAGGCGATGCCGTTTTCCCCCATCGGCGTTTCGGTTAAGCAGCCAGACACCGCATTTGCGCCGCGTCCTACAAACCGACAACAAGAGGCGCTCGCGTAACAAACCGGTCGTATCGACTGTGGAGGGGAAGAAGGGAACGCTCTCCGCCGCTTCAAACTGAATCCAGAGCTTGACGTCAATTGCGGCGATCGAAGCGAGGCACAACTTTGAAACCAACTAATAAAGGATTCTGGGATGTAGTAGAACGCACTGCGTAGACTGTGGACTAGGCTTTTAGTGTCTTTTGGTGCTGGACTGGGCGGCCCTGCTACATGAATCCAAAACATCATATATATTATCATATATTATACTGTATATATATATATATCTATATCTATAATAGTAGTAGACACCGCCTGGGAAGGCACATGTCTTGAAGCTGCTATGTGAGATTGTGAGAACAATATACTCATCAAGAGCAGGAAGTTGCCAAAGCAAACCCAAGCACAAAAGATAAGCAGATTAAAAGAAAAATAGAAAGAAAAGGCTGATCACACCCTACGCGGTGGCAACAATGCGAGTTATACTAAGACTGACGAAGGTGATTAAGGCACGAAACGTGACACACACACACACACACACACAGTCATGTGAATGTGTTGAAATCCTTGAAGCTTGATGACCGGCTGTCCTTCATCTCCACATGAGACCGCTTTGTCCCAGGGAACAATAGGCCACGCCATGGGGGGAAAACAAAAAGTTGTATTGCTTTGATAATTCAGATCATTCATTTGCGTGACTTGTTTGGCGTAGGAGCGTGTGTGCATATGTGTTTATGTGTGCATGCGCACACACACACGTAAAGTGTGTGCGTGCGCCAGTGCATTCGCGTGCATAGGCTTGCAAACATGTGTGTGTGTGTGTGTGTGTGTGTAAGTGTGTGTGTGTGTG
Organism: Urophycis tenuis; assembly: GCA_036785325.1. Classification (NCBI taxonomy): domain Eukaryota; kingdom Metazoa; phylum Chordata; class Actinopteri; order Gadiformes; family Phycidae; genus Urophycis; species Urophycis tenuis. The sequence continues at coordinate 217,852 of JAXIVH010000186.1, read as the reverse complement.
TGTGTGTGTGTGTGTCTGTGTGTGTGTGTGTGTGTGTGAGTGTGTGTGTATGTGTGTGTGTGTGTGTGTGTGTGTGTGTGTGTGTGTGTGTGTGTGTGTGTGTGTGCAAGTGTGAATATTCAGTGTACACTGTATGCGGTATCCGGGCAGTTTGTAAGGGATCCATTAAAAACATCTCCCGGTCTTGGGCGTTCCCAAACACTTCATTTGGACCATCCAGTTCCCCTCCAGCTTCTGAGGTTTACCGGGACTGTCCCCACAAACCTCAGAAGCTGGACTCCGGCACGTTTTTCTTGCGTCCCAGGGAGTGGGTACTGTGGCGCGTCCTCGGCAGCGCGCCGTGGGACAGTCTGTCCGCAGGCTGGCCGTGAAGGGAGGCGGTTGCCGCGGGAACGCCGTTGCGATGCAGCGACGCCGTCCTGCGCATGGCCGCCTCCGTCTTGGCGGGGATGCTGGACGAGCTTTGGGAGCGCTTGATGTCGCCCGCGCTGCGGGCCGACCTCCCGTTGGTCGGCTCGCCGCCGGGGTCGCCGGGGCCGCGGGGGCGCCGGCCCTCGTTGGCTGCGGCGCGCCCTCCCGCCTCCCCGTTGGACAGCGAGAGGCCGGAGGAGCCGCTTCTCCCCGCGTCTGCGTCTCCGCCCCGGGCCGGCGCCCCGCCCTGCCGGGTCCTCTTCGGGTCCTTGTCCTTCTTCAGGAAGTTTCCCCTGAGGAACGAGAACAGGCCGTCTTGGCCCGCGGCCTCGTCCCCCTTGCCGGGCCGGGGGTCTCCTCTGCGGGAGCCCCGGGGCCCCCTCGCGGCATCGGGCCGCTCCGCCTTCCCCGCCTGGTCCTTGGTCCGGGTCAGAGTGCCCTGGCGGAGGCTGGGAGTGCTGACGCTGTGCTGGACCCCCGCGCCGGAGCCCCTCCCGGTCTCCCCCTCCTCCCGGGGGCCCTTTGAGGACCCCTTGCTGCTCTCCTTCCTCCGGGTCAGGGTGCTCCTGCCCGAGGGTCCCGTGCTGGCGTTACTGCCGGCGGCGGCGGCGGCGGAGGCGCTCTCATCCTTTGCGCGGCTGCTCTTCCCGCTACGCCTCGGACTGGACGTCTTATCCGACGTGCGCCTCTGGCCTTCGGCGACCTGCGACCCCGGGGACTCGGGAACGCCGCCCTCCGCCGGCCTCCCGATGCAGTTGAGGCCGTGGCGGGCGCCGTCCTTGGCGGCGGGCTGCACCGCCATCAGGCTCACGATGGGCTCCTTGGTGCAGCGCGGCCGGCGGCCGGACTCCAGGTACTCCACCAGCTCCGCCGGGCCCGGCGTGGGCTCCGGCGGCGGCGCCGGAGCCGGTGGTGGCACCGCGGCGGCGGCCGGCGGTCTCCGGCGGTCCTTGGAGCCGAAGGACCAGCGGAGGGGCAGGACTTTGCTTAAGGCGTCCTTGGCCCTGCTGGGGGCCCGCATGCTGACGCTGCGGCCCTCCGGGGCCCGCACAAACGGCCTGCTGCCGAGGCCCCCTGCTGGGTAGGAAGCACACCCGGGAATGAGAAAAGACGTTAAGGAAAACGACGACACATTGTGTGTGTCGGCCTTGGCACGGTGTACATGCCCTGCACCCTTGAAATACCAGTTTAAATGCCGGTTGATGCCGGTATGATATGATGGTACTCAGCGCTGAGGGGAGGCTCATGAAACGACAGGGGGGGGGAGATCACTGTTTAACATGAGATCTCATGAGATCTCACTAATTGTCTGGGGTGCTGCGAGTTTACTGTTTATATTTCATTGTAGGAGCAGTACAGACGGGTGTGAGCTCGGCTGACCTTCCTGCTGTGAGCTGTCATCCTGCAGCCTCTCATCCAACACACTGTCATTGTGTGTCATTGAGGACACTGTCCTTGTGCATGTTGTCATGGCACGTACGGACACTTGTGAGCATTGTCAGGTGTACACTCTTCACAGATTCCAATTTTTGGATTATAATTACAATTCCGGATATGTTCCCGGACATATTGCATCACCTTTGTGTGCTCACAGAGGCTCATAGAGTTTGTGGTGAACTCTGTGTCTTTTTAAGCAGACAAATTACCTCCGTACCACAGAGTACCTCATCAAGCTAAATAGATCAGTGACACATTTCTGTACCTGAAAGGCTGGGAGTGCATCTGGTTGGTGAGAGAATATACTCCAGTACAAGTAAGAGAGAGAGAGAGAGAGAGAGAGAGAGAGAGAGAGAGAGAGAGAGAGAGAGAGAGAGAGAGAGAGAGAGAGAGAGAGAGAGTGTGTGTTTGTGTTTCCACTTTTCCAAACTCGCTCCAACAAGTCACTGCAATAGCAAAGCTGAGCAGGAAAACAAGTCGAACCCGAGTAAACACAACATGTGTGGCGTGTACCGGGGGTTGGTAGCCCCACAGCTAGCATTAGCAGACCTGCAGCCAGCGCTGAAGCAGTTAATCCCTTTGTGGACGACCAAAACTGAGGCGTCGACAATGTCAGGTAACGAATTAGCTAGTTGGATGAGTTGATTTTGGTTTTTAGTACATGAATTGCATGCACCTTATGAGTAAAAATTACAGTATGGGACAATTAATGATGCGGAAGCACACGCTTCAACTGAGGTAGCATTCCTTTGCTTGGCCTAATACATTTGAGTAATTAGCTTGTGATCGAGCGTGTGCTCGTGTTGTTTTACATTTTTGGCTTCAATGACACATGTTGCCCGGTCCCTTTCTCCAGCCCTTCACCCCGGGTGTCACGGTGAGGGTGCCAGAGGTGACACCCATCACCCACAGCACTGGGAGACGCAGTACGCCTCCCAGTTCTCACCCATGGGGGTTTCGGGAGGGGGGAGGGAAGTAGGGGAGGGCTTTAATTTTTGTGCGATATGGCAAATGTTGTAAATAAATGAACAATGTTGACACTGAGAAGTTATCACTATTTTTTGAGGAGTGAGTGAAGGAGTGAGTGAAGTGAAGCAGGGGCCGTCGGGTACCGGTGACAGAGTCCGGGTACCAGCGCTGGTTAAACTGTGAGGGTCGCCCCAGGCCCGGTGGCCACCCTGATCTACACTGGATGAGTCGCGTGACCGTAGCCAAACCCGGTCCAGCTTCTGTGGTTTTGTCTTTGCTTAATTCATCCCAAATAAACAATTTTGAAAACAAACCAAAAAAAACCCCTACATGATCATTCCTAAAAAAAAATAATGTACAGACACTGGGCTGTCATTCACTAGCGGGTATATAAGACGCACTAGGGGTGGCACGGTTTTTGAAAACTGCTCCGAACCGTGCGGATGGCATGTCACGGTTCGGAATGTGTGTTCGTCGTACGGTCCTACGGTTCAGGCTAGGGCTGGGCGATTAATTGAATTTCGATTTTGATTACGATTTTGGCTTCCCTCGATCATTAAATCAAGATAATCGTAATAAAACGATCATTCTGCCATCCGCCGTGTTTTGTGTGGTAAATGGAGCGAACCCTTCTTTCTCCACCTGCGCACTCCGCTGCGCCCCGCCCCCGCCTGAAAACTTGCAAGATATGTCACGCGACCGTGTCTGCACCTCAAGCGAATACGGCCAATACGATCTATTTAACCACTTAAAAGTCCGCACACAGAGTAATACATGACCAAGCAATGAAGGAAAAAATGAAAAGCTCCTCCACTCCTGCCACCGCAACACAGTCCTCAATTAAGGAGACCCTATACAATGCCACCCCATATCCAGCCAGCTCCCGCAGGCATAAAGAAATAACAGATGCAATCGCATACATGATTGCCAAAGACATGTGCCCTATCAGCACCGTTAGCGACCCGGCGTTCAATAAACTGATAAACACATTGGACGAGCGGTATGTGTTACCACCATAGGTTACCACCACGTCACCATTTCAGTAGAATTGCGCTGCCTGCGCTTTATGACGAATGTCGCGGAAAAGTTTGTGCATTATTACATGATAACTATTCTTTAAATACTCTAGCCTAATTGTGGATGATTAAGCTATACATGCTGAAATATGTTTCTGGAGTGTTAAAGATTAAAAGAAAAAAATAACAACAAGAACCGTACCGAACCGAAAACCGTGACCCTAAACCGTGATACGAACCGAACCGTAGATTTTGTGAACCGTGCCACCCCTAAGACGCACGCACAAACATGACGCACACCTGTGGTCACATGTTTGGAGGTCAACCGCTACGCGGACTACGATTGTAACACCGAGCTCCCATGCGCTAACATGGATGACGTTGGTAATAAACTCATCCATGTGGCTTTATTACCACCTGGACCGAGCGCTCCGTCGTCTCACCGCCATCACGGCCAAACACAGGCAGATGAAGCCCAGGGAGAGCAGGAGGCATTCAGGGTATAGTGCTCCAATGTCTCTCCTCACAAAGCCCTGCAAGCTGTCTCATTGCCTTTGACCGACAGCCCTGTGACTTTTAGTGGCCCGCGTGAAACACGACAATGTGTTTCATCGTGTAACTTGGCCGTTGTTGTTGTTGCTTTTTTTTTTTACCTTGATTATGAGTTTTGTATTGTAGCGTTGTGTACACTTTTTTTTTTTTTTTTTTTCTTCAATGAAATACATTGCGTCATCTTGGACCTTGGTCTTGGCCTCACCTTTCTCCTGTTTCGGGGGGCTCTCCTGGAAGACGGGGGGCTCGGGCGAGTCCGGCAGGGAGGAAGGGAAGGCGCTGGAGGAGCGAGAGGCCACGCTGCCCCTCATGCTGTCATCGGTCAGCCGGATCAGCCAGTGGTCGGACATGGAGGAGCTGGTGGAGCCTGAGGGACACGGGGGGACATCGTGAGACTGACAGGCAGGGCCCGATGAGGTCGCCTTATTTCCAACGGCGTGAATGTTGCTGCACGTGGAGCTGTGGGGGAGAGCAGCGGACGGCTATGTGCAATTTATGAGTGTCATTCATGAATTTGTGATGAATACCAAACGATTATCACGCATAAGCAGCGCCCGTTTGTCGGAATGCGGTTCAATACGGTTGGCGAGGTTGGCAGCACTGCGAGAACACCACACGACAGCTCCATCCATCAGGCCGTGGCGCCTCGCAGCAAAAACACAGGTCCTCAGAGCTGCCTCGCGTCTCCTCAGTGGGACATCGGCTCGAACCGATGTGTCAAACGGTAGCGCGGCGGAGCCAACGGCTGCACGGAAACGCCGTCCGACGCCCTGCTCACACACACACGGCGCGTGGCGAGCTCCTGAGTACGTCGGCTCACACGCTTCCCACGGCTCCTCCTGTGAACCGACCTTACCCCCCCCCCCCCCCCCCCCCCCGCTCTGCATGCCACGAGACGCGCGCGTTGTTTTATAATGTTTATAATGTATTATAATGTTATCATGTTCAAATCATACTGTTCTCTTCTCTTAAATTGTGTTCTTAGCTTTATCTATTTTTGATATTTATTTTTCATACGTGTATATCCTCGTGTATAGTCTTGCACCAGGGATCGAGGGAAACGGCATTTCGGTTTTTGTGTTGTCCTGTACATTCCTGAAAACTGACTATAAAGTTGTTTTGAATCTTGAAAAAGACCTAATGGGTGGTCGAGAGCCGACGGCATGTCTGGCACCGCTGAAAACGAGAAGCCGACGCTTGAATCCAAACAAAATGTTTGGATGTTCCGACGTGGGGGCTTCAGATATCCGCAGGCGTTTTCGAAAAACCATCAGACGTTGTGGACAGAGACAGCTTACATTTGATTTGATTTGGGTGACTTGGGATTTACTTGAATGTGACGCCCGGTCGGCACGGCAACGAGTACGTGCCTCTGCTCACGCGGAGGACGTCTGGCGAGAGACGGCCCGGTGTGGTCCGAGACACGTCTGTGCACACACTGCTCACACAACGCGTCTGTGTATGTGTTCCCAGAGCACCTCGGGATGCGGTCTGAGAGATCGGATCTCAATCAATCAATCAATCCTTTATTGTCCCCGAAGGGAAATTTGTCTTGGACTCCAAGTGCTGAGACAAGCTGTCGCCATGGTTACAAAAGATAAAAGATAAAAAGTAAAGTGAAGTTGCACATTTTGCGCAACAACGACACAATATAAACAACAGCGTTGCACATTGACAACACAGCTGCACAACAACAAACAAACGCAATGCTGTTGCTTCAATAAATACATTCATATAAAAAATACATACAGCACATTCCCACAAGTTTCTATACTAGGTACATTAGTCAGAGCTGAGCATCAATGCGTCAATATGTTCACCTCAAACCATTTACCTAATGTTATTTATTATTCTAATGGAGGTAGGGACAAACGTGTATATAAATCGGTTAAGTTTACATATGGGGACTCTGTATCGTTTGCCAGATAGTAACAATTGGTATTCAGAAGTGAGGTTGTGTGGGCGGGATGGGATAATGCTCTCTGGGTCAGTCTGAGGACAGACTTCATAGATAGACTGCAGAGAGGAGTTTTCAGTCCTCCCTACAACCTTCATTGCTGTCTGGACCAGACGGTTCTGTGATGCGTTTTGTGTGCATTCACACCTGTACTGAGCTGTCCACTTGTGATCTGACCACCCAAGATGGTACACCGGGCCTAGAACACCCTGAGTTTAGAACACTCTCTCTCTCTCTCCCTCTACTCTCCAGAGGTTTTGTGGGGGGGCATGTTTCATGCTTTTCTTTTTATTTGATCAATCATACAGGAAAGTTCAGTAGAGAGAGGGGAAGAGATGCAGCGAATGGCCGCGGGCTGGAATCGAACCCAGGCCGCTGTCAAGGCTTAAGTCTTAATGGCGCTCGCTCTACCTGGTGAGCTACCTGGGCATTTTGAGGTTCAACATGATATTCAACAGAGTCAAATTTTGCAGAGTTGCAGCAATAAACATGGACCCTGTTGTTGAAGCTAGCCTCTACACGGCAGACTGTGTTTCAGAGCACGCGTCAAACATTATTAAGGTAAATAGTGTACCTAAATAATGTGTAATCATGTTTTCCATTTTTAGTTTTCTTCTTAACAGAATCTTTCCATACCCAAGATGGAGCTACTGGCAGACCAGGGCGGGATGGCGTTCCTCCTCTGGTAGAACAAGATGTAGGCTCCCCTGGTGCACACCTCCTCCTCGGGGACCAGGTCCACGCTGCTGTCATCGTAGCTGTACCACTGGCCGTCCACAGAGTTCCTGCAGTAGGCTGTGTGGCAGAGGGGGCAGACAGAGCGACAGAGTAGAGCGGCTTTCCACGGCAGCTGAAACGGGGCCCGGCGTCCTCGCGTCAGACGCGGAGAGGATTCGGATCGGATCATCGGATCACAATGCATTAGATTAGGCAGTTTCAGAGGTAACCGCACATCGGTACGGCGACAGCGTGAATAGGCGTCAAGAGGCACTGGAATACAGATGGAGCCGCTGCTCTG
>JAXIVH010000186.1:190492-200492 GCA_036785325.1 Urophycis tenuis | reverse complement strand
TCACCCCGGTTCACGGTGTTGCAGCAGCGGCAGCCATTTTATAGCAATTGACAGAGCAACATGGAATTCGCGAGAAGACATTTACAAGACATTTACAGGCAGAGCTGGTCGTGGCGACTTTCTCGCCCATCTTGAGCGTCGGTTATGGTTCCGCGTAGTGATCACGTAGTGATCACGCAATGGCCACAGTTGCTCGGACGCAGTCATGAGACCGTGATGGTTCTGCGTGGGGTTTACGTGTCGAAATGCACTTCAATGCCACACCGGTAGAGGGACCAGAATGACCATTCTGGTCATTACATACGGATTACTAGCGAGTAAAAAAAAAAAGTTTACAGACATGAAGGCAAAAGTTATATATATATATATATGTTGTCGCCAGTCAGTCGAAGCATTTATCACACTGTGGCGGTGTTTATGAGTGGAAACCGGAAAAGCGATCTCCAGCGAATGTAGTTAGCGGACCAATCACAACCAAAGCCGCTGCGTTGGTGTTGCGTCGCGTCGACGCAGGTCTAGGATTTTTGGGAGGTGCACGTCAGGCCCTTGCGGTGGACGCAAGGGGGGTCCGCAAGGACATAATGGGTCTGTAAGCTCCCTAGCGTTGCGTCAACGCGGAAGCATAACTTAAGCATAACTTGGGCTTTAGACCATGGAGGAGTTGTGAACCTGTCTGTAGGCTCCACCTGGCTGTGTGGATTGGATTCTGTAGTGGATGGAGATGTGCAAAACAGCCTTCCAAGAGCAGCAGCGTCCACCACGTCCCTTCCAAGGTCCGCCTCACTTACAGGAGACTGCCTCTCTTGTCTCTCTGGTCGGTGCTCTTGACCACAGCTTTGAAAGCAAACAATGGCGGACGCCGCTGCTGTTGTCTGGCCACGTGGGTCACCAGTTTGGAGTGTTGAATAGTGCATTAAAGTCTGGTTATCTCCTTCCACAGCATTGTGTCCGCCTCCGCCCGCCTTTCATCCCACTTCTCTCTCAAAGAAAAGCCCCGAGGCCCGGCAGGCCGTGACGGCAGGCTGCTCACCCACACCGTCACTCCACTCCCTTCACTGTGCCCCCTGCTTGACCCTTACACTGCCCTCACACGCTCAGGTCCTCTGACTACACTGCCCTCACACACTCAGGTCCTCTGACTACACTGCCCTCACACACTCAGGTCCTCTGACTACACTGCCCTCACACGCTCAGGTCCTCTGACTACACTGCCCTCACACGCTCAGGTGCTCTGACTACACTGCCCTCACACACTCAGGTGCTCTGACTACACTGCCCTCACACACTCAGGTCCTCTGACTACACTGCCCTCACACGCTCAGGTGCTCTGACTACACTGCCCTCACACGCTCAGGTGCTCTGACTACACTGCCCTCACACGCTCAGGTCCTCTGACTACAGACTGACTATGTATGTATGTATGTATGTATGTATGCATATATGTATGTATGTACAGTATGCATATATGTATGTATGTATGTATGTATGTATGTATGTATGTATGTACAGTATGCATATATGTATGTATGTATGTATGTATGTATGTATGTGTGTGTGTGTGTGTGTGTGTGTGTGTGTGTGTGAGTGTATGTATGTATGTATGTATGTATGTATGTACAGTACAGGCCAAAAGTTTGGACACACCAGTTCATTTCTGCATTGAACTCCATTATAATCAGCTTCATGAAATAATCACCTGGAATGCTCTACAGTCATTATTAGTGTAAAAAAAAAAAGTCAAGATGTGCTGAACACATATGGGATGGATTTGAGAGTTGTTGGCTTTGATTGTCTAATTCAAGTTGATTTTAGAGAATGAATACCAAGTGTGCAATATGCAGCCATCATTACAGAAGTTAAATTCTTTAAAAATTCTAAAAATGGAAACATTTTCTAAAACAAAGCATTGTATTATGATCACATTTACTTGTGTGTGCTAAACCATGAAAGAGTAAAAAAGCATTGCGGTTTATATTTTAGGCTCTATAAAACTTCCAACTTTTATTGTGTTCACACAGAATTTTGCACACTTGGGATTCTCTCAATAACTTTTTAATTAGAAATTGGAAATGGTTTTCACTGAACACTAAAATGTTCCCATAGTTGTTGAGCATATCTTGACTGATTTCTGTGCACTCATAATGATCATCGAGCATTCAAAATCATTATTTCATGAAGTTGATTATAATGGAGTTCAATGCAGAAATTAGGTCTGTCCAAACTTTTGGCCTGCACTGTATGTACGTATGTATGTATGTATGTATGTATGTATGTATGTATGTACGTATGTATATACGTATGTATGTATGTACAGTATGTATGTATGTACAGTATGTATGTATGTACAGTATGTATGTACGTATGTACGTATGTACGTATGTACGTATGTATATACAGTATGTATGTATGTACAGTATGTATGTATGTATGTATGTATGTATGTATGTATGTATGTACGTATGTATGTACAGTATGTATGTATGTACAGTATGTATGTATGTATGTACAGTATGTATGTATGTACAGTATGTATGTACAGTATGTATGTACAGTATGTATGTATGTATGTATGTATGTATGTACAGTATGTATGTACAGTATGTATGTATGTACAGTATGTATGTATGTACAGTATGTATGTACAGTATGTATGTATGTACAGTATGTATGTACAGTATGTATGTATGTATGTACAGTATGTATGTATGTACAGTATGTATGTATGTACAGTATGTATGCATGCATGTATGGTGGGGTCACTTGGGTGACGCACAGCAGCTCACAACACACTGGCTCTCACAGTGGAGTTGGGGAACGGAACATCCAATAAGAAACCGGGGAACATCAGTCCACAGATGTGTAAATGTTTGTGTACGGGGCTTGTATGCCGCACATACAAGTGTCCTTGGGTGTGAGAAAAAGACAGCTATTATTATTATTATTATTATTATTATTATTAAAGTATAAATTAATTAATTAAAGTATAAAGTATAGCTATCTATCTATATATCTATTATTATTATTATTATTATTATTATTATTATTATTATTATTAATATGATTGCATTTTCTGTAGTTCTGCACAATTGATTGAGTTTCATCAACTGTTTGTTTTGTCATTGCTAATTTCCTCTGTAATTTCCTAACTCCTGTACCAGTGGTTTTCGTCTCCAGGCTCCCTCATTAAAGTGTTCGCCCCGCGGTAACGCCTCCATCCCGACCGGTCGCCCCGAACCACACGGGCCGGCACGGCGGACACGGCGTCACCGGAAATCATCACCACTTCTGCTCAACTGTGTCTCTTCAATTAGACTGGGCACGGACAAGCATGGCCGGTCACGCTGCCGGCGGTAATGATGTGCTCTTCACCACAGGGCTGCTCCTGTTGTGCTCCTTCACAGTATCTGTCTGAACTCATCCACATCCACACACCTTCACGTCCTCGTCGATCCCCTTCTGCCATAGAGCTCTCAGCTCCGTCTGCCAACCGATCCACCGTGGGGCTCTAGAGCTTGTAACCGACCTGCTCCCCTGCTCCCCGTGGAACTCTCTCCCACCAGACATTCACACTTCTGACTCTGTCTTGACCTTGTAAATCACACCTAAAAACACACCTATTCCGAGTGGCGTACTCTGTCACACACTGACAGAGTACGCCACTGTCACTTGTTTTTTTAAACTTGTCTTGTAAGGTGTCCTTGAATGCTTTCAAATACTGTCCAATTCACATCCAACTATTTCTAATTGACTAAATATGAGCATGGCTACTCAGTGTGTGTGTGTAGTGATGGTCCAAATCTAAATGATGTTTTGAGTTTATTGGGCTTTGTGCGTCAGAGTGCATCATGGGCTTTCTTTTTTGTCGGCAATATATGCCGCCACATTGAGAGGACTCAGGAGAGTCGTAGGACTGTGGAATCCTAAAGCGACATAAACATGACGCAGCCCAGGCTCACGGAAACGTCGTCTGGCAGGAGAAATGCAGTGGCAGTTTCAAACACAGCAACAGCTCCTCGGAGTGACAAATCATTTCACCAGTCATGACAAAACTAATGTCCAAAATGGAGGCAGTCATTGTGACGAGACTATGAGATGCACGATCCCTACATGGAAACCTGTCGGGTCTGTGGCAGCAGTCTAACGCATCAGGCGTCTGACATTTCACCTTTAAAACCTTTTAGAAGTGGCCATTTCACCAGTTCAACAAACATTGTGTATAATCAAAATGCATAGAAGGCACCGCATTAAAGGACACACACTTGAAATATCCATAGTTCAACATGGCGCCAACATCTGGTGAACTGTGTGTCATGACATCAGTTCTGACTGCTTGCCGGGGGATTCTGTCTGCCGCTCGGAATTGATCTGTCTGCAGGCGTGCACAGCAGCCCAACGGCCACAAGGGGGAGTCCAAACACCATTTTCCAAAAGGCCCACACCGAGGACAACAGGACAAAAGTATGGGCCACATACAGTGGGAGCACACTTCAGTGGTGACTCTGACACGGCAACACTGTGTTTCATGGAAAACCCAATGTAACCGCAACCCTAGCTGCGACTGGTTGAACCCCTTCAAGAGGGGGTGGTTGAACCCCTTCAAGAGGGACAAGGAGTCAGTCCCACGGACCGCAACACGCCTCAAAAATGAGTGGGAATTGTCTGTTTGACATGGAGAGTGATTCCCTTTGTGGAACAATAAGTCAACCGAGTTCCCCAACAATGTCTGCCGAGTGCATAGAGAGCGAGCTGAGCTCACACATGCTGTATCCTCCATCCCAGCTTCCGCATACCACAACCAGACGGGCTTTAGAGATGTTACACGGACGCAGGAAACACGCAATGTATTTGTAGTGCATTCTGTGCTTGATCGGAAACATTGTTTTCAGTGAGTAAAGACGTGAACAATGAAGGGATAGGAAAGGGGCTCAGCATGAAGATAACGTAGTGAAACAGGTCTAAATATAAACCGTCTTAGACAAATTCGTCTTAGTCAACCTTCTTCACAAACATCAGTGGTTTGCGGTGACTTTGTTTTTACAATGACGATAAGAGCCCAGAGCCTCTGCCTCACAGCATGTTCACTTTGTATGAAAATGGGTTTTGATCGCGTGCATGTGCGAATTTCTTTTGCCTGTGTGTGTGTGTGTGGGTGTGTGTGCATGTTTATTTGTGTATAGGTGTGTGTGCGTGCAGGCAGGCTCTGCCTTAGCCTTGGGGCTGTGTGTTTGTGAGTCTGCATGAATATTTGTGTGTGTTTGTGCCTGCATGTATATTTGTGTACATGTATGTGTGCGTGCAGGCAGGCTCCACCTCAGTCTTGGCCCTGTGTGTGTGTGTGTGTGTGTGTGTGTGTGTGTGTGTGTGTGTGTGCGTGTGCGCGTGTGCGTGTGTGCGTGTCTGTGTGTGTGTGTGTGTGTGTGTGTGTGTGTGTGTGTGTGTGTGCGGTGTGTGTGTGTGTGTGTGTGTGTGTGTGTGTGTGTGTGTGTTCGTGTGTGTGCGTGTGCGTGTGCGTGTGCGCGTGTGTGCGTGTGTGTGTGTGTGTGTGTCTGTGTGTGTGTGTGTGTGTGTGTGTGTGTGTGTGTGTGTGTGCGGTGTGTGTGTGTGTATGTGTGTGTGTGTGTGTGTGTGTGTTTGTGTGCGGTGTGTGTTCGTGTGTGTGTGTGTGTGTGTGTGTGTGTGTGTGTGTGTGTGTGTGTGCGTGTGTGCGTGTGTGCGTGTGTGTGTGTGTGTGTGCGTGCGTGCGTGCGTGTGTCTGTGTGTGTGTGTGTGTGTGTGTGTGTGTGTACCTTAGCCTGGGATCCATTCAGCATCAGGTAGTAGAGCTTGCTGAGGATGCTCTGGTGCAGCTGCTCCCAGGAGACGCCCCGGTCCTCACGCATCAGGAATGGCGGTCCGAACCTGCGCACACACACACACACACACACACACAGGCACACGCACACGCACACACACACGCACACCAATGCGCACACACACACACCCTTATTGTGAGACTGTTTTGCTATGAATCATTTTATTCTGGTCCACCTTGTGAAATTCTGAGACAGTAATTGTCATGTGAAAATGCTGTGCAGCTATAAATGTAGCTACAACTCAAGCCATTAGAGCAGGGGTCACCGACCTTTTTGAACCCGAGAGCTCCTTGAAGGGCACTGTGTAAGACGAAGGGCTGCGTGTTTGATAGCATACAAATACTTCACATTCTCCTCGTCTTTGAGCATAGTGTTTGCAATGTTCATCGTCGCTCCTTTCAAGACCTCCCTGTCCGAAAAGTCTTCGTTTTGTTCTTCATCAAAAAATGAGCAGCTCTAAATTAAGTTTCAGTTGCTTTTTGTGACTTGTTCACCGGCCTTGTGACAAATGACTGCCGCTTGCCCGTTTTAACTCCTGGGCCTTTTCTGCCCGCAGGGCACTGCCAGGCCGGTCGTTAGCATGGACGCTAGTGTGACAGGTAATGTCTCTCCACATTGTGCCGCTTTGCCGTCGCCACAGTCGCCGCGTAAATGAGACACACACTTGTATTTTACTGACATAAAACTTTATATTGACTTTAAATTGAACTTTCCAGACAAGTTCAGAGTTCATAAAACATTTTTTTTGTTTTTAAAATGTTACCTTCGACATTGCCATCTCAAATTCAATATTTGCCATTGCAAGTGTTATTGAATAAAAAATCGTCCAAAATCCATGGTAACTAGTGCTATTTTTAGAAGGCGCCCGGTGGGAAACGCGCGTGGTCCCTGTGGGCGCCCGGGGGGGCTCGAGGGCACCGCGTTGGCTACCGCCCCTTGTGGTGGAGGTTGGTAGTGCTGCCCCCCCCCCGCTCTCAGGAGCGGCCGGTGGAACACACCGAGACAACCATTTAATTGCTTCATCTTCAAATCAATGGAGGCACATGGCCCGGCTCGGAGCTCTCATTTCCCTTTGAAATGGTCTTTAGTCGGCGCAATTCTGGTTGCCAATTCACGTGACTCACACACACGCGCACACACACACGCGCACACACACATGCACACACATACACGCACACATGCACACATGCAGACGCGCACACACACACACACACATGCACAGTGCACTCGCACTCACACACATGCACAGACATACACGCACACATGCACACACACACACACACACATGCACAGTGCACACGCACTCACACACACACACACACGCACACACATACATGCACACATGCACACATGCAGACGCGCGCACACACACACACACACACATGCACAGTGCGCACGCACTCACACACATTAAAACACTATTTAGAATTGGCACTACTTAGAATTGTATGTGCCCGTGACCGAGGGTGGTGGGGGTTAGTATTGACTGTGTGACTGTGCTTTCCATTAAGCCACGGTGCTTGAGCAGTGAGTACACGCCGCCCCAGACAGAGCCAGGCATGGGGGGGGGGGGGGGGGGGGGGGGGGGGGGAGAGACAGCGGGATGGGGGGGGGGGAGACAGCGGGACCCGGGCAGACCGAAGGCCAGACTGGAAGTGAAATGTCGTGACATTAAGAGGCGCTGCCATGAGACCGCCCCGCCCTGCCGTCGTCTGCGGCCCTTCACCCGGGAACGCCGCCGCACACGCGTACGAATGCCAGCCCCCCCCCAACCTCCCCCGGGGGGGGGGGGGGGAGGAGGGAGGGGGAGACGAGCAGCGTCAGTGTTGTACAGCTCTCTCCCGTATCATCACGAGATTAGGAGCGCAGACCAAGGCCAGCAGGACCGAGCCCTCGGTCATGAGGGCGCCTTGCTGTAGTGTGTGTGTGTGTGTGTGTGGGTGTGTGTGTGCGTTCGTGTGTGTGTGTGTGTGTGTGTGTGTGTGTGTGTGTGTGTGTGCGTGTGTGCGTGTGTGCGTGTGTGCGTGTGTGCGTGTGTGTGTGTGTGTGTGTGTGTGTGTGCCCCTGCATGCATGTGTGCGTGTGTGGGTGTTTGTGTGTGTGTGTGTTTGCGTGCGTGCGTGCGTTTGTGTGTGTGTGTGTGCGTGTGTGTGTGTGTGCGTGTGTGTGTGTGTGTGTGTGTGTGTGTATGTGTGTGTGCGTTTGTGTGTGTGTCTGTGTGTGTGTGTGTCCGTATGTGTGCTTGTGTGTGTGTGTGTGTGTGTGTGTGTGTGTGCGTGCGTTTGTGTGTGTGTGTGTGTGCGTGCGTGCGTGTCTGTATGTGCGTGTGTGTGTGTGTGTGTGTGTGTGCGTGCTTGCGTGCATGCATTTGTGTGTGTGTGTGTCCGTGTATGTGTGTGTGTGTGTGTGTGCGTGTGTGCGTGTGAGCACTGTGCTTGGCGATGTACACCGCCGCCAATTCATTTCCTCTCTGGAGGACACAATGAAATCAAACATGAATCGGAACTTTGAAGAGAAACTTGACGGAACGGAATTGATGGAACGTTTCGGCATGTAAAAGTACTGTACACTGTAATTATAACCCCGTGCTGTGAGACAAGCATGACAGCTGAACTGAAAGGCTCCTTGGCGGATGGCGGAGAACACCGCAGCGCTGCCTTGCCTCGTCTAACAAGCCCTGCACTGGCCTACTAAGAGAGCATGTCATCTCTTCATGGTCATTCTATAGGTTCTGGTGGAGGTCTGGGCATTCCCTCACACCAGTCTTCAGTGAAAGACCTGCCCTACACAGGACGAGCAAGGAGAAATTAGGCTAAAGTATAATAATCCTATTCAGCAAGTCGTCTTCTTCCCCCATGACATGCTGCTGATTGCAATGTCTTCAATCAGCATAAGAAAAAGAGGAAATGAACAATGTTCTATCTCTAATCTTTGGCGTCTTTAATCAACTTTCCGTTGCTGGTATGCTGGACGTTTAATCTCTCTCCAGATGCTGATTCTGTGAAGCTGAAACCGATGAGAATATCTATCTCATCAGAGTTCCAACACCATGACCCTTTTTATTCAACACCACAGTAATCCGTTTGTCTTCCCGGGGAACGCCCGTTTATGGAAAATGTTGAAGCTCACATTCAGTTGGCACTGTTAGTTTCTGCACAGATTGCCATGAAAAGCACATTTTTAAGAGAGAAAATCATAAAATGTGGGCAGCAGGTGGATTTTTGATGAGACTGTTCTCCTCACCCGGGATGGGCAATATGTCATCATCAAATAATTGCACATATGGACAATTAAACCTAATGCAGTTATTAAAGTAAATCCATCTGCGGTTAACATTGGCACTCTCTGCTGCTCTCCAATCGGCTCAAGTCAAGGGACCATTCAACAGGAACACAGATACACGTCAACACCGACCCCCCCCCCCCTCACCCCCCCCTCACCTGACTGCCTGTGGCCGGAGCCGGCCGTGTTGCAGATGAGAAGGAGGACCTTGGTGGAGCCACCCTTGTTGAGGAACTCCGAGGACAGGGTCCCGGACGACGGCAGCCTCTGGCCGTCGCTGGAGGAGTACGGAGAGGAGGGAAGGCTGTGGTGGTACCCTGGAGGAGGAGAAGATCACCCGGTGAGGACGCTGCTGGATGCTCACACCAGGGGGGGGGGGGACCCCCGTGTGTCCTCATCCAGACCTTCAATCTGCAGAGTGACGCGCAGCCCTGAACAGATTTCAGTGGCCTCCGCTTCCCATCACTCTCTCTCCATTGGTCTTTGGAGAGATACATCCGTTTCTGCATGTTTAATGTTTTTTTATTTGTTTGCGCATTTTATTGCTGTTCTGTTTCTGCCGTGTCCCCAGCATCTGGGAATGACATTGACACACCAAACGTTTTATAGACCAGGAAGTGCTGCTCGAGGGGGAACCATTAGCCAAGTCACGGGATTCGGAAGCGCAAGGAAAAGTCTCATTTGCACAGTAGGTCATAGGTCACAGTAGGTCTTTCAATAGATGCATTGGGTGGGTGGAGGGGGGGCAATGAAATGTAATCAAAAGCATTTGAGGCAACAACAAAAAAAAGAAAAAAAAGAAAATGGTGTGAATCCCATAAAATGGATGAAAGTGTGATGAGGTCACAGGCAGCGTGACAGTGGGT
>JAXIVH010000186.1:182174-184674 GCA_036785325.1 Urophycis tenuis | reverse complement strand
GTGTGTGGGAGCGAAAGCAAGGGTCAGGCAAAGAGCTAGCGATAAGGAATGTGTGTGCGTGTGCAAGCTCTCCCCCCCCCCCTCCTGGTTCCCAGCAGCATCTGTCACCTCTGTGCTGCTGGACCGCAGACAGCTCAGGTGCTGCTGGTAAGCCGGCAGCCAGGCAAAGCCCACCCATGACAGCCGGGACCACTGATCCATCTTTGATCCTATGCGGCCCCCACACCTGCCGCCTCCCACCACCACCACCACCACCACCACCACCACCACCACCACCACCACCCTCTCCTCCTCACACCCACTCCCACTCACTTCGGGGCACAAACCCACTTGCACAAAGGGTCTGCTGGGAGTCAGCAAACGTGGACCGACCACCGGCCCCCCATTCTCTTGCTGCCCTGGCCTTATTTCCTGGCCCCCTTCCAGCAGCTATTTCCAGACACACTGCTGCGTGCGCACACACACACACACACACACCTCCACCGCCATCGCTGATTTCAAAGGTAGGACTTCAAACGCCGCCGCCATCGCTGCCTGCCTGCCTGCTGCCTGCTGCCTGCTGCCTGCTGCCTGCTGCTGCCTGCTGCCTGGCCGGTGGAGGAGTAGGATAATGGAGGCCGGTGCAGAGACTCGCCGCCGCCATGCCGAGGGAAGACGGGCCCTTTCATGTGATGGAGCGTCCACAAGCAGATGCTCTATATCATTCCACCGCATCTGCTTCCCTTCCCCGCGTATGTATATCATCTGCAATCGGAGTGGAGGAGGAGGGGGAGGAAGAGGAGGAAGAGGAGGGCGTGCGGCTTCATCAGCACCGAGGACTTTGAATTCAGGCGCCTGTAGTGCTGGCCGCCAAGCTCCCATCTTCTGTTCTCCCGTCTTCGGTTCTGCTCGCTGACGTTATCACAACACGCATGCAAACCGAACCCCCCCCCCCCCCCCCCACTGACGCACACTTACAGAAACACACACACACACACACACCCTCCATACGGATATTATTTATATCGTTTTCCTCCCTCCTTCCTCTTGTCTCTCCCTAGCCCTGCCTCTTTCTCTCCCTCCAATAACAATTACATTTTCACACGCTCCTCTCACTCTCTCTCTCTCACCTACTCCCCCCCTCCTCCCCCCCCCTCCCCCCCTCCTCCCCCCTCGGGAGACCGGTGGTACACAACACCTGTGGCTTTATGATCTGAAGCTGCTCTTGGAAATACGGATACGGATCATTTTGGGATATCACTGTAGAGGTGATTAACACTACTGGAAGAGGAGTGTTGGACAGACAGAAGTGTGTCCGTCTGTCTGTATATATATAAATATATATACATTTATAGGGTACATAGGGGTAGGGTACATTACAGCAGTTAATGCGGTAACAATAATTAACGGTTAACTCATGATCAACTAATGATTTACCAATGGTGTTCATGTTACTGGTTAGTGTTTGTGTGTGTTTGTGTGTGTGTGTGGGGTGGGCTGGGGGGGGGGGGGGGGGGGGGATTACTCATTTATTTTGTGAACATGCGTACACTTTTTCCAGTGACATTTGACCAGAAGACTGCAGAACAGCGAACTGTCTTCTCAGTTGTGACGTGATGCTCTGCATCTCCCACATGTTGACCTGAGCGTCGGCCTCCGGGTGTACTGTCTCACCTCAGACCGTCACTTCCTCAAGGTTTCCATGTGTGGGACGTGTGACTCCACCCACTGTCACGCTGCCTGTGACCTCATCACACTTTCATCCATTTTATGGGATTCACACCATTTTTTTTTTTTTTTTTTTGCCTCAAATGCTTTTGATTACATTTCATTGCCCCCCCCCCCCTCCACCCACCCATTGCATCTATTGAAAGACCTACTGTGACCTATGACCTACTGTGCAAATGAGACTTTTCCTTGCGCTTCTGAATCCCGTGACTTGGCTAATGGTTCCCCCTCGAGCAGCACTTCCTGGTCTATAAAACGTTTGGTGTGTCAATGTCATTCCCAGATGCTGGGGACACGGCAGAAACAGAACAGCAACAAAATGCGCAAACAAATAAAAAAACATTAAACATGCAGAAACGGATGTATCTCTCCAAAGACCAATGGAGAGAGAGTGATGGGAAGCGGAGGCCACTGAAATCTGTTCAGGGCTGCGCGTCACTCTGCAGATTGAAGGTCTGGATGAGGACACGGTTCTCACGGGGTCCCCCCCCCCCCCTGGTGTGAAGCATCCAGCAGCGTCCTCACCGGGTGATCTTCTCCTCCTCCAGGGTACCACCACAGCCTTCCCTCCTCTCCGTACTCCTCCAGCGACGGCCAGAGGCTGCCGTCGTCCGGGACCCTGTCCTCGGAGTTCCTCAACAAGGGTGGCTCCACCAAGGTCCTCCTTCTCATCTGCAACACGGCCGGCTCCGGCCCACAGGCAGTCAGGTGAGGGGGGCTGAGGGGGGGGGACGTGTATCTGTGTTCCTGTTGAATGGTCCCTTGACTTGAGCCGTTTGGAGAGCAGCAGGGA
>JAXIVH010000186.1:59674-177174 GCA_036785325.1 Urophycis tenuis | reverse complement strand
TCGTCACAATGACCGCCTCCATTTTGGACATTAGTTTCGTCATGACTGGTGAAATGATTTGTCACTCCGAGGAGCTGTTGCTGTGTTTGAAACTGCCACTGCATTTCTCCTGCCAGACGACGTTTCCGTGAGCCTGGGCTGCGTCATGTTTATGTCGCTTTAGGATTCCACAGTCCTACGACTCTCCTGAGTCCTCTCAATGTGGCGGCATATATTGCCGACAAAAAAGAAAGCCCATGATGCACTCTGACGCACAAAGCCCAATAAACTCAAAACATCATTTAGATTTGGACCTCTACACACACACGCTGAGTAGCCATGCTCATATTTAGTCAATTAGAAATTGTTGGATGTGAATTGGACAGTATTTGAAAGCATTCAAGGACACCTTACAAGACAAGTTAAAAAAACAAGTGACAGTGGCGTACTCTGTCAGTGTGTGACAGAGTACGCCACTCGGAATAGGTGTGTTTTTAGGTGTGATTTACAAGGTCAAGACAGAGTCAGAAGTGTGAATGTCTGGTGGGAGAGAGTTCCACAGGCGGGGAGCAGATTGGTTAAAAGCTCTAGAGCTCCACGGTGGATCGGTTGGCAGATGGAGCTGAGAGCTCTATGGCAGAAGGGGATCGACGAGGGCGTGAAGGTGTGTGGATGTGGATGAGTTCAGACAGATACTGTGAAGGAGCACAACAGGAGCAGCCCTGTGGTGAAGAGCACATCATTACCGCCGGCAGCGTGACCGGCCATGCTTGTCCGTGCCCAGTCTAATTGAAGAGACACAGTTGAGCAGAAGTGGTGATGATTTCCGGTGACGCCGTGTCCGCCGCGCCGGCCCGTGTGGTTCGGGGCGACCGGTCGGGATGGAGGCGTTACCGCGGGGCGGACACTTTAATGAGGGAGCCTGGAGACGAAAACCACTCCTCTGGGACAGGAGTTAGGAAATTACAGAGGAAATTAGCAATGACAAAACAAACAGTTGCTGAAACTCAATCAATTGTGCAGAACTACAGAAAATGCAATCATATTAATAATAATAATAATAATAATAATAATAATAGATAGATAGCTATACTTTATACTTTAATTAATTAATTTATACTTTAATAATAATAATAATGATAATAATAATAATAATAATAATAATAATAATAATAATAATAATAATAATTGCTGTCTTTTTCTCACACCCAAAGAAACTTGTATGTGCGGCATACAAGCCCCGTACACAAACATTTACACATCTGTGGACTGATGTTCCCCGGTTTCTTATTGGATGTTCCGTTCCCCAACTCCACTGTGAGAGCCAGTGTGTTGTGAGCTGCTGTGCGTCACCCAAGTGACCCCACCATACATGCATGCATACATACTGTACATACATACATACTGTACATACATACATACTGTACATACATACATACGTATATACATACATACATACATACTGTACATACATACATACGTATATACATACATACATACATACTGTACATACATACATACGTATATACATACATACATACATACTGTACATACATACATACTGTACATACATACATACGTATATACATACGTACATACATACATACATACGTACATACATACATACATACATACATACATACTGTACATACATACATACATACATACTGTACATACATACGTACTGTACATACATACATACGTATATACATACGTACATACATACATACATACATACATACGTATATACATACATACATACATACTGTACATACATACATACTATACATACATACATACGTATATACATACGTACATACATACATACATACATACATACGTACATACATACATACATACATACTGTACATACATACATACATACATACTGTACATACATACACACCCACATACATACACACACACACACACACACACACACACACACACACACACACACACATACATAGTCAGTCTGTAGTCAGAGCACCTGAGCGTGTGAGGGCAGTGTAGTCAGAGGACCTGAGCGTGTGAGGGCAGTGTAGTCAGAGGACCTGAGTGTGTGAGGGCAGTGTAGTCAGAGGACCTGAGCGTGTGAGGGCAGTGTAGTCAGAGCACCTGAGCGTGTGAGGGCAGTGTAGTCAGAGGACCTGAGCGTGTGAGGGCAGTGTAGTCAGAGCACCTGAGCGTGTGAGGGCAGTGTAGTCAGAGGACCTGAGCGTGTGAGGGCAGTGTAGTCAGAGGACCTGAGCGTGTGAGGGCAGTGTAGTCAGAGCACCTGAGCGTGTGAGGGCAGTGTAGTCAGAGGACCTGAGCGTGTGAGGGCAGTGTAGTCAGAGCACCTGAGCGTGTGAGGGCAGTGTAGTCAGAGCACCTGAGCGTGTGAGGGCAGTGTAAGGGTCAAGCAGGGGGCACAGTGAAGGGAGTGGAGTGACGGTGTGGGTGAGCAGCCTGCCGTCACGGCCTGCCGGGCCTCGGCACAATGCTATGGAAGGAGATAACCAGACTTTAATGCACTATTCAACACTCCAAACTGGTGACCCACGTGGCCAGACAACAGCAGCGGCGTCCGCCATTGTGTGCTTTCAAAGC
Organism: Urophycis tenuis; assembly: GCA_036785325.1. Lineage (NCBI taxonomy): Eukaryota > Metazoa > Chordata > Actinopteri > Gadiformes > Phycidae > Urophycis > Urophycis tenuis. The sequence goes on along the minus strand of JAXIVH010000186.1, from coordinate 174,603 downwards.
TGTGGTCAAGAGCACTGACCAGAGAGACAAGAGATGCAGTCTCCTGTAAGTGAGGCGGACCTTGGAAGGGACGTGGTGGACGCTGCTGCTCTTGGAAGGCTGTTTTGCACATCTCTATCCACTACAGAATCCAATCCACACAGCCAGGTGGAGCCTACAGACAGGTTCACAACTCCATGGTCTAAAGCCCAAGTTATGCTTAAGTTATGCTTCCGCGTTGACGCAACGCTAGGGGGCTTACGGACCCATTACGTCCTTGCGGACCCCCCTTGCGTCCACCGCAAGGGCCTGACGTGCACCTCCCAAAAATCCTAGACCTGCATCGAGGCGACGCAACACCAACGCAGCGGCTTTGGCTGTGATTGGTCCGCTAACTACATCCGCTGGAGACCGCTTTTCCGGTTTCCACTCATAAACACCTCCACGGTGTGATAAATGCTTCGACTGATTGGCAACAACATATATATATATATATAACTTTTGCCTTCATGTCTGTAAACTTTTGTTTTACTCGCTAGTAATCTGTATGTAATGACCAGAATGGTCATTCTTGTCCCTCTACCGGTGTGGCATTGAATTGCATTTCGGCACGTAAACCCCACGCAGAACCATCACAGTCTCATGACTGCGTCCGAGCAACGGCGTGGCCATTGCGTGATCACTACATGATCACTACGCGGAACCATAACCGACGCTCAAGATGGGCGAGAAAGTCGCCACGACCAGCTCTGCCTGTAAATGTCTTCTTGCAAATTCCATGTTGCTCTGTCAATTGCTATAAAAAATGGCTGCCGCTGCTGCAACACCGTGAACCGGGGTGACTGGTGAACGCGTTGGGGTGCTGACGTACGTGTGTGGGTGTGTGTTTGCGTGCGCCCACAGAACAGCGGGGTGCTGTTTAAGGTCCGGGTGGTGGGAGCATCCGCAGCATACAGCTACCTCTCGCCTCAAGACGGCAGGCCGCTCCAGCACCCGGCGGTGGACAGGTAATCACACGACATTAGCTCACAGCACGTTGGCACACGTATAGGATGTGTGTTTTTTTTTTTTTTATGTATTCACTTTGTAAGCTAAGGTTTTCTGCAGGGAGGGACTCGGCTAGAGGGGCTTGACAGTGTTTTATAAAGGAGCTTTGTTGCCTCATGTAACCTGGATTTGAATGGTTATAACTGAGAGACGGTATTCGTACACATGCATGCACTCTCTCTCTCTCTCTCTCTCTCTCTCTCTCTCTCTCTCTCTCTCTCTCTCTCTCTCTCTCTCTCTCTCTCTCTCTCTCTCTCTCTCTCTCTCTCTCTCTCTCTCTCTCTCTCTGTCTCTCTCTCTTTCTCTCTCTGTGTCTCTCTGTCTCTGTCTCTCTCTGTCTGTCTTTCTTTCTTACTTAATGTCTCTGTTATGAAAAAACTATCCACATCCACACACCTTCACACCCTCTCCAATCCTCTTCTGCCATCCAGCTCTCAGCTCCATCTGCCAATTCATCCACCATGGGGTCAAGAGCTTTTAGCTGATCTGCTCCCCACCTATGGAACTCTCTCCCACCAGACATTCACACTTCTGACTTTGGCTGTGTTCGAAATGTACACTCGTTCACTATATAGTGCACTATATAGTGAACGAGTGAGTGAGTGAACGAGTGAACATTTCGAACACAGCCTTTGTCTCCACCTTTACATCACGGCTAAATACACACCTATTCCGAGTGGCATACTCTTGTCACACACTGACAAGTATGAGTATGCCACTGTTACTTGTTTTTTCTTGTAAGGTGTCCTTGAAAGCTTTGAAATGCGCCTTTAGATAAAATGCATTGTTCTTGTTATTATGGTTCTACAGATATGCATTAATATAGTAGGTGTTCCAAGATATTGAATATGTCTCTTTTCCAAGGTTCCCCAGTACAGGCTTTTTGTGATGCAATGTTTCATGTTTTTATTGTTTGTCATTGTTTTTCCCTTAGTATGCAGTAGGGAAAAAAAAAAATATATATATATATATATATATAATATTGTCATTTAACAGCTGCAGAACATTGTAGACATTGTTGGTTCAGTCAATACAAGTAACAAGATGTTATATTGTTATGGAGGTGGACATCAACCGTGGACTGGACAGGAAGTCAATAACAGGGAGAGGAAGAGGAAATTGTATTTAACAATAGGCCCTTTTCACAGAGGCATCATCATAAGACGAACAGCTGTTGCTTGATTTACTAGATTTAACTTCCATAGTTTAGCCAACTACCCAGTAGACGTATCTCCACTAGTTTAGTCTACTACCCAGTATCGCCACTGGTTTACTCTACTATCCAGTATCTCCACTAGTTTACTCTACTACCCAGTATCTCCACTACTTTACCACGCTGCCCCATTACATAAAAGGAGCACACCCACAATAAGTGTTGTGTGCGACACTTACGATGGCGCTGCCGTGATATTAAACAATTATTTCAAATGGTGACAGACATGAATCACGGGCCCTGTTCACTTATGGTAGTAGCATCTCTGCTGTCCCCAAGTGGACAACTCTGAGTCCAGGTGTGATGTTACCATGGGATGCATTGAAGATCCATTGGGATCTGATCACTCAGAGAGCACATTGTACTGACCACGTGTACTCTGGGCCACATCGGAGGTAATAACTCCACTGGCCTTCTGCGCGGAAGCAGAAGTAAGTAAGTAACTAATTTGCGTGTCAAAGGCGTCATAATAAAGTAAATCCAAATCACATGAGCTGGCTGTCTGCGATGTCTGAAAATGTGAAAGGCCCAAAGAGGTAATATTACCAGTGCTCCAGACAGCTTGGCCTGTTTGGTTTGTTTTGATTTATTCTTGCAATTCTTTCCATTTCTGGCAGCCCGGGCCGCATGGAAGTGTACTCGCTGGTTTAAAACAAACAAGCCATTTGGTGAGAAGTGCTGTGTGTGGGTATTTGCATATGGAGAGGGGAAGTGAGGCCTGAAGTGGTCGCTTGAGACTCGTGTGGAGACGCGGTCTGAGGCCAGCCGTGAGCCGGCCCCCACATGAGGTGGGGGGGGGGCGGATCCACACCAAGTCAGGCCATGAGCTGACAACGCTACTTCAGTGTCAGGCCGTCGGTAAGCGTCTGTGGCCCTGGATTCTGCGGCGTGTCCCGCGCTAGTCTGGTGAGCACTAGTCTGGTCGCACTAGGCTGGTGGGCACTAGTCTGGTGGGCACTAGTCTGGTCGCACTAGGCTGGTGGGCACTAGGCTGGTGGGCACTAGTCTGGTGAGCACTAGGTTGGTCGGTGCTAGTCTGGTGGGCACTAGTCTGGTCGGCACTAGTCTGGTCGACACTAGTCTGGTAGGCACTAGGCTGGTGGGCACTAGGCTGGTGGGCACTAGGCTGGTGGGCACTAGGCTGGTGGGCACTAGGCTGGTGGGCACTAGGCTGGTAGGCACTAGGCTGGTGGGCACTAGGCTGGTGGGCACTAGGCTGGTGGGCACTAGGCTGGTGGGCACTAGTCTGGTGGGCACTAGGCTGGTAGGCACTAGGCTGGTGGGCACTAGGCTGGTGGGCACTAGGCTGGTGGGCACTAGTCTGGTGAGCACTAGTCTGGTGAGCACTAGGCTGGTGGGCACTAGTCTGGTCGACACTAGTCTGGTCGACACTAGTCTGGTGGGCACTAGTCTGGTAGGCACTAGGCTGGTGGGCCTGAGCCTCGGGTGGTCCAATCCCAAGTGGACAGCACTTAAGTACAAGCGTGAATGCGCCATAGGACGCATTGAAGATCCATTGAGATCCGATGGGTCTGAGCACATTCAGTGGCCACTTTGCTTGAGCCACGTGTGCTCAAAACCGATGTCCTTTGTGGAGCCGTTGGGTTTTTTGGCCGACTCTGCGTGTTGGATCAGTGCCGGGGGCCGTCGGTGAGCCGAATCACTCCGGTCGGCTTCAGCAAATCGGCGCGCGAAAAGAGAAACGGGAGTGAGCAGAGCAGCGAACGACTTCATCAAGAGGGCACAAAGACGCCCTTTCATCCTTTTCATGGGCTCACGATGCCAGTGCCATTTACATCGTCTTGTCCGATGTATTCTCTATGTTGCTTGATTTCATGCTTGTATAGTCCCGCAATGCAAGGTCTTCCGGTGGTCCTTGTTGAATGAACAAATTGTGTGTGTGTGCGTGTGCGTGTGCGTGTGTGTGTGTGTGTGTGCGTGTGCGTGTGCGCGTGTGTGTGTGTGTGTGTGTACGTGTGCATGTGTGTGTGTGTGTGTGTGTGTGTGCGTGTGCGTGCATGTGTGTGTGCGTGCATGTGTGTGTGTGCGTGTGTGCATGTATTTGTTTGGCCATAGGGCACTGAAGCTGTGTGGTACCGGGGGTACCCCTCATGTCAAGCTGGTCATTGAGTGGGAGCATAAAGTCAAAGACTGGTGAGCAACACGCACATGCACGCACACACGCATGCACATGCACGCACACATGCACATGCACGCATGCACACACACACAATCAAAATGAATGAAGTTGTGAGGCCACAATATCGGCCCTGAGATGGCAGCAAAGTCTCACACAAAACACACAGACAAACAGTCACAGGCATTTATACGTGCAATGTAAGTCACTGACGTTCCTGGCTTATGTTTACAAGGCGATGACACTGTGTAACTGTGTAACACGTGGATGTGTGTGTGTGTGTGTCTGTGTGTGTGTCTGTGTCTGTGTCTGTGTGTGTGTCTGTGTGTGTGTCTGTGTCTGTGTGTGTGTGTGTGTGTGTGTGTGTGTGACAGTCTGTTTGGCAGTATCCAGGAGGAGGTGGTGAAAGATGCGGACAGCGTGAGGAACCAGCAGCAGCAGCATCTCCAGCAACACAGCTGCACCCTGGATGAGTGCTTCCAGCTGTACACCAAAGAGGAACAGGTGACGCCCCACACTAGCACCGAAACCATGGCGACGCCGAGCCTGGTGAGACCATCTCAAGGCATCGGACCGGCAAGCCAGGAGCTTGTAGGTCTGAAAACTTATGTCACACGCGGGAACAACTGGACAACTGAGAACTGAGAACTTTTGTGTCGTTCAAAATGTCTTAGTTGTTTTGAGGTTTCTTGAGGACAAATACAAGCAAGGATCTTGGCAAAGCATTTCGCCGTGGAAGGATCTGCTCAAATCAGAGTTTGGTTCCCTGTTATGTTCCTTTTGAAGGACTGAGGGCAAAAGGAACTAACATAACAACCAGAGGTAGCCCCAGCTGTAAGGTAAACAGGTATTTACTCTGGGAGGAACACAAGACAGAAGGGGAAGGGTGGAGCCAAATGAAAGCAATAGAGCAAAACAAAACTGTTTTAAGAGCCGAGCCCCGGAGAAAGAAAAGAACCCAAACCCAACCTGTGAGTGGTGTTACACGGTACCCCGAGAACAGGAGGGGACCTCAAAGGGCAGGCAGCAGCACACAGCAAAACGTTGACTTCCGCCTTTAGAACCCATGGAGCTCGGACTGGGTCTCGCCAACTCACTCTACCGGAGATCCTCAAACTCTCTGGTCGTCGCCTCTGGCTTGGCGGGCTTGGCCCTGTACGACCTTTGCCTTAATGGTTTAGGATTTGCCAACGCTAATTGATTTAAGGAACAACATCCCCCGTCTGCTAGATGAACCTTAAGACCCACAAGCAGACCTAACTCCCGAAGTGCATGCAAATCCTTGACCCCACTGGCTGTATACCGACACAATGTGAGGGTCAACGGTTGAAGGGTCAACGGTTGAAAAGTAAGTTTTGAGTTCATGGCCCCTCTTAGTTCTGCTGGTGAGACATTGACCACCCACCTCACCCACCATCACACGCGTCTCCACCGGGAGGCTCCGGGTGCTGTTCTGCAGCGATCACGTCTCCTCACCAATGCAAAAGCTCTCGCTCTCTCGCCGGCTCTCATCCCCGGTGAATCCTCGCAGATGCCGACTCAATCGGCTGTGCGTGTTTAGCTTTAGTTCCCACTGAACTTGACTCACAGTCAAGCCCTTTGTCTTTTTTTTTCACCGTGAATAGTGAATGGGCAGCTTAGCCAGCTTACCAGGACCGTGTGTTGGCGTTTGGACGCTGTTTCATTGCGAGGCCTGAGGCCATTTGCAAGGCTGAGGGGGAACAAACAGGCATGGGTGTGTGTGGATCTTCCAAGAGACTATTGTGGAAGGGAAAGAGGTGGACTGCAGCCTGGGCTTAGCCACAATACGGAAGACTAACCGCAGAAAAGCTCATTCATTTGAACTCTCTTCGCTTCACCGCCAGAAACTCATTTCTAAGGACCGGGAATATAATTGTAGAGGGATCATTTATCAAGTCTGGGAGAGGAGTGTTGTTGAGCTATGAGTCCCCTGCCGGGCCTACATATTAATAAGATGACCAGGTTTAGGAATTGGAAAAAACTGGGCCTTTTAGGGTTCGGGGTTCCATATACCAAAAACACAAAAACTAATTATTTCTGAAAGGGGCAATAAAAGTCTTTTACATCTATTGTGCCCGTGAATCCAAGGAAGGCTACACACGCCCCGGAAAGAGATGTGTGCAGATCTTTCTGCACAGCTTTTGTCCCCTGTTGACAAAAAAAAAAAGAAAAAAAAAAAAAAAAAAAACGTTTCAAAGCGAGGGCATCAAATCACCGAGGTGACAGCACGTGGAACGCCTCTGGGCGCTCTCTGCCCGTCACAGCCGCCGCCCGGCCACCTCCCGCTGTCACGCTGGGTTTCAAAGTGACGGGCGGTGGCTTCAGGAGCCAGGAGCGTGACGCGTTGAAAGCATCGCCGCTCTCCCTTCACGTCGCAGGAGATTGTCCTCGCTAGTCGCTCGACAACGCGAGGGGGGGGAAAAAAAAAGCTTTCTGAGAAAGTAGTGGAGGTTTCTCATTATTTATTCTATCAATCCTGTTCTATTTGTTTATTTATCCATTTGTTTATTTTTTTCGTCATTCCCATACACAGACGTCAGCGTGTTTAAGGGGGCAGTTTACTTGGTTTTGCACATTGTTGTGCACTATTGCTGGGGCAGTGGAAAAGAGTTTCTTGATGACGTTTTCTTTAATTTCGCCATTTGCCGAGACTCTTCATCAGTGTAGGGTGTTTTTTGTACATAACAAAAACACCCTTTACTACCGATAACACTTTTCCCTTCGACAGAGGGACGGCGGGCTCCTCTGTCCTCACCGCGGGGTCTCTCTGTGCTAAACCAATTAATTCCCCTTTGTTCAGTTCAAGCCAGAGCTACGGGTGGCTAATGACACACAACACGTGAAAAGGCAAATGAAAACATGGATTTTTCCATTGCACTCGTGCTGCCGGCAGCCCCGACCGGACGTCTGAAACGGAACGGCGCGTCGCCTAGAGACGATGGAGCCGAGCGGGTCGATGGGGGGTGGACTGATGGATGGTCTGGGTTTCCTCCTCCAGCTGGCCCCCGACGACGCCTGGTGCTGCCCCCACTGTAAGCAGCTCCAGCAGGGCATGGTGAAGATGAGCCTGTGGACCCTCCCGGACATCCTCATCCTGCACCTGAAACGCTTCCGTCAGGTGGGGAAGCACCCCCACACCCACACACACACACACACACACACACACACACACACACACACATACACCCTGTTTTACACACACATACACACACACACACACACACACACACACACACACATACACCCTGTTTTACACACACATACACACACACACACATACACCCTGTTTTACACACACACACACACACACACACACACACACACACACACACACACACACACACACACACACACACACACACACACACACCCACACACACACACACACATATACACCCTGTTTTACACACACATACACACACACACACACACACACACACACACACTCTGCTGTTGTCTGGCTGCCAATTTTCAGAGACACACAACTTTTCTTTTATTGTAGTGGTTGGATTATTGGAATGAGGTCTACCGCATAACGACCGATAATGGGCACACAGTGGTGTGTGTGTCACAGGGTGTCTGTGTGTGTGTGTGTGTGTAAAACACAGTGTATGTATGTGTGTACAGTATGTATGTGTGTGTGTGTGTAAAACACAGTGTATGTATGTGTGTATATGTATGTATGTGTGTGTGTGTGTGTGTGTGTGTGTGTGTGTGCGTGCGGGTGTGTGGGTGTGTGCGTGGCACACACCCACACGCGTGTGTTTACCATGCCCCTGACGTCGCTGGCCGTTGACACACAGGTGGGCGAGAGACGCAACAAGCTGTCCACGCTGGTGCGCTTCCCCATGGCCGGCCTGGACATGGCCCCCCACGTGGTGAAGAGGAGCCAGAGCATGAAGAGCCTGAACCTGGGGCCCTGGCCCCCGGCGTGGAAGCCCCCCTCCGGCCAGACCCCCAGCCCGGCCCTGCCCCAGGACTGCTTGTACGACCTGTACGCTGTGTGCAACCACCATGGGGGCATGCACGGAGGACACTACACAGGTACACACGCAGGCGAGGGGGCAGACGTCAGACCACATGTTTATTACCAAGTAGGTTTGCACATACAAGGAATTTGACTTGGTGGTCGGTGCATGACAGTAAACAAGAAACTAGAACCAAACTAGAACAATAAACAATAACTAGTCAACAATCAACACAGTGTAAGTATGAGTGCAGCGGTGCACGAATGGGAAAACAGTTATCTCGGGTGGGATGTGCGTTAATGTAACGCATGATGTTTCAGCACTGTTTTGGCACCGCTGTGGTGGAACGAGCTCCCCGCCCAATGTCAGCACTGCAGAGTCACTCCCCATCTTCCGGAAGAGACTCAAGTCCTACTTCCCAGGGTTCAGAGTTCACCTGAACCCTGCATAACATCCATCCTCTTAAAAAAAACCCAAAACAACAAAAAACCCTACCCTCATGCTCTTCTATGTTGTACGTCTTGGCACTTTATAATCGCTCTTTGTAACTTGGCACTTAGTCAGAGATGTTGTATACTAGCAATGGTTAACCTAGCAGGGCTGTACTACTCAAGTCCGGTCTTGGACTCGAGTCCGGAGTCAAGACGTTTTTTCTATGGTCTCGGACTTGTCTCGGACTCGCTGGTATTTGGACTTGGACTTGCCTCGGTCTCTGCCACTGGTCTTGACAAATATGGTTTTTGGTCTCGACTGAGTCTCCTTAATAATCACACACTACTTTATCTTCACGTGCCCTGCATCTGCGTGCCCTGCTAATGTAACGTTCTTGTCATTCATTTTCATTGATTCATACACACTGAAAAACAAAGATGTCCGCCAATTCTGTCATAATAAAATACGACTTGTTTTTTCTGTCCTGGACTTGGACTCAAATATTTTTGGACTCGGTCTTGAATTGGCCTAGACTAGTCCTGGTCTTGGACTTGTCTTGGACTTGACAAAGGTGGTCTTGACTACAGCCCTGTAACCTAGCAATTGAAATGCTTGAAACTTGTTCTGGTGACTTTCTTACTGTATAAGCAGCAATGAAATGTTTCACCTTCTTATGACAAATGTACTCTTTGTAAGTCACTTTGGATAAAGGCTTCTGCTAATTGCTCTAAATGTAAATGTAAATGATGTCCAGAGAGTGTCAGGGTGGGAGGTTAAGGGAACACACTGCTATTCAGTGGGTGTCAGTGGGTGTCAAGTCAAAAGTCAAAGTAGCTTTATTGTCAATTCCTTCACAGCAAGACATACAAAGGAATCGAGAGGACGTTTCTCACTCTCCTACAGTGAAACAGATAAAGTGCACAGGCACAACATGCAGGACAAGACATTCCTAACACTAAAAGTAAACATAGAATTTCAAAAGATAGATTAAAAAAAAGATAATAAGACAGTAAAAATAAACATGCAATGTCGGAATCTAGTAATAGCTTCCTGTAAAGGTTAGTGCAAAAAGGCAATTGTAATGGTAATGGTGATGATAATAATGATAATGTTAATAATAATAAAAGTGCAATAGTGCCAATAGAGACAGATTGTCCAGAGTCTGGGGGGGTTCAGCTTCTCGACAGCCTGGAGGATGTGGCTGGGGGGGGGGGTGAGGGGGAGAGAAGTTAGCTTCCCGACAGCTTAGTGTATAATAAAGCTTTTGGTGATTCTGCTGGCGGTGCGGCCACGGAGGCTCCTACACCCTCTACCGGAAGGCAGGAGGCTGAACAGACTGTGTGCGGGGTGGATGGTGTCAGACTGCTGGTTTCCTGTTACTTCTTCAGACTGCTGCCAGTTTGTGCCGCCAGTTTCCCCAGCCGCGGCTGTTTCGGCGCGGCTGGTTCACAGTTATCTCAACCAACGCTTGGGTTCCTGACTGCATAGAACATTTCCACATGGCGTCTGTGCATGAAAACCACCCACTTGAAAAAACAGCTCCCCGTATTGTGTAGAGAAACACTTGTTCTTGTAAGGACCATGCCTGCCATCACGGTGAAGACACCATTGTGTAAAAGAATGGGGTTGTTGTTGTTATTTGTGTGAAAAAAAAAAGGGATTCGCTGAAATGGAACAGCTGGAAGGATGGTGCAAGGTAGCAGGGGGGCGACGCCACGGGAACCAGAACAGATGTGGGAGTGGAAGCCTGTGGCGGTACGGCTCTCTCTGGTTCTGGTTCTGATCGCCGACCACACGTCCAATTACAGGCAAAACATTTGGGCCAAACAAGCACAGGCTCGCATCCGCATTTTTGATATCTCACTGAGATCGCTGGGATCGCGCAGGACTAACCCCCCAGGAAGGTGGGGGTCCGACCTCTTCCCCCAGGAAGAGGTCGGACCCCCACCTTCCTGGGGGGTCCGACCATCTCATTGTCTGTCACGCAATCACCGGCACAAACCGCCCTGTATCAACTTAAAAAAAAAAAAAAAAGAAGTGGTTGCCTGGCAACAGGCTTTGCTTACAGCAGCAGTCTTGGGAGATGTGGTGTAAGCCTTTAATTTGCTCTTAACGTAAGCCTTCCCCGACACAATGGGGCGTAGATTACGCCGTTGCGTTGATTGAAAGAAATGCAAAGAACGTTTATTTAGCTCTTCAACACGGTTACATTCTGACAATGTCATCAGAGGCTGTGATCACTCATAATGAGGAGGAAACGTTCCCAGCGCCAGCTCAAATAAACTGTCTTCCCTAATGGGCGCAGAGCAGCGGCTCCATCTGTATTCCAGTGCCTCTTGACGCCTATTCACGCTGTCGCTGTACCGACGTGCAGTTACATCTGAAACTGCCTAATCTAATGCATTGTGATCCGATCCGAATCCTCTCCGCGTCTGACGCGAGGACGCCGGGCCCAGTTTCAGCTGCCGTGGAAAGCCGCTCTACTCTGTCGCTCTGTCTGCCCCCTCTGCCACACAGCCTACTGCAGGAACTCTGTGGACGGCCAGTGGTACAGCTACGATGACAGCAGCGTGGATCTGGTCCCCGAGGAGGAGGTGTGCACCAGGGGAGCCTACATCTTGTTCTACCAGAGGAGGAACGCCATCCCGCCCTGGTCTGCCAGTAGCTCCATCTTGGGTATGGAAAGATTCTGTTAAGAAGAAAACTAAAAATGGAAAACATGATTACACCTTATTTAGGTACACTATTTACCTTAATAATGTTTGACGCGTGCTCTGAAACACAGTCTGCCGTGTAGAGGCTAGCTTCAACAACAGGGTCCATGTTTATCGCTGCAACTCTGCAAAATTTGACTCTGTTGAATATCATGTTGAACCTCAAAATACCCAGGTAGCTCACCAGGTAGAGCGAGCGCCATTAAGACTTAAGCCTTGACAGCGGCCTGGGTTCGATTCCAGCCCGCGGCCATTCGCTGCATCTCTTCCCCTCTCTCTACTGAACTTTCCTGTATGATTGATCAAATAAAAAGAAAAGCATGAAACATGCCCCCCCACAAAACCTCTGGAGAGTAGAGGGAGAGAGAGAGAGTGTTCTAAACTCAGGGTGTTCTAGGCCCGGTGTACCATCTTGGGTGGTCAGATCACAAGTGGACAGCTCAGTACAGGTGTGAATGCACACAAAAACGCATCACAGAACCGTCTGGTCCAGACAGCAATGAAGGTTGTAGGGAGGACTGAAAACTCCTCTCTGCAGTCTATCTATGAAGTCTGTCCTCAGACTGACCCAGAGAGCATTATCCCATCCCGCCCACACAACCTCACTTCTGAATACCAATTGTTACTATCTGGCAAACGATACAGAGTCCCCATATGTAAACTTAACCGATTTATATACACGTTTGTCTCCATTAGAATAATAAATAACATTAGGTAAATGGTTTGAGGTGAACATATTGACGCATTGATGCTCAGCTCTGACTAATGTACCTAGTATAGAAACTTGTGGGAACGTGCAGTATGTGTATTTTTTATATGAATGTATTTATTGAAGCAACAGCATTGCATTTCTTTGTTGTTGTGCAGCTGTGTTGTCAATGTGCAACGCTGTTGTTTATATTGTGTCGTTGTTGCGCAAAATGTGCAACTTCACTTTACTTTTTATCTTTTATCTTTTGTAACCATGGCGACAGCTTGTCTCAGCACTTGGAGTCCAAGACAAATTTCCCTTCGGGGACAATAAAGGATTGATTGATTGATTGAGCTCCGATCTCTCAGACCGCATCCCGAGGTGCTCTGGGAACACATACACAGACGCGTTGTGTGAGCAGTGTGTGCACAGACGTGTCTCGGACCACACCGGGCCGTCTCTCGCCAGACGTCCTCCGCGTGAGCAGAGGCACGTACTCGTTGCCGTGCCGACCGGGCGTCACATTCAAGTAAATCCCGAGTCACCCAAATCAAATCAAATGTAAGCTGTCTCTGTCCACAACGTCTGACGGTTTTTCGAAAACGCCTGCGGATATCTGAAGCCCCCACGTCGGAACATCCAAACATTTTGTTTGGATTCAAGCGTCGGCTTCTCGTTTCCAGCGGTGCCAGACATGCCGTCGGCTCTCGACCACCCATTAGGTCTTTTTCAAGATTCAAGACAACTTTATAGTCAGTTTTCAGGAATGTACAGGACAACACAAAAACCGAAATGCCGTTTCCCTCTATCCCTGGTGCAAGACTATACACGAGGATATACACGTATGCAAAATAAATATCAAAAATAGATAAAGCTAAGAACACAATTTAAGAGAAGAGAACAGTATGATTTGAACATTATAACATTATAATACATTATAAACATTATAAAACAACGCGCGCGTCTCGTGGCATGCAGAGCGGGGGGGGGGGGGGTAAGGTCGGTTCACAGGAGGAGCCGTGGGAAGCATGTGAGCCGACGTACTCAGGAGCTCGCCACGCGCCGTGTGTGTGTGAGCAGGGCGTCGGACGGCGTTCCCGCGCAGCCGTTGGCTCCGCCGCGCTACCGTTTGACACATCGGTTCGAGCCGATGTCCCACTGAGGAGACGCGAGGCAGCTCTGAGGACCTGTGTTTTTGCTGCGAGGCGCCACGGCCTGATGGATGGAGCTGTCGTGTTGTGTTCTCGCAGTGCTGCCAACCTCGCCAACCGTATTGAACCGCATTCCGACAAACGGGCGCTGCTTATGCGTGATAATCGTTTGGTATTCATCACAAATTCATGAATGACATTCATAAATTGCACATAGCCGTCCGCTGCTCTCCCCCACAGCTCCACGTGCAGCAACATTCACGCCGTTGGAAATAAGGCGAGCTCATTGGGCCCTGCCTGTCAGTCTCACGATGTCCCCCCGTGTCCCTCAGGCTCCACCAGCTCCTCCATGTCCGACCACTGGCTGATCCGGCTGACCGATGACAGCATGAGGGGCAGCGTGGCCTCTCGCTCCTCCAGCGCCTTCCCTTCCTCCCTGCCGGACTCGCCCGAGCCCCCCGTCTTCCAGGAGAGCCCCCCGAAACAGGAGAAAGGTGAGGCCAAGACCAAGGTCCAAGATGACGCAATGTATTTCATTGAAGAAAAAAAAAAAAAAAAAAAGTGTACACAACGATACAATACAAAACTCATAATCAAGGTAAAAAAAAAAAGCAACGACGGCCAAGTTACACGATGAAACACATTGTCGTGTTTCACGCGGGCCACTAAAAGTCACAGGGCTGTCGGTCAAAGGCAATGAGACAGCTTGCAGGGCTTTGTGAGGAGAGACATTGGAGCACTATACCCTGAATGCCTCCTGCTCTCCCTGGGCTTCATCTGCCTGTGTTTGGCCGTGATGGCGGTGAGACGACGGAGCGCTCGGTCCAGGTGGTAATAAAGCCACATGGAAGACTTTATTACCAACGTCATCCATGTTAGCGCATGGGAGCTCGGTGTTACAATCGTAGTCCGCGTAGCGGTTGACCTCCAAACGTGTGACCACAGGTGTGCGTCATGTTTGTGCGTGCGTCTTATATACCCGCTAGTGACAGACAGCCCAGTGGCTGTCTGTACATTTTTTTTTTTTGGAATTATCATGTAGGGGTTTTTTTTTGGTTTGTTTTCAAAACTGTTTATTTGGGATGAATTAAGCAAAGGCAAAACCACAGAAGCTGGACCGGGTTTGGCCACGGTCACGCGACTCATCCAGTGTAGATCAGGGTGGCCACCGGGCCTGGGGCGACCCTCACAGTTTAACCAGCGCTGGTACCCGGACTCTGTCACCGGTACCCGACGGCCCCTGCTTCACTTCACTCACTCCTTCACTCACCTCAAAAAATAGTGATAACTTCTCAGTGTCAACATTGTTCATTTATTTACAACATTTGCCATGTCGCACAAAAATTAAAGCCCTCCCCTACTTCCCTCCCCCCTCCCGAAACCCCCATGGGTGAGAACTGGGAGACGTAGCCGCAGGTGACGTGCTGTGGGTGATGGCCGTGACACCTCTGGCACCCTCACCGTGACACCCGGGGTGAAGGGCTGGAGAAAGGGACCGGGCAACATGTGTCATTGAAGCCAAAAATGTAAAACAACACGAGCACACGCTCGATCACAAGCTAATTACTCAAATGTATTAGGCCAAGCAAAGGAATGCTACCTCAGTTGAAGCGTGTGCTTCCGCATCATTCATTGTCCCATACTGTAATTTTTACTCATAAGGTGCATGCAATTCATGTACTAAAAACCAAAATCAACTCATCCAACTAGCTAATTCGTTACCTGACATTGTCGACGCCTCAGTTTTGGTCGTCCACAAAGGGATTAACTGCTTCAGCGCTGGCTGCAGGTCTGCTAATGCTAGCTGTGGGGCTATCAACCCCCGGTACACGCCACACATGTCGTGTTTACTCGGGTTCGACTTGTTTTCCTGCTCAGCTTTGCTATTGCAGTGACTTGTTGGAGCGAGTTTGGAAAAGTGGAAACACAAACACACCTCTCTCTCTCTCTCTCGCTCTCTCTCTCTCTCTCTCTCTCTCTCTCTCTCTCTCTCTCTCTCTCTCTCTCTCTCTCTCTCTCTCTCTCTCTCTCTCTCTCTCTCTCTCTCTCTCTCTCTCTCTCTCACTTGTACTGGAGTATATTTTCTCACCAACCAGATGCACTCCCAGCCTTTCAGGTACAGAAATGTGTCACTGATCTATTTAGCTTGATGAGGTACTCTGTGGTACGGAGGTAATTTGTCCGCTTAAAAAGACACAGAGTTCACCACCAAACTCTATGAGCCTCTGTGAGCACACAAAGGTGATGCAATGTGTCCTGGAAAATATCCGGAATTGTAATTATAATCTAAAAATTGGAATCTGTGAAGAGTGTACACCTGACAATGCTCACAAGTGTCCGTACGTGCCATGACAACATGCACAAGGACAGTGTCCTCAATGACACACAATGACAGTGTGTTGGATGAGAGGCTGCAGGATGACAGCTCACAGCAGGAAGGTCAGCCGAGCTCACACCCGTCTGTACTGCTCCTACAATGAAATATAAACAGTAAACTTGCAGCACCCCAGACAATTAGTGAGATCTCATGAGATCTCATGTTAAACAGTGATCTCCCCCCCCCCTGTCGTTTCATGAGCCTCCCCTCAGCGCTGAGTACCATCATATCATACCGGCATCAACCGGCATTTAAACTGGTATTTCAAGGGTGCAAGGCATGTACACCGTGCCAAGGCCGACACACACAATGTGTCGTCGTTTTCCTTAACGTCTTTTCTCATTCCCGGGTGTGCTTCCTACCCAGCAGGGGGCCTCGGCAGCAGGCCGTTTGTGCGGGCCCCGGAGGGCCGCAGCGTCAGCATGCGGGCCCCCAGCAGGGCCAAGGACGCCTTAAGCAAAGTCCTGCCCCTCCGCTGGTCCTTCGGCTCCAAGGACCGCCGGAGACCGCCAGCCGCCGCCGCGGTGCCACCACCGGCACCGGCGCCGGCGCCGGCGCCGGAGCCCACGCCGGGCCCGGCGGAGCTGGTGGAGTACCTGGAGTCCGGCCGCCGGCCGCGCTGCACCAAGGAGCCCATCGTGAGCCTGATGGCGGTGCAGCCCGCCGCCAAGGACGGCGCCCGCCACGGCCTCAACTGCATCGGGAGGCCGGCGGAGGGCGGCGTTCCCGAGTCCCCGGGGTCGCAGGTCGCCGAAGGCCAGAGGCGCACGTCGGATAAGACGTCCAGTCCGAGGCGTAGCGGGAAGAGCAGCCGCGCAAAGGATGAGAGCGCCTCCGCCGCCGCCGCCGCCGGCAGTAACGCCGGCACGGGACCCTCGGGCAGGAGCACCCTGACCCGGAGGAAGGAGAGCAGCAAGGGGTCTTCAAAGGGCCCCCGGGAGGAGGGGGAGACCGGGAGGGGCTCCGGCGCGGGGGTCCAGCACAGCGTCAGCACTCCCAGCCTCCGCCAGGGCACTCTGACCCGGACCAAGGACCAGGCGGGGAAGGCGGAGCGGCCCGATGCCGCGAGGGGGCCCCGGGGCTCCCGCAGAGGAGACCCCCGGCCCGGCAAGGGGGACGAGGCCGCGGGCCAAGACGGCCTGTTCTCGTTCCTCAGGGGAAACTTCCTGAAGAAGGACAAGGACCCGAAGAGGACCCGGCAGGGCGGGGCGCCGGCCCGGGGCGGAGACGCAGACGCGGGGAGAAGCGGCTCCTCCGGCCTCTCGCTGTCCAACGGGGAGGCGGGAGGGCGCGCCGCAGCCAACGAGGGCCGGCGCCCCCGCGGCCCCGGCGACCCCGGCGGCGAGCCGACCAACGGGAGGTCGGTCCGCAGCGCGGGCGACATCAAGCGCTCCCAAAGCTCGTCCAGCATCCCCGCCAAGACGGAGGCGGCCATGCGCAGGACGGCGTCGCTGCATCGCAACGGCGTTCCCGCGGCAACCGCCTCCCTTCACGGCCAGCCTGCGGACAGACAGTCCCACGGCGCGCTGCCGAGGACGCGCCACAGCACCCACTCCCTGGGACGCAAGAAAAACGTGCCGGAGTCCAGCTTCTGAGGTTTGTGGGGACAGTCCCGGTAAACCTCAGAAGCTGGAGGGGAACTGGATGGTCCAAATGAAGTGTTTGGGAACGCCCAAGACCGGGAGATGTTTTTAATGGATCCCTTACAAACTGCCCGGATACCGCATACAGTGTACACTGAATATTCACACTTGCACACACACACACACACACACACACACACACACACACACACACACACACACACACACACATACACACACACTCACACACACACACACACACACAGACACACACACACACACACACACACACACACACACACACTTACACACACACACACACACACACACACATGTTTGCAAGCCTATGCACGCGAATGCACTGGCGCACGCACACACTTTACGTGTGTGTGTGCGCATGCACACATAAACACATATGCACACACGCTCCTACGCCAAACAAGTCACGCAAATGAATGATCTGAATGATCAAAGCAATACAACTTTTTGTTTTCCCCCCATGGCGTGGCCTATTGTTCCCTGGGACAAAGCGGTCTCATGTGGAGATGAAGAACAGCCGGTCATCAAGCTTCAAGGATTTCAACACATTCACATGACTGTGTGTGTGTGTGTGTGTGTGTCACGTTTCGTGCCTTAATCACCTTCGTCAGTCTTAGTATAACTCACATTGTTGCCACCACGTAGGGTGTGATCAGCCTTTTCCTTCTATTTTTCTTTTAATCTGCTTATCTTTTGTGCTTGGGTTTGCTTTGGCAACTTCCTGCTCTTGATGAGTATATTGTTCTCACAATCTCACATAGCAGCTTCAAGACATGTGCCTTCCCAGGCGGTGTCTACTACTATTATAGATATAGATATATATATATATACAGTATAATATATGATAATATATATGATGTTTTGGATTCATGTAGCAGGGCCGCCCAGTCCAGCACCAAAAGACACTAAAAGCCTAGTCCACAGTCTACGCAGTGCGTTCTACTACATCCCAGAATCCTTTATTAGTTGGTTTCAAAGTTGTGCCTCGCTTCGATCGCCGCAATTGACGTCAAGCTCTGGATTCAGTTTGAAGCGGCGGAGAGCGTTCCCTTCTTCCCCTCCACAGTCGATACGACCGGTTTGTTACGCGAGCGCCTCTTGTTGTCGGTTTGTAGGACGCGGCGCAAATGCGGTGTCTGGCTGTTTTACCGAAACGCCGATGGGGGAAACGGCGTGGCCTGTCGACGCGTCGGCCGCTCCCCTGGTTCAGTGTGCCTCTAAGTGCCTTGTTTAGTATTCATGCCATTAAATGGTGAAGGACCGGCTAGCCGGGCCCATTGATGGGGTCTCTCTCTCTCTCTCTCCTCGCTCTCTCCCCTCACGCTGCCGGGGCAGGGGGCGGGGGGGAAACACGCCCCCACGCTTTCCTGTGTTAGTGAGAGGTTTAGCCACGCCCAATGCTCTTTGTTCAAAGCATGGAATAGGAGAATGTATTATTTATTAATCTATAGACTTTTTTTTTAATGGATTTGGGATATACATATATAAAACTGTGTCATGAAAATCGTGTTTATTTTTGGATGGTTGAAAGCAAGTATGCTTAATGTGAATAATAGCTTGAATCGGTAGTGAGAATCTTCTTTTTAAATTGTTGGTTTAAAATTTTAAAATCGGTATTTAAAAATCAGAGCGAATGTTGGTTTAAAATTTTAAAATCGGTATTTAAAAATCAGAGCGAATCAATGAAAGGAATGTCTTAAGAATGTCTGTAATGCTTACTGTTTCATGTTGGATATACACTGAAGTCTGCCGTGAGAATAGCTTTCAGGATATTGCATCACCTTCACTCACTCCTTTTTTTGGCCAATTTTGTATAGTTGCATTTTAATTCACCGTATCCACGGGTTCCACATGCAGTGATGAAGTCATGATGAAGCTTTATAATAGGTATATTACACGAGAGGGTGTGTTTCACACAATTCAGGGCAAACGTCTGGGTGGGCCCTCGTCGCGTCACTGTTGTGGTGATGGTAAAGCACAATCTCTTGTGTAATGATGACATAATACGACATAATAACTCATAACACATAGTAACTGTTCCCAGACCTGTCATGAAACTGCTGCAATATTTGAACATTTGAATGCAGGTCATATATTTTTTGTTTTTATTTAATTTAAAAGGGCATTAAAAAGTCTATTTAGGGTGTCGCCTACCTGTAGACGTGAAGGAACATTCTGCCATTCATTTTGTCATTGCCTTAATTGCATTGTGTTTGGGTTTTGTTAAAAAATGTTTTTTTTTTCTACAGATTTCTTGAATGAGATTTGTGATGCGTTATCAGATTACATGTGTGACATCATATTTCTGGTGTTAAAGAAGTATGCATCATTTTGTGATAAGTTTTCCCATTAAAAAAAACTGAATTAAATTGAATTTGAGCATTTTTCCAACACCCCTTCATATTAAAAATGCTGTGTGTGACATGTATTAATAAGCAGGGGTCTGTGTACCCATGTCAGCCCTTCCAAGGTTATGCATGCATAATGTGTTTATTAACCTTGAGAGGGACTCGGCTTCTCCTTCTCAGAAAAAAATGGTATTCTCCCACATGCCATTATGAACAGTTAATATTGTTTGTCATTGGACATCTTCACATTTGGTGCAAATGCAATTTCCCTCAGGGATTATTAAAGTACGTCTGTCTGTCTGTCTGTCTGTCTGAATGATTGGGTTAGGACTGCATGCAGATTTTTGACAGCTATAACAAGCAAGCCTATGACTCGTAAAAAACAAAGAACGCATATTCTGCTAAAGATCGGAGGCAATAATTTATAGATCAAAGTTTATTTAGAAGTAGAGTACCAAGTGCTGCACACCCACAGTTAAAAACTACTGGACAGGATGTTGGGTTGTAAGGGTTAGCCATAACCACAAGCATTTCAGAGGCTGCTTGTATTAGCATTCAGGTAGTGAATTGTGACCAAAGTCGAAATTCCCTCCAGGGAGGGGAAAATATTCATGAAATATTCAGATTGTATTTAGGTTTTATCTGATTGTATTTAATGGCGATAAACTCACCAATATTACACCTCTAGGTGTAATATTGTAATAACCTCTACACTTCTCGGCTTGCCTTTGGTTTCACACAAATCAAGGTTTGTCGCATAGGATCGGATGGGATAGGATAAAACTTTATTAATCCCCTAAGGGACTAACAATGTTTGTATGATTGTTGTGTATGTCTGAACACACTTTCTCTCAGACTTACTGAGAGAAAGGTCGCAGCACACAGGCTGAAAGCTATAGGAAGCTATAGGCTTTAGGAGTAAGGACCAGAAAGACCAGTAGGTTCCTCGAAATTGAATGACATTTATTTTTAAGTTTAAATTCATATGGTTGATATTATATCTCCAGAGGGAGATATTATATCTCAAGCCAACAAAAGACCAATTCACAAATCAGTCTGGCGATATTATTTGAAGAGGTGAGTGTTTTTGGAGCTGTATGGAGGCAGGTGCGAGAAAGCCTTTATTACAGTGTAGTGTTGCGTAGAGGGCAGATGGGAGTATGAGGGGTGACTGAGAGATGTGATATTGGTGAGAGATCCAGGGGCTTTACCCTGAACACCAGAAGCAATACAGGGATAAAATGTGGAGCTTGTGTGTGTGTTTATGTGTGTTTTTCTTCATTGATTGTAGCTGGAGAAGAAGAAAACCAAATCAGAGGCAGAATCTGAAGTCCAGATAAAGTCCACCATGCAATGCAACATGCTGCCTCAAGTGAAACCGTAGACTCTCACTTCTCATAAGTGAATGTGTTGTGGAAGTCCAGACTACGAGCTGGTACAGGGGAAACAAAAGGTCTATCTGATTAGTCTCAATCAAGAATGATCCACTTTTTCCCTCTGCTGCTGCTGCTGAAACAATGAGTATTAAAGAGGCGTTTAGACTGAGAACAGACACAGATCAGATATCAGCAGTGAAACACTTCATTGCTGTACAGTGAGCAAGTCACCAGAACAAGTTTCAAGCATTCCAATTGCTAGATCAACCATTGTTGTATACTAGCAATGGTTAATCTAGCAATTGGAATGCTTGAAACGTGTGTGTGTGTGTGTGTGTGTGTGTGTGTGTGTGTGTGTGTGTGTGTGTGTGTGTGCGTGCGTGCGTGCGTGCGTGCGTGCGTGCGTGCGTGCGTGCGTGCGTGCGTGCGTGCGTGCGTGCGTGCGTGCGTGCATGTGTGTGTACACTATAATGGTTAATTGCTAGATTAACCATTGCTAGTGTACAACAATGGTTAATCTAGCAATTGGAATTCTTGAAACTTGTTCTGGTGACTTGCTTACTGAATTAATAGCAATGAAGTGGTTCACCTTCTTCTGTCAAATGTACTTATTGTAAGTCGCTTTGGATAAAAGCATCTGCTAAATGCCCTAAATTTAAATGTAAATGTAAATATCCACAATCTTTTAAAGTTGAATTTATGTCCTGGCTCATCATTTAGGCCTACTGCCGGCCATTCATTTAGAATGGCTTGAGTTTGTTTTACATTTTAGAGAAGAAGTGAGAATGTTCCTGAGCCTGCATGTATTCATTACAGCTTGTAGAGAAAGGCAAACCCTATAGCTTCATTTTCAGGAGATGGAGGTGGAGAAAGGTCTTTGGATGGACAATAGACAAGAAAGCTACCGTGCAATGGGGATCAGTGGATGCTTTTGAGTCCACCAGTCGTTATACTGTCTGGCCTTTCTAGCAAGTTGGAGAATAAGCAGACAGCACATGTCTGAGATAGCAGGCTAACTGTTATCCTATGTGTGATGGGAACATGTACTGTGAGTCAATATTATAGGCAGTGGCGGCTGGTGAAGAATATTCTAGGTGGGGCTGTGCCATATTCAGTCAATTTCAGTAACCATCCCAATACATTGAACACAAACTACAGGAAACGAGTGCTCTGTGAAATAGTCAATAATTATTTAATGCCAATATTAAAAAGTTGATGCATTCTAACACAAAACATAAACAACACAAACACAAGCTTTCCATTTTTTCATTTGAAATTGAATTTGTCACTTTGGGCTCTATGAAATTACAGTAAACATTTTATATACTAAACAATCAAGAAAATAATCAGCAGATTAATAGGTAGTGAAAATTAAGGACTAAAAAATACTAAGGTCAACTATATACAACTGTATACAACTATATACAGACTCGCCCTGACTCGCCCCTGCATTCGCTCGCTTGGGGCGATAAAGTTATCGGCTTGGATTTGAGGACGCTGATTGGCCAAATTTTATGTCATGCTTTCACATCTTAAATTATTAATTGGCTCAACAGTTACACAGACCCGCCTCCTTGGGGCGATTTCTCCATCGCCCCAGAGCTGTTGAAGCATGGGACACGGGACGTGTGGGAAAAGCATACATCTTGCACAGATGATTTTCTATCATATTTTACACATATTACTGGGTAGTCATATTTCAAACACACAAATATTAACAATTTGTATAATTTATTATTATTAGTTTTATTTATTTATTTATTTATTCATTTATTTATTGTGGGTCAAGGGGGGGCGGTGCCCTATCGCCCTCTATGGACCAGCCGCCACTGATTATAACACGCCTGAGGCCTAGGTCTACTGTTAAAGACTCAGAAAAAACTGGACAACACTTTGATTTTGTTCCGATTCCAGAGATTTCATCGTGGTAAATTAGCGGACAATATTGTCCACATAGAAAAGGCAGAGGTAGGCTGATGAGGTAATAATAATACCATTCGAAAGATTAAAGTATCTGTATCTTAAACCAGAATGATTCCAGCACTTCCTGTCTGTCTGTGTCGAGAACTGAACGCCAGGGAAGAGCCAGGGAGACTCTCTGACCGATGTGTAGCTCTATGGAGGCTGGTGCCACTAGCCACTTATCCCATTAAGACTTTTTAGACTTCAACAGCTCTCGGCTATACTGCCTGCCTTCCTCATTGTTGGGGTAGGAAGAACACCGAACCCTGACCAACAAGGTGTTGTTATGTAAAATGGTATGGTCGTGTATCCAATATTTTATAAGAGTGAACACGTCACCTGGTGGTCCTTAAAGTGCATAACAGACTTTATTTGAAGGAGATGAGTTTCTCAGACATAAAGAGCCCTGAATGCCATGTTTATTATAATCTTCTCCTTTGACCTTATTAACCTTTTATAACTTGGTTTTAATCTCATTTGCCAAAATGTCAAACTCCGCATGAGCTGCCAACACAATAGAGTTAAAATACCAGCTCAAACAAATCTTTTGAATCCCTCAAGAAAAAATCTAAAACAGGATTTCAACATTCTTTTCATTTCCAAAACTAAACAACCACTCATGATACAACGTGTTAACATCTATGGCTGGAAGAGAATGTTTTCCTTAATCTATACTCAAGGGATTATAAGAGAAAAGCAGACAGAAATAAAAACATAGACCCAACATCGTAACACGGTCAGTATGTTGAGGCAATGCGTCTATATTTTGGGAACCAATAGGATGAAGAGATTTTGCACATTCCCTTGAATATGAATACGAAAACAGTTAGTGCAAGCCTTTTGATATTTAATCAGTAGGGCTGACTAGTAGCTATTTAGTTTTCACTCGTGGAAGTTGCATTTTGAGACGTCCACATGTAAATTTAAGACTCAAGAGTGTTGACATGTTACAAACATGGAAAAAACTAAAATGTTTTTTAGACCCCTTTCAGTTTATCACTACATAACTGGTCATTTAATTTCACTGCATATCTGTCATTTACTACATTACTGGTCATCTGGTCATCTCTCTGCACAACTGGTTTTACAAAAATCCGACATGCTACATCCTTGTGTATGCTATTACCTCGTAGTGTATGCCTGGATGTATGAACATTTATGTATATTATCTTTTCTTTATGTACATTTTTATATATTTTATTACATAGGCTTATATTTGTACATAGGTTTATATTTTTTATTTTTTACATAGGTTTATATTTTCTACATAGGTTTTATATTTTACATAGGTTTCCTTTATATATTTATATTTTCTAACACTACTATAAGTAGAGTGTCCTCTTTTTTCTCCTGGAGTTTTGTTACGAAGGCAATTTCCCTCAGGGATCAATAAAGTATGTCTGTCTGTCTGTCTGTCTGTCTGTCTGTTTGCTTATAACTGCAACAGAAGTACTGAGGATGCCGTTTTAGCTGTGACCATCAACCAACACTTGGAGGATTCTAGCTCATTTGCACGTCATTTATTTGTTGATTTTAGTTCAGCTTTTAATACGTTGCAGCCACATCTTTTAGTTAGTAGATTGATTGATTTTAATGTTCATCCTTTTATTATTAAATGGTACTTTTTGTTTTTAACAAATCGTAGACAGCGGGTCAGTGTTAATGGACCTCTATCTGAAACTAAAACTCTGAACACAGGTGCACCACAGGGATGCTTGATCTCACTGGTTCTGTTCACCCTGTATACAGATGCTTGCAGAAGTTCACATACAAACAATCACATCATTACGTTTTCAGACGACACTGCAATTCTATCACTGTTGAAAAAGAATGATGACATATCTGACTACTTTTTGGAAATTCAGAGGTTTGTTACGTGGTGTGAAGATAACTACCTTATCTTGAATGTGAATAAGACTGAGGAAATGGTGTTGATCTTTGAGGAGTGGGTGACCATAGGCCCGTGATCATTCACAACCAAGCCATTGCCCAGGTGCAGTCATACAAATATCTTGGTGTCTTTGTTGACAACGCACTTACCTGGAGCACACACGTTGATAGCCTCTGTTGCAGACTACAGCAACGGTGGCATTTTCTACGTTGTCTGAGGATTCATGGTGTTGATCAAAGGTTTATGGTGATTTTTTTACAAAGCAGTCTTAGAAAGTCTTATTAGGTACAGTATCACAGCTTGGTTTGGCAACCTCTCTGTGCAGGTAAAAAAACAAACTGGTACGTCCGATTAATGCGGCTGGAAAAATAATCAGCATTAAAGAGCACTTCTCCATTCAGAGTATTTATGAACAGGCCACTTTGCAACAAGCAAATAAGATAATCAGCGGTCCATCACATGTCATGCACGGCGAGTATGAGCTGTTACCGTCGGGTAAAAGGGTTTAGAGTTCCGCACTGCAGACTGAACAGATTTAAAAACTTGTTTGTGCCCGTGTCAATTAAGCTGGTTAATGGGGTCAGATAGGACCAGAGCTCAGATGACTTGCATTTGGTTGTAGGGTAGAGGTTAGTATTTTTTATTTAATTTATTGTATTATATTTTTTGTATGATTTATTTATCATGTATCTTGCACTTCTTGGCACCTTGCAGCATATGATGATGTTTTCTGGGGGTTACCATGTTGTATTGCCAGTTGTGTTGTGTTGTGTGGTGTGTTCTGTGTTGTTGTCATGAGCTTTCTCTCTCAGCTCTGTTTGATCAGCCACACCTGTATCTACTCCTGCAATCATTAACCTGCCAGCTGCACTGCATTCCCTGTTCATCTCCCTCTGTATATAAGCCCTGTTTTTCAGTACCTCCTTGTCAGACCGTCTGCAAACCAGTACCTGTTACCCTGCCTGTCTTCATACGCCTCTGACTCTTACCTGTGATATCGGACCTGCTCAACTACGTCTTTGATCTTCTGCCCCGGTAATCGTGACCTGCCTTCTGCCTTATGACTACGAATACTGCCTAGCCCTTGCCTGTACCACTGCTACCATTCCATCTGCCAGCTTTCCTCTCCCTCGGCTGTGTGTGTCTTTACCCAGTGACTCCAGCCCATCATCGAGCCTGCCCTGGAACCCACCCCGCCATCTCAGTGAGACGCCACTTAGCTCTGGAAACACACCCATACACCCCCTTTCCCCAAATCCTTCAATAAACTGTTTAACGTGACGCTCTTCTGGTCCTCTTCCTGTTTGGTGTCTGACAGTTGTGGCTGCAGCATGGGCGAATGGCCCAGAACAAATTTATCTCCTGGGAGACAATAAAGTTGCATCTTGAATCTTGAATCTTGAAACATGCTAATTGTGCAGTTAAATTCTGAATAGTTATAGCTGTTGCTAGTAGTATTTCAGATAATTGAAATGCAATTCTAGATAGCTGAAATGACATACTTGTAGCAATCCCAGGACGGAATTACATTTTGAGCCGTAAGAATAACACTTTCGATATCTTGATCTCTATTTATGATATTGGTAATATATTGCACATAAACAAAATTACATTACAGATATGTCGACCTGGAATAATAACACATCAAAATATAATCATAGATCTGAAATTGCTTCCACTATTCCACATCTTGGACAGCACTTTATCGTTCAAGACCCACATCAATCATGTCACTCGGTCTGCTTCTATAGACGTAACATCAATTGTCTTCGTCCCTCACTTATACCTAATCCACTGCTTGCAAACACCCTGATTACATCCCGACTGGACTACTGTAACTCTCTCCTCTGTGGTCTTCCTCCTATTATCTCTTCATAAACTCCAGTTGGTCCAGAATGCAGCCGCCCATATCATCACCAGAACTCCATCTATTGAACACATCACTCCTGCCCTGCAGCAACTCCACTGGCTCCCTATCAAATCACGCATTGATTTTAACATCCTACTCCTTACTTTCAAGATCCTTCACAGCCTGGCGCCAGTGTATCTAACTGAACTCATCCACATCCACACACCTTCACGCCCTCTCCAAACCTCTTCTGCCATCCAGCTCTCAGCGCCATCAGCCAATTTATCCACCATGGAGCTTTTAAGAGCTTTTAGCTGATCTGCTCCCCGCCTAAGGAACTCTCTCCCACCAGACATTCACACTTCTGACTTTGTCTCCACCTTTAAAATCACACCTAATAACACACTTATTCTGACTGTTACTATTTTTTTTAAAACTTTTTTTTGTCTTTAATCCTTGAGTGCTTTGAAAGGCCTTTAAATAAAATGCATTACTATTATTATTATAACCGACGCCTTACTGTACTTAAGTGTCGGTTATGTTTCTGCGTAGTGATCACACTATGGCCACGCAGCTTGGACGCAGTCGTGAGACCGTGATGGTTCAGCGTGGGGTTTACGTGTCAAAATGCAATTCAATGCCACACCGGTAGAGGGCGACCAGAATGACCATTCTGGTCATTACCATTCTGTATTGTAACGAATGCAATTTCCCTCAGGGATCATTAAAGTATGTCTGTCTGTCTGTCTGTCTGTCACATACGGGTTACTAGCGAGTAAAAAAAAAGTTTACAGACATGAAGGCAAAAGTTATATACAGTATATGTTGTTGCCAATCAGTCGAAGCATTTATCACACTGTGGCGGTGTTTATGAGTGGAAACCGGAAAAGCGATCTCCAGCGGATGTAGTTAGTGGACCAATCACAGTCAATGCCGCTGGGTTGGTGTTGCGTCGCCTTCGACGCACATCTAAGCTTTTTGGGAGGTGCACGTCAGGCCCTTGCGGTGGATGCAAGGGGGGTCCGCAAAGACGTAATGGGTCCGTAAGCCCCCTAGCGTTGCGTCAACGTGGAAGCATAACTTAAGCATAACTTGGGCTTTACACTAAAGGTCTTCGACCTTTTGTTCAACCTTTTGTATGAGTGTTTCTACCTGGTGACAGAGGACTATCCATTAGCATTGAACATTTCCCCAACGCTTACAAATAAAAGTAAGGTGTTCTCTTTACACCAGTAAAAACGTAACAACTTACATCTTGTGTCCTTCACAATTACGTGCTGGCTGGCATCAGTTATGCTTGTTGTAATCTATTGCAGCAAGTAGGGTCCGTGTTTTGTACATAAATGGTGTATACGACATGTGCTTTGCCGCATACATCAGAATATGGTTCTAAAAACTTTCTAAGTCTGATGTGGTCCTGTGTGGTTGGATGGGAAGGAGACAATGAGAATAAACCTGCTGTTAGAAGACTAAACAGAAATGCTTGAATACATACACTGCCCAGCCAACAAAAAAAAAGTTGCCAGGATTTCACCAAGCAAATAGGGGATGCTGCAGTTGTTCAGGTCTAGGTTCAGCAACATTATGTGTTCAAAGTATAAGGTCAGCTGACTACCAGAACATATTGAATGACAAGGTTATTCAATCAATGGATTCTTTTTTCCCTGATGGCACAGGCATATTCCAAGATCACCATGCCAGGATTCATCGGACAGACATTGTGAAAGAGAGGTTGAGTGGTGAAAGAGTCCAGACCTTAACCCTATTGAGAATCTTTGGGATGTGCTGGAGAGTGGTCTGACTCTTCACTCTTGAGGAGTGAAGAGTCAGACCACTGTTTGATTCTCAATGGGGTTAAGGTCTGGCTAAGGTCTGTGGTCAATTCATGTGTGCAAATTATGTCCCATGTTCAACCATTTTTTCATAATGTGAGCACGAAGAATCCAAGCATTATCATCTTGGAAGAAAATATCCTCCGATGGAACAGCCTGGTCACTCACTATCTTATTCAGGTAGTCACCTCATTATTTGAGCACAGATAAACCTACACCCTGACCAACTGCACAAAACCCTTACCCATTTGCTTAGTGAAATCAAGGTGACTTTTGTTTAGGAAGTGCATTTAAAAATAAGGCTCATACCATCACGAATGTAGATACTCACCTGAAGTTTAGAAACGTCTTCACCTGGTTCAACCACCTCTTGTCCAGCATGGTTGCAGTCAGTGCCTTGTGAGATGCTGAACTTGTAATCACAAAGTATCACACATTGTGAGTAAAATGACTGGATCCATACAGGGGACTCAATTCTGCTCTTGTATAATTTCATGGCATGATGTCATGCCATGAACTGTTGTCCCACTTTATAATTATTCTCGCGACTTTTTACTGCAATTAATTCCCGCCGTACCATTGGATCACATGATACAGATCTAACGTCATTACAAAGGTCTCGTTAATTGTAGGTGTGCTATCTACTTTTCAGATATGAAACCTTTCTAAGTTTTGAGCTATTTGTGATTAAAAAAGCATGAAATTCCCTGTATAGATACTAACTGAGCCCGTAATCCCATTGTTACTATGACTCAGCTTATCAACTTTCCAGCTGAGAACGATTAAGCAGCATTGGCATGATTGACACACGCTACAGCTGTGAACCTTTTCACTATCCTCTGCTCAATTCACTGCCGTGCAATTGATTCGCTTGTCAAACTGCCATTTGATACAAATATCTGAAATTACAACCAAGGTAAGTTTTCCAGTTTTGGGTGTTTTTTGGGGGTCATTGATTTTGTCGTCAACCTTTGTCTTGATATGAGAGTGCAAACTTACTAGCGCTAGCTAGCGAAGTATTGATCAGAAAGATCACAGTCATTTCTATGCACACATTTTCTAGTTTACACTGCAGCCTTTTTACATTGTCATGCCATGGTAATTCCTTGGAATTGCGTTTTCTAGTTGTTTAATTACCTTGCATGATCCAGGGCCTATCATCGCTGTGCAACAACCGATGGCCCAAAAATGTTCATTTCGTAGCACACCGACCCACATCATCTGCAAAAAAGTAATATAACATGAAAACATATCAGATAAGATAAGATAAGATATTCCTTTTTTAATCCCCCTTAGGAGAAATTCACATTGACCAGCAGTACAAGGGGATAGAGGAGTGCAATAGAAGGCCTGAGTATAGACAATATACACTAAACAATAAATAGATTTACCTAAATTAAGACAAAAATTATATGCGAGCTCTTAGAATCAGGTCAGATGAAAAAATGAAAACCTATATACATACATGGTAGTCATCATTGAGATGAACAGGGCAATTGGTAGGTGGACATACATAGTAGTCATCATTGAGATGAACACTGCAATTAGTAGATGAAGATGAACAGTGCAATTGGTAGCTGAGTCCTGCTGAGGTGTAGATATTAAGAAAAAAAATAGGTGTGCAGATAGATTGGGCAAAATGGATGTGCAAGTGTGCAAAATGTGCAAAATACAAAATACAAAATGTGCAAATATACAGAGGTAGTAAGTAAGACATGTGAGAAGACAGCGGCCTAGGAAAACAGTCCTGAGGTGTGGGGTGTGCTGTTCAGTCCATTATCTGGAGATGTTGGGGCTATCGAGACGTTGGGAGCGGGTGGTTGAGGTGTTGTAGAGTCTGATAGCTGATGGAATGAAAGAGCCCCCCAAGCGCTTTGAGGCACGTGGCTGAGTGAGCCTGTGGCTGAACGTGCTCCTGAGTTGCCTCAGCTGGGCATAGAGAGGGTGAGAGGGGTTGTCCAGGATCGCCTGCAGCTTCCTCGTCATCCTCCTCTCTGTCACCGCCTCCACACAGTCCAGCTTCATCCCCACCACAGAGCTCGCCTTCCTCACCAGCTAATTCAGCTTACTGGCACCTCCGCTCCCAATGCCTCCTCCCCAGCACACAACAGCGAAGAAGATGACACTAGCTACCACCGACTGGTAGAACATCCGTAGCAACCTAGTGCACACATTGAAAGATCTGGGCCTCCTCAGGAAGAACAGCCTACTCTTTCCCTTCCTGTAGAGGGCCTCAGTATTGTCCGACCAGTCCAGTTTATTGTTCAGGTGCACCCCAAGGAACTTGCAGGTATCCACCATCTCCACCTCCTCCCCATTTATCGAAACCGGTAATGGGGGGCTCTTTCTGCGCCGGAAGTCCACCACCAGCTCCTTGGTTTTCCCGGTGTTGAGCTGAAGGTGGTTCCCTTCACACCATCCCACAAAGTTCTTCACTAGTTCCCTGTACTCCTCCTCCCTGTTGTCTGTGATGGAGGAGTCGTTAGAGAACTTCTGCAGGTGGCATATTCGGGAGTTGTAGCAGAAATCCGAGGTGTAGAGGGTGAACAAGAATGGTGAAAGTACAGTTCCCTGGGGTGTGCCGGTGTTGCTTGCCACCATGTCTGACAAGCAGTGTCGCAGCCTGACATACTGCGGCCTGTCTGTGAGGTAGTTTGTAATCCATGCCACCATGTCAGGATCGACCTGCATCACCAGGAGCTTCTCAGCCAGCCGGCCTGGCTGGACGGTGTCGAAAGCACTGGAGAAGTCGAAGAACATGATCCTCACCATGCTCTGCGGCCACTCCAGGGGCCTCATGTATGAACGTTGCGTACGCACAAAAAAATGGTGTACGTTCATTCTCACGGCAAAGTGCAGATGTATCAAGACTGAAATGGCCGTATAAATTTGCGTGCCTCACGTCAACTCTTGAGCTGGCGTACGCACATTTCTACAGCAGTTGACCCTTTGGCGACACTTAGAGGTGATCAAAGCAGCATGTTTAATTTGTCAGAGCAATGAAATTCTTATTACATGGCAGACAACCTCTACGCAGTAGATGGACATAAGAGATAAGAAATAAAAATATTTAAATGCTGGGAAACTGTCATAATAAAGGAATGTGTAAAATAGTAGTTGATTGAGTGATGTGCACATTCGAGACACGTGAACAATTAACACCGATGAACAATCAACACCGACAAGTCTGCAATAACATGACTGGGTATAAAAGCACACCCAAAAATTCCGTCAACAATTAGAGGACATTGCGAATGGCGCAATTAGGCGAGAGCGTGTCTTTCGAGACAGAAACGATCCTCTCGAAATGGACGACAATTGGCTCATCAGCCGCTTTCGATTCCCTCGGGCAATCCTGCTTGAGTTATGTGCAGAGCTGCGGCCGGCCTTGGAGCGCGCCACCGCAAGGAGCCATGCCCTGCCGGTCCACGTACAGGTACTTAGTACCTTGGGGTTCCTGGCAACCGGGGCGTTTCAAAGAGAGTTGGCCGACCGATCGGGTATATGCCAGTCGACCCTGAGCCGGGCCATGCCAGCCGTGTGGGCCGGACTCATCCGCCTGTCAGCCAGGTATATAATATTCCCATACAATGCAGCTGAACAGGTCAACATTAAAGCGCAATTTGCAGCGAGAGCCGGTTTTCCTAATATAATCGGAGCTGTCGACTGCACTCACATTGCCATAAAAGCGCCATCACATGACGAATTTATATATGTGAACAGGAAACATTTCCATTCAATAAATGTAGGCTACAAATTATATGTGATGCGCAAATGTTATTAACCAACATTGTGGCGAGGTGGCCTGGTTCAACGCACGACTCATATATTCTGAGTAACAGCATAGTTGGGAACAGACTGCAGGCTGGCATTGTGCGCGATGGGTGGCTTCTTGGTGAGTAATTGTATTCTTTTAATTGTGCTAATATTAATCCCTGTGATGCGCATTGAGTACGTCCCCAAATACTATCCTGTCTTCACAGCATCATTACTTGTTTGTGTGATTGATTCGCTGGTTAAGCAACAGCTTCGGATCTTTCGTTCTCTGTGTGCAAAGTACTCGTGTTAATAAACCCGTGCGTAAAGTGTGAAATGTCATTATCAGCCTCACCTTTGCCCCGGCGCCCTTCGGCATTAGTTTATAACAACAGTGTGTGATCCAGTGGTGTATAAAACTAAGAAATGGGAACAACAAATCCAGTTTACTTATACTGCCTGCTTTCAATTAACCCCAGGCGACCGTGGCTACCCACTGAGGACGTCACGTGGCTTATGACCCCTCTGACCAACCCTCAGACTGACCGAGAGCGGAGGTACAATGACCTCCATACCCGCACTCGGTCAGTCGTTGAGAGGGCAATAGGTCTCCTGAAAGGACGGTGGCGCTGCCTGGACAGGACTGGGGGTATGCTGCTCTACAGTCCTGAAAAGGTGTGCTGCATTGTGATGGCTTGCGGTGTCCCCCACAATGTGGCACAGCGGCACGCCATTCAACTGCCGGAGCAGCATATCCCCCCACCAGACGAACCAGAACCTGGACCCATTAACGTCCACCCCACACGGGAGGCCATTCTAGCCCGACAACATGTGATTGGAACCATTTAAGAGAGGCAAGGACGCAAATTTATTTTTTAACCAATTCTTTTAATGTGTCACTTATTGTTGTAAGGACGCCTACAATTGCATCTAGGCGGCTGTTGATCCCGCCTATTGCCTCAATAACGTCCTGCTGTGACTGTAACACAGCCCTTGACAGGACACGGCCAGTCGGGCGCACAGCAGGCTGTGGTTCCGGCACACTGGCGCCAGAGACATCGTGGTGTTCAGTCGTGCCCGAGACACCCAGGCCGCTGAGGGGGGCACTCGTGCCAGGGACGCTGAGGGGGTCAGTCGTGCCCGAGACGCCAAGGACGCTGACGGGGGCTCTCTCCGAGACGGCGCTGGAGGGCTGCGACTGGGATTCATCTCCTGCATTGTTTAAATAATAAATTCTGAAATCAAACATGATTCGTGATATTTGATGTGTTGGCATGTTTAAATTTAAACTCCAAAGATGCTTTTCAAACCAAATAATACCATTCAGCATTTACGCATGAATCTTGTTGTTGGGCTGTGAGCAGGCTGTATGGACACGTGTGGTGCGAGTTACACAAACAATTACATACCTTGGGGGTAATCGGAGTCACCCACATCTGCTCCCACCACCCCTGAGAGAGCAGTGTCGCCCACAATAGCCGCGACTCTGAGCTCAAAGGGGGTGAGCTCATCGCCCGGCGGCCCCCCGCCTGTTGCAGCCACACTTCGGCGGTGGGCAGCAGTCCTCCTTTTCACGTTCATTTTGACAGCTGACCACTTTTTTTTTTAATTCAGCGTGTGCGCGGCTCTCTGAACCCACAGCGTTGACCGCCTCACACACGCTGTCCCACTCACTCCTCTTCCGCTTGCTGGTAATCCCTGAGGACCAACTACCAAATAAAACCCCCCTCCGAGCCTCCACCTCAGTAAGGAGAGTCTCCAGTTCGCACTCGGTGAAGTTTCGCTTCTTAGACGCGCTCATTTTCTTTCTATGATCGTACAGAGGGGAATCCCTGATGCAGGGCTCATTTAAATATGATTAACATAATTGAATAGGGGCGTGGACAGGGAGAAGTCTGATGCTCGTGCACGTGCGCTCAATTCCACGTTGATTTGGTATGTACAAAGGAAATGTGCTTGGGTTCAGGCGTACGCTCAGATTGATACATCTGAATTTTTTTGTGCGTGCGGCGGTTTCTGGCTTTGTGCGTACGCCATGTTTTAGTAGAAAATCCACGCAATTGTTAGTACATGAGGCCGTCCAGGTGTGTATAAGCGCTGTGAAGCAGGTAGATGATGGCATCCTCCACGCCGATGTGGGTCTGGTACGCAAACTGCAGAGGGTCCAGGTAGTCACACACCATGGGTCTGAGGTGATCCAGAACCAACCTCTCAAAGGTCTTCATGACATGTGACGTTAGAGCCACAGGTCTGAAGTCCCCCAGAGCATTGGGACGACCCTTCTTCGGCACAGGGACTACGCAGGATGTCTTCCATAGTGTTGGCACCTTTTTCAGCCTCAGGGAGAGGCGTAAAAGATGCGTGAACACTCCTGCCAGCTGCTCCGCACAGATCTTGAGCACCCTCGGGCTGATGTCGTCGGGTCCTCTGGCCTTGTTCGACCTGATCCTTGTGAGCTGCCGTCTCACGTGGCTAAAAAAAATGTGTTTGCATGACCGTTTTGTTGTGAGCCCTGTATGTTTCTAGCTTGCGTTCTTGATGGTGGCGGGGGTGGTAGCGTAGCAGCTACTTGCTACCAAACACGTTTGTTTCCATGGTTGTTTTGCTGTTTGTCTGTCTTGTCCCCCAGGTACAGGCTAAATCCCTGAATCCAGGTTCTTGTTGTTTATTTAGCAAACTATATCAGTCAGCATGACAAAAGATTATGAATATGTGCTAACTAGCAGCTCTCGTGCAGGGTACTGCATTATATGGTCAGCCGGACATGTCACATGATATAGGCAACACTCTTAGCAAAATCTAAATAAACAACAAGAACCTGGATTCAGGGATTTAGCCTGTACCTGGGGGACGAGACAGATGAACAGCAAAACAACCATGGAAACAAACGTGTTTGGTAGCAAGTAGCTGCTACGCTACCACCCCCGCCACCATCAAGAACGCAAGCTAGAAACATACAGGGCTCACAACACAACGGTCATGCAAACACATTTTTACTGACACCATCAACCTCAAGAAAGCCACTATACAAAGAGAAAAAAAGAGAACAAAGTTCACCCAAGGGTACTTACAATTTCAACAGCAACATGGCCAAGTCGGCATCCGATTCACAGTCTTCATTTTGATCTCTCAGTTCACACCGTTCCTGAAAAGCCTGCCCAATGTCTATTCATGTCTGGCCTCTCTGTTTATCACTCGCCCTTTTTTGCTTCTTCTGTTCCTCCGATGGATGGGTTCCTGTATCTCCTTTTAGTCGGCTGATCCATGATGAATATAACAATCCCCTACGTGTGTTTATATCTAGCCGGTTCCGTTTTTGTGGACGTGTAGTGCTGTAAAGCAGTTTGTTACTTCGCGAGACCTGAGACTACCGCGAGAGTTTGCCACCGGACCGCGGGCACAGACTTGTATTTTCACTTTTTCAGCCCAGAAGCGCTAGGGGGGTTGAAACACCCACCAATCGACCCATAAAGTGTCACAACGACTCTTAACCAGCAATGTGATCAAAAAAGCTAAAAAAAAAAGTTGCATAGTACCTCTTTAAATCACTAAACTTAACTCTTAACTGCTACTAGCTTGACCTCAACGGCGCTAACTATCTCCACTGCACTTCCATGAGAGGCCCTCATTTTGTCACATCCACCTTCCATCCAAGGTTCAACCGCCACCGACATGTGTGTTACCTAGCCCGGTGCTAATGCCCTGACTACAAGTGGGCCTTCTGTACATCCGCTAATGATTCCTTTGTTTGAACACCCCCACCAAAAGGCTACTTTCTCCCTAGCGAGACGGGAACACCCCTACAAAGGCACAGTGGTAGGGTCTGGCTTTACACTGTGGCTGTGATGACGCGGTGAGTGTATCTAATTTAGCATGTCCCATTAATGCACCCACTAATGAACCGATAAATCAATACAAATCAACCAAAATGAATGGTAACCTTACAATGTTGCAGGCTACTGGTGGAGATGCCTGGTGAAAGGCATGTTGCATCAATCCTTGTAGTAGTTTTTTCCTTGATGACATGAATGGAAGGATAATTGAAATCAGAACGAGCTAACAAATTAACATACTTACCACACATCTTACCGGTCGATTTGCACTCAGGATATTCCCACAAGTGCCTCATGCTCTGTCTCCGGTTAAAGAACTCAGAAAGAGTTTTTACAGAACCATTTCCTGGTCCACCACCATTCCTTCCCACCACAGTGGTAAGGGGGGTTGATTTACCTGATTACTACATCTCCTCGGGGGCAAATTTCCCACCCTGGACCAGTGAACGATTAACTTTTATAATTTCTATTTAGGTCCTAAATACATAAGGACCAATTCCTCATTCAGGTATTTAGGACCTGTGCGGCAATTATTAACAGTGTGTTGTTTTATTTTGTATGATCATATGATCATTTTAAAATTTAGATTAGATTATCTATTAGATTAGATTACATTAGATTTCTATTATTTTTTATTGTCTTTTTTATCTTTATCTGTAGGTATGTGTACTTGAGTTTTAGTATTAGGAATATCTTATCCTTCATGTTGTGTCTGTGCACTTTATCTGTATGTATGTGTACTTGAGTTTTAGTATTAGGAATATCTTATCCTTCATGTTGTGTCTGTGCACTTTATCTGTTTTACCATGGGAGGGTGAGAAACATATTCTTGATTCCTTTGTATGTCTTGCCATGTGAAGGAATTGTTCTTCACACTGTGTTCTGTACACAGAAGAAAACATATTGTCCCTTTCATGTAGGACCCTGACCCTAAATAGCCTATTTTATGCTTGCAATAGTCAAGTGTGGAATTGTTGTTTCAATACAGATGAAAAATGCATTTTTTTTTTAAAATAATTTCAAAAAATCAGAATTGAAATGTGCATGGGTGCATCATTCTACTGGGACTTTTTTTTTCTTTTCTTCTTCTTTTCTAACTTCTTTTCCACACTGGCCCAGCGGAGGCGTCCCTTCAGCAGAAGACTCCTCTCACCGAGATGCACCACAGACCGCCACAGGAAATCATTCCTGCCTGTGGCCATCAAACTATACAACACCTCCCTCTGAGTGTCAGCCATTCCCGCCCTTTATGTGGTCACTATCACCTTAGTGGTCACCTCATAACTGGTCATTCATTAACTCCGCTTACCGTACATGCTATTTCTTTGTGTATGCTATTTACTTCTATAGTGTATGCCTAGATGTATGTATATTTTTGTATATTTATGTATATAGTTACATATGTTTATATTAGATATTTATATTTCTACACGGTACTGTACTGTTCTTCACTTCTGCACTGCCTTTTCTTTTCCCGGAGTATTGTAACAAATGCAATTTCCCTCAGGGCTCATTAAAGTATTTCTGTCTGTCTGTCTGGGAAGAATTTGAGGCTGTTAACTAAATGTCAACAGTTAATATGAGCATGATTACGAATAGACTAGAAACCAAGTCTAATCAAACCAGATTGGAAGGACAATATGAATTGACAAAATGCTGTAAACACCTTTCTACCATCTGCTTTGTGTCAAGAAGAATGTGATAGCACATGCTAACACATGGCGAGGGGCCTTGGGCAACAATGGGCAACATTTCTCAAAATGATTTTTAATAGTATTGTTTTATTTTCTAATGGTGCCTTTCAATGATTCAACAAAATACTGTATATGACATCACATTGTTAACCCATATTTAGAAAGTGCCATTGGAAGACGACAACACACAGCAAGCCTTATGGCACTGATATCACATACAGGATAAACGACTATTACGATAATAACAAGTGTGTTGTTCGTATATATATCACACAATCACTCTGTCGACAACACTGTCATGCGAGGAACAATTCATAGACACTAAAATTGAAAACAGTAAACCAGCCAAAAGGGGGTAGTGGTGACAGGTACTCACACATTACCTTCCAATAACAATACTAATAACACAGTGTTTAACACTTTCATATCGGTCTGAATCAACAGTATACAAAGATTAGGAGCATGTGTTATGAAACACATTTTTTGTTTATTTTACCTTCCTAACAGTAGAGTTTCTTCATAACATAACAATATCCATAACATTTAATTTATTTGACAAAACAAGATATTTAAAGGGTTATACAGTGTATACATTACTATTACTCCATTGGCTAAATAGCAAAAAATCATTCAAATGAGTTTAATGGTCTGCAGATGCAGAAGAATAAACATCATGGCATGGACGTTTTAGGGCTATGGTACCTGAATTCTTCCAGTTCAAACAGTCCAGCTGCCCTTTATGACACATTTCTCCCGTATGAGTAAATGTAGCCACTGGGGTTGAAGCCTTTCAGTTATTTTCTTTTTCTACACTTTTGTGTAGGTATTAGTCCAGTTTCATATGTGCAGAGATTGTTCAGTGTCAAACAAAGTGCAAAAATACAAGCACAAAATGCCCATAGAAACAAACACTTTTTGCATATTAAAGCTGCAGTAAAATGTTGCATTTTAAACGCATTTTAATGAAGACAGACTGACTCACACTCTTCTTTACTATGCTGGTCTTGATTGGCTGTTTTTTTCATGCACAATGTGCACGTGAATAGTAATTGACCAAATAGGGTTATGCTCTTTCTCTCAAGGTTTCCCTGATTGGTTAGGAGTGGGCCTTGTTGTGAAAATTGAGATCGGAATATCTCTGCACTGCCACAACACTGGTCAATGGAACTCACTCACAGTATACAGTGTGTCAGTGTTTTCACATTAATAATAAATGTTTTGGAGAAAAAGTGCAGTTACTTGCAGTAGTTGCAGCTTTAAGTCATGCTTGATATGGTGTATCAACAAAAGTATTTTCTGCTGTAAGCTTCACTCTAAGGCCCAATTACAGCCACAACCAGATATTAAACAAGTGATTGTGAATGTACGTAGTGAGTAAAAATAGGCATGCGGTGCATATAAAACAGTACCATCTTGTATGTTTCTTGTTTAGTTTTTTTTTTGCTGTTGATTTGCGTGCGGTCGGCGATCCAGAGGGCCTGACCGCCGAGCGCCACCTGTGCGGCCTCACAGGCCGTCTCCGGAGGACTCGGTGTGCGGCTGGCTGGCCGGCAGCAGGCCCTGTCGCAGGGCCTGGGGCCGGGCCCTCTCGGGCACCAGTCTCAAGCTGATGTTGCCCCCGTTGGTGGTGCTCGGGTTGACCACCCTGAGCCTCCTGTTCAGGGGCTTCACGGCTCTCAGGAACTCCCTCTTGAAGGTCTCGCTGAGCGCGATGTACAGGAAGGGGTTGATGCAGCTGTTGGCGTAGCCCATGCTGATGGCAATGTTATAGGTGTAGGCGAAGGCCGCGCTGGGCGTCTGCACCCCCAGGTGCACCAGCTGCAGGATGTAGTAGGGAGCCCAGCAGGTGAAAAACACCAGGCAGATGGCCACGGCCATGCGGGTGACCCTCCTGGTCCTCACCCTGAGGCTGCGGGGGGGCAGCGGAGCCACGCTGGTGGCCATGTGCTGCAGGATCTTGAAGAACACCAGGCAGATGATGGCCAGCGGCAGCGCAAAGGCCAGGACGAACTGGTAGAGCGTGAACCAGTAGGTGTCGGTGGCCGGGTGGGGCAGCAGCAGGGCGCAGCCCACCAGGCCGCCGGGCAGGGGCATCAGCCCCACGTACAGCCACACGGGGACGATGGTGAGCAGGGACAGCGCCCACACCAGGCCCACGGCCAGCGAGGCGGCGCAGGGCGTGCGGACGTGGTTGAAGCGGATGGGATGCACCGTGGCCAGGTAGCGGTCCAGCGTCATGGTGGTCAGGATGTACGTGCTGACGATCTGGCTGTTGGAGTCCAGCGCCGTGATCACCGTGCACATGGTGGCGCCGAAGTGCCAGGCGCCGTTGCCCAGCAGCTGGTGGATGAGGAAGGGCATGCCCAGGAGAAACAGCAGGTCCACGATGGACAAGTTGAAGATGAAGATGTCGGGGACGGTCTGCCGGGCGCGGCATTTGGTCTTCTTCAGGATGGTGTAGATCACGGCGCAGTTGCCCAGCAGGCCCAGGAAGCAGATGACGCCGTAGATGGTCGGGAGGACGGCGCTGCACTGCCGGGCCGCTTCTTGGGCTAGATGCCAAAGGGTCAAAGGTCACATTGAACATCAAACGATAAACTTGCGGCATCGATTGTCCCATAGTCAGCATGTATGAATTGGTCTGTTATTGTTTATTTATCATTTGTAACATTCATGCTTTGTAATTCTACAAACGAACTAATGGCATGAGTGTTTTGCTCTCTTTGCTTTACAGTCAAAGCCAGATGTATGGTTGATTATGGTCAATTTATTATATATATATATTTATATATATAATAATTTGGGATGACTTATTAGAGGCTACATGTATATGATGTCGTTGGTACGATAATGCAGTCAATGTTTAATATGAATAAATTAAACATTTACTATTTCATTTAAAAGTAGTCTGCCTCGAGTTGGTTGCGTGCGATGCTATCGATCTATTCAATATAGATCTATATGAATGCTGAAATGGAGAGAGAATGCTGATCTCAATATGTTACCTACCTGTGGTCAAATTAGAATATCGGTCAGTAATATTCACCGACGAATCGTCGAAGAAATCCATAATTGGACGCAAATGTCTCAAAAGCCGGGTGAGGAACCTAAATCAACAAGTTGTCCCAAAAAACGGCGGTAGTCGGGAAAAATTGTAGCCTAATGTTTTTATCTTTCCCTCTTCGGAAAGAGAAAGACAATGCAGTTGATTCTGGGCTTTATACAAACTACAGGATTTCTTGCGCGCTGCCTGAAAATGAAATAAACTATTTATAGTAGGCTAATTATATATGCACTTATATCTGTTGTTTTCGTTTGCTGCTTCGTCGGCTGTAGCCTACATTTTTTAGAACATATAAATAATAAAATCATCAACCATTTCACCATATGATGTAGCGAAGTCTATAAACACATCACACCCCATTTGGTAAAGAGGTGACTGGATTTACAGCGCGGTTGAAGTCCCACCAGATGCGTTGCCGTCCCCCACCACTAGATGGCCCACATGCCCTCCGTGTCTATCCCTTTATCCGCGCACACGCGCGTCGTAGCCCCCAACAATAATACGCTCAAACCGGCTGTAATGAGGTTGAGACTGCTCTTTGAGTGTTGAGACTGCTTTTTGTAATTCCTTTACCTTTGTTTCAACATTTTACCACCATAGCCCTTAATTAATTAATTTATTTAGCCTATGTATTCATATTGAGGACAGTCAATATTCCAATCAGCAGTCATTTGGCAGCACTTAAAGGTGTGTTTAAATATGTATGTGGGTGTGACATAGAGAGAGAAAAGGAGAGGGAGAGCGCGCGCGAGAGAGATAGACAGAGAGAGAGAGAGAGAGAGAGAGAGAGAGAGAGAGAGAGAGAGAGAGAGAGAGAGAGAGAGAGAGAGAGAGAGAGAGAGAGAGAGAGAGAGAGAGAAGAGAGAGAGAGAGAGAGAGAGAGTGTGTGTGTGTGTGTGTGTGTGTGTGTGTGTGTGTGTGTGTGAGAGAGAGAGAGAGAGAGAGAGAGAGAAATGGTGAATGGGGAAAAGATTAATGAAGAAAAGTCTTCACGGATATAAGTATTGACAAGCGGTGAAAAACAACAGTTGGTGCAAGTCCTTTTGCGGGGCCGCTTTGCATGCTCTCCAGGAGCGCATCAGCACATGTGCCAACGTGAGCATTCACACCACCCACTCACCGTAGACGTAGGCCATCGTATAAAAGCAAAAACAAATTGTTCTGCTTTCTATAATAACTCAACACGTCAGTGCGAACCTGTTGTGGCACGTTGAGTCACACTCCGTAAATACGGTAGAGGCGGGCTTTATCGATATCGGAGTTGATTCGTTGGGAACACAGACACACAATTATGTGTTTCACTTACCTGTTAAGTAAGTTATGTATATTACTAATATTTTGATGCGTGGCATAACTCATGAACACATATAGGTATATGTTTTGCATTCATTGTTGAATACGAGGTCAGTGAATGGTGCCTGAGGTACACACAGAATGGAGAGGTCACGTTCAATCACTATTATTCTGTCCCACAAAGCCACACAGTAAGGTGAAGCCCTGTCTCTTCTGTCACCATGGAAACACTATAGTGATCGTTGAAATAAATAGAAAATCATAGGTACATACTTACATTTACATTTAGGGCATTTATAGCAGTCGCTTTTTTCCAAAGTGACTGACAATAATTTTTATCTTAAATAGCTAAATCTATTTATTGTTTATACTCAGGTGTTTTATTGCACTCTATCCCCTTGTACTGCTGGTCAATGTGAATTTCTTCTAATTTCCTATTTCTCCTAGGCTACTCAGACTCAGATTTAAACACATTCAACACCAAACTAGAAGAAGTTCTACTACATTTAAATAGAACAAACAAAGACTGCGTCCTCCTCGGAGACTTCAATATAGACGTCTCCAACATCATCACAAATATACGAAACGTCAAGCTTGAATCAGGAGATTTACTCTCTGATATATCTGATCCCAATTATTTACCCAATTATATTGTATCTTAAGCTCAACTACAAATGTTTACCTTCATGTCACCAGGTAAAAAACAAAGTAGTAAATGAGAGAACACTGTGCCAACTGAATGTACAACACAGTCTCACGGCAGTTCGTGAAATAGTCACGAAATGTAATCTATTGATTTGTGTACATGGACACGAATTTCCTTTTTTTTCGTGACACTCAGCACGACTTTCAAACTAATGTATTTCTGCCCCACGTTTTTACAGTTAAATACTACAGTACCCATGAGCCTCTTGGTGAAGACGCCAGCTAAAGCTACCCGAGGACCTGCCACCAGTTCTCTTTTAATGATATCCTAACCCTACGATATGATTGTTAGGGGTAAGGGTTCGGGTTAGGGTTTAGGGGTTAAGGTAGGGTTTGGGTTAGGGTTAGGGTTAGGGTTTGGGTTATAATGAAAGTTGTGCTGAGTGTCACGAAAAAAAAAAAGGAAATTTGTGTCCATGTACACGAATCGATTAGGACTATTTCGTGACTATTTCACGAACTGCCGTGAGACTGGGTTGGAATGTAAGCCTACAAGCTAAAGTATGGAACACTGTCTACCTCTGCTGCGATCCAGACACTGCATATGATTGTCTGGTAAATGAAATAACAGATTCTATTCGCTGTTCCATTCCTAGTAAGATTGTCACACGCAGTAGGGCAGAACACAAACCATGGCTAACAAGGGGAATCTCTAACTCCATTAAACAGAAAAATATACTATGCAAATATATGTTAAAAAGCCAAATATAGAGAATAAAATCAAATATAACATTTACAAGAATAAACTTACACACACAATCAGAAAAAGTAAAAGTAGTCATTATTCTGAACTCATAAAAGCTTCACAGGGAGACTCTAAGAAATCATGGAAAGTTTGAACGTGTCATGAATAGGGGCCATAAAGACACTGTGCTCCCACACACAGTAAAAACAAATAATACTCAACTTGCAAATGAATTTAATAATTATTTTGTATCTATAGGTGCTAATCTCTCTAAAAAGATCACTCAACCACATCTCCCACAAACAATACATGACAGGCAACTACCCAAACTCCTTCTTCCTGAAGCCTACGGCATTGAACTATACAATATCATAATGGCCCTGAAGAGTTCTAACTCTTCTGGAGAGGATGAGATTAGCAGCAAAATACTAAAAAGTATTGCCAAGGAAATCATCGAACCACTTGAGCACTGTATTAATCTTTCACTGCTCACAGGAATCGTTCCCAAAATGACAAAAATTGCAAAAATAATCCCAATTTTCAAATCTGGTGATAAAAATGATACAACAAATTATCGTCCCATATCCATACCCACACTTTCCAAAATATTGGAAAGGGTGGTCTACAATAGACTTAATAAGTACTTTGATAAATTGAATATACTCAGCCCATCCCAGTATGGCTTCAGGAAAAAGCATACCACCAGCATGGCAATTCTTGATCTTATTGAAAAGACCAATGATGCCATTGACAAGGGGGAATATGGTATCGGTGTATTCCTAGACCTTTCAAAGGCTTTCGATACTATCGATTTCACCATTCTACTGCATAAATTGCACCATTACGGAATTAGAGGTCAATCACTGAACTCATTCAACAGCTA
The DNA here is from genome assembly GCA_036785325.1 of Urophycis tenuis. NCBI lineage: Eukaryota > Metazoa > Chordata > Actinopteri > Gadiformes > Phycidae > Urophycis > Urophycis tenuis. The sequence continues at coordinate 130,080 of JAXIVH010000186.1, read as the reverse complement.
TCTGCACCAGAGGCAGCAATATGTAACTATCCACGAACAGACATCACAATACAAACACATCAAATATGGGGTCCCACAAGGTTCCATGTTGGGTCCGCTCCTCTTCATTATCTACATAAATTATCTGGAAAATTCGTCAAAGACCCTCCACAAAGTAATTTTTGCCGAAAACACAAACCTGTTCTTATCTCACAAAAATAAATCTGAACTTCAAGAACAGCTCAACAAAGAGCTTCAGAATGTGGATCACTGGTTCAAAGCAAACAAACTATCCCTGAACATTAGTAAAACTAACTACATAGTATTTTGTCCAAATAAAAAACAACATAACATCGAGGACCTAAACTTTCAGATCAAAATTAATGGAGAGGAGCTAAAGAGAGTGAAGACGACTACATTCTTGGGGGTTCTCATAGATGATTGCCTAAACTTTAAATACCATATCGACCACTATTCACTATTTATTGACTATCAAAATATGTTGGTCTGTTTTTTAACCTAAGACACCTGCTTCCTCACTCAACACTACTTATTCTATACAAAACTCTCTTTGAACCTCACTTAAACTACTGCAATGTAATATGGTGTAACACTTACCCCAGCCATCTAAAAAAAACTAGAAATTCTCCCAAAAAAAATCATTCACGCTATATCATGGTCTGATTTCAATGTCCCAACCTGTCCTATTTTTGCTAGCTATGGTCTTTTAAGACTCACTGAATATAACATCTTTCACAATGCTTGCACTATGTATCAGGTTGTCTCTGGCCTGAATAGTAGACTATGTGAGCTTGTCCCGATCTGTTATCCCCAGCACACCCACTATACCAGAAACACGCACATCATCATAGGGAAACAACGGAGATTAAAACGCACTGGCATGAGTGTAGTGTGACGGGGACCACAGATCTGGAATGGGCTTGATGGAAGTTTGAAAACCTCAAGCTCTATTTTCACCTTTAAACATAGCCTCAAGAAACAATAGCTAAGCTCGTATATGTCTTTGTGATATCTACTTTTATTTTATTTTCTCACCTTGTATGTGTAATGTCATTCACCATCCTTCAGCCTCAAGAAATATCTATCATATTTTGTAACTGTGAACTGATCTGAGATCTACCACTATTTTGTAGTATGAATGAGATGTATGTAATGTATTATATGTAGGCCACACCCCCTCTTTTGTGTTTGTCATGGCCCCCTAGCATAAGCTTTAGGTAGCTTCTTTTGGGGACCAGTTCACATGCATGGACACTTCTTGTCCCAAATGTCCACGAATCATGTATGTGTATGTGAATAAGATTCAATTGAATTCAATTCAATTCAATATCTTATCTTATCTTAATAAGTGCATTTGTCAGAAATAAGTACATTCGTCAGAATATATAGCCTATAGAGTAGCACAATTGATTTGTTTATTGTTATTGGCCAATAGCCCAGTATCACCAACCATTATCGCCATTAGTGCCCTGATAACACCAGCATGATGTGTTGTATCTGCTCTACCTGGGCAAGGGTTCTCTAAGTGTTCTCTAAGTGCTGCTTCTTAACATATCTGGCCAGACTCGCATAGTTAAGCAAACTCCAAAGAGAAGAGTATCACTATTGAAAGCCTATGCTTCTGTTCTATTGCAAATAAAGAGCAGAAAAAAACTAAAAAGTAATAATAGTAATAATGCATTTCATTTAAAGGCGCCTTTCAAAACAGTCAAGGACATCACCACGCATTCATGAACAAAGAGGAATATTAACTTGTAGCTCGCAATTAGCTATGTAGCTATTTTTTGATTCTTCTGGAAGATTCTGCAGTCCTCTTTCAATGTGGACTGCCAGCAAATAACCTTGGTGTACGGAATTTGTGTGGAACGCAACACTTTTGTAAGTAATTGAATAAACAGTTGGCAAACCCAAATGTCAGAAGGTGCACAGTTTTTTGCTTAACGTAAAGTGTACTTTCGACAAAGTTGGTTTTAGCCTTTCTGGAACCAAGCTTTGAACATTCAATTCGCCTCCCACACGATCGATTTCAGAAGTCGACGTGAGTCTCCCCAGGTAAGGTGGGCTCTCATTGAAGAGCTCTCAGCTGCCCGTCTGACCCGAGTCCCTGACCTCTGACGTGCGTGTGCATGTGTCCGGTCCAATGTCCATGTTGTTGGTCCCACGATGGATTTGAACAGAAACAGCGTGAATCATGCTTGGATTTAGAATCCTGTTTGTTTCATTTGATGTGCAGTGTTTAGACAGGGACAATACATGGTGCGTGGCAGAACAGGACTGGAGCGGGATGGGGTTGCCCTAACCACTCAGGTAAGCCAGTGTTTGGTGACTACAAACTAGCAATGTTGAACTACTGTATTGCTTATATTGCATTTAGGCCCAATACTGGGCAACAGCATTGGCCGGGCCTTTGTGTTTGGTGTGGTGGGGTTTGTTGAGCAGGGACCTGGATAGTACCACTGTTGTCATCAGACAAACCAGACTTAATTTAATGAGCATGTTGTGTCTGGAGTCCTGTCATGTTGTTTCTTAAATCATGCATAATCTTCTATGCTCTCTAAAAAATGTTTCACTGCGGCTGACACAAATTCAATTTCAATTTGGCCTCGCCTTCATAGGCTAAATCGTTCAGAAAGAAGGCGAATTAATTGAAACGTAAAATATTTTGGATCAAAATGAGTTGCAGGAAAAAGATCAGATTGATTGGACCAATATTAAAAGTTAGTCGAGGGGTGTTCTGCTGCGAACAAATAATATTGCAGGAGGAGGAGGCGCAAGTAGATCAGGCCACTATGAACATGCAGGAGGCGCAACATATTTCGAGCTTGACTCGTCCTTTGTTTTTCTGTGCAGCGGTGGCGTCGAGACAATTAATTACCGTTACTATATTTTCCGTTTAGGGCTTGCTGCACCGCCACGTCACATCGCAATGGATAATGCTATTACTAGTAAGTATTTAATTAGCGTCAGCTAACACCTACACGCGCCCGCACGCACACACACACACACACACACACACACACACACACACACGCACACACGCACGCACGCACGCACGCACACACACACACACACACACACACACACACACACACACACACACACACACACACACCAAACACACACACACACACACACACACACACACACACACACACACACACACGCTGTGTAAAATCCAGTGCATCCGTTTGATCTGTGGGGGGTTCCTGCCTCCATCCGACCCCTTTTCCATAATAGAGCGCACGCGGGCGGGGTGGGACTGGGCTCGCGTCGTCACGGGTCACGCGGTGTGTTTGCCTCCACAACAGCAGTAGTGTGCAAATATGGCGGGCGACGGGGAGTCGCTGGAGTCTTGGCTCAGTAAGTATACCTCTAAAATGATATATGTGTCCTTATTGCATGCACACTTGAAGCAATACGCGCCGTTCCTTTGCTTCAGGACTAAGTCTTACGAGCAAGGCGGTTTTTAAACGCGTGGACTGGCTCCACAGTGCTGTCACGGACAGAGCCACTGTTTACCATCACTTGTCAGAGTGGGCTCGGACCTCAAGCCCCTCTTGTGCATAAAAGAAGAGAAAGCTGCGATCCGAAAGTGAGCGTCCACGTTGTCGGTCCTATTTTTGGCATTTAGATGTGTTCTTCCGAGTCGAGAGTGTAAGCTAGCAATAGCGGGCTTTGCTAATCTGGGTGACATCGGTGTGTGTGTGATCCTACCCGAGCATCAGTTGGAGCAGCACCTGCCCACGTTTGTTTAGGCTAAGAGGCGAAGTCACAAGAAACCGGGCCGACTTGATGTGCATGGATATGGCCCGTAGGCTCATACTGAACAAAGAACAGCCGCTGTGGAGTTGACGAGCTGTAGAGACATCGGAAAAGATTAAAAGTGGATGAGCTTTTTGTGAATTACTACTATTCACTGTTAAGGGATGTGTGTGTGTGAGTGTATAGAGAGGGAGAGAGCAGACAGGTGTCCTGTCTGTTTGCGGTCTGCCATCTTTTCCCCCCTTCTATTTGAATAGTTAAATGAAAAGTACATGAACCTATCTGATTATTTTCCAGACAAAGCCACCAACCCTTCAAACCGACAGGAAGACTGGGAGTACATTATGGGATTCTGTGACCAAATCAACAAAGAGCTCGAGGGGTATTTACATCTTTTACTTTATTCATGAATAATGTGGCTGAACCTCCTGTTCCAGCAGATGAATAAATAAACCTCAACTCTATTATGAATTAGCCGTTGATAATGTGTATGTTACCTTTGCGGAGAAGTTGTGGATTACGATGTCTTTTTTTTTTTGTCTTTTTTTTTTTTAAACCACTGCCACTTTTCATGTCTTGCACATTTGCACTTATGGTTAGAACGCCAACTGCATTTCGTTGTCCCTGTACTTGTACTCTGCACAATGACAATAAAGTTGAATCTAATCTACTCTAATCTTTTTTTTGTGGTCATGCTGGTTTATGCGGGGGGACGTGATCTAAGGTCTACCGTGGTCATAATGTCATTTTACAGTCCACAGATCGCTGCGAGACTCCTGGCTTACAAGATCCAGTCTCCCCAGGAATGGGAGGCCATGCAGACCTTGACGGTGCGTACACTGCTCACACGGTCCTCTCCGGGTCACTGCCCCTCAGTCATGGTGTAGTGCTGCGCTGGCATGGCAACAGCACCAGGAATAAGGAAACGGTTGTTCCAGACCCAAGTCCCGAAGCGTAACTGTTAATTCTACATAAGTGATCGTAATGGAGTCGTCATGGTACCACGTGTCCTATCATGGTCATTTGGATGGTCATTTGGATTTTTGTGTTAAATGTTTTTTTTTTTAAATCTAATGCCATGTCATGTATTTTTTTTTGCCATTTGTCCCTCATGCATTGTTGTCGTTTTATGTTTCCACGTGTTCCTTTTGACCACCGTGTCTTCTGCAGGTGCTCGAGGCGTGCATGAAGAACTGCGGGGGAAGGTTTCACAACGAAGTCGGAAAATTCCGCTTTCTAAATGAACTCATAAAGGTGGTTTCACCCAAGGTGAGTCCAGCTCTTTTCTGTTCTTTATTTCCTGGAAGGACAGCCAGTTTGACACAGTGGTTTCCAATCTTTTTGAAATGGCTGGCTGTGGTGAAAACGTGGGGCGTCAGGCAGGTTTAAAGCCCGCACGGAAAACGGTTCCTTTCAAGAAGAGAAGTGGCGAAGCTCTTGCTGTAATTGTGAATGTGTCCGGGTGTCGTGAACCTGGATGAGTTTGCATGTTTAACAGTCAGAGACACTTTGACGTGTGCACTCTTGCAAACAGGGTTTGAGAAAAACTTTTGTTTTTTGTTGTTGTTGTTGTTGTCATTTCAGTTTTCGTTCAGGTTTCCATGGGTCCCATGTTCTATCACTTTAGCAGAGCAAAAATGTGCAGGCGATCTCTACTTGTTTTCACCTTCGCTGAAAGCAGGAGGCAACGACATGATGGAATTGTGCAAGGCCCCAGCTATTGGACAGAACAAGTACTCCGCTATTTGACACAACAAGTGCTCAGCTATTTGACACGACACAACGAGTGCTCAGCTATTTGACACAACAATCAGAACCTTTCAGCTCAGGCATTTCTGCTTGAGCATGCACAGATTTAGAAAGTCTGTGGAAAAACGGTGCGTAATACATGTGCTGGATCAACTGAGGAAAGGCGAGGCAAAACCAAGATTTGTTCCTGGAGTTTCTTCAGTGATTCAGCGGTACAGAAATGGATAAACTTAGGTTTACATGGCCACTTGACAAATTGCCTAAAGCTATTTAAAATGGTGTTATTCATGTTGGTGTTATCACAGTCCATGGATGTCCAAAGACCCAAACTGGTGACTCTCTCTTATCCTTTTGATTATTCTATTTCTAACCCTTTTTTAATTGTTGTTGTTTTTTCCAGTACTTTGGAGACAGAATATCGGAGAAAGTGAAGAACAGGGTCATTGAGATGATCTACAGTTGGACTGTCTCTCTACCCGATGAAGCCAAGATCTCAGAAGCATATCAAATGCTAAAGAAACAAGGTACTTGTAAAACTCCTTTTAACTTGTTGATATGAACATTACCATTATAATAATAATAATTGTTATTATTATTATTATTATTATTATTATTATTATTATTGTTATTATTATGCACAGTGGTGGTGATTCTATTTAAATGGTGTGAGGAAGTGGAGATGCTGTTGTCAGCCGTGTGCCTCGTCACATGACTGGGGATGTGTTTTGTATTCCAGGGATTGTGACTGTGGACCCAGAGCTCCCTCACGATAACACCTTAACACCCTCGCCTTCCCTGAGGCCCAAGAATCCCGTGTTTGAAAATGAAGAGAAGAGCAGGGTGTGGATGCTGTGTAGAAAACACAAACATTTGCACCTTACACATGCATCCACATGTAAATTTAAACATGCACATGTGCGCTAATGGGTAATATGACAGAGATGGCAATGGAACGTCTCTCTCTCGCGTTCCCACGCCTGTCCCTGGTACTGGCCTAAAGCAGGCAGGGTTAGATGGTGGGTTAGTGTTGGATCGAGCTGATGAATTGCTCAGTTTGTTTTCTCTCAGGGCGTGGGGGGCAGAGTTTTGCTTCACTCTGCCTGACTTCAGTTTACGATGGGAATTGAGCCGTGAGAGCGGCCTGACCTTTGTTAACCTGACTAGATGTGGCTTGATTGATTTATCTCACCGTCTGCCTTCCGTAGAGATTAGCAGAACTTCTCAAGAGCAAAAAGCCCGAGGACCTGCAAGAGGCCAACAGGCTCATCAAAAACATGGTGAAGGAGGTGAGAACTGGCCTTGGCCTACTATGAAAAAATATATATTTTCATGAATGTTTAAGATTTGACTGTGTTTCCCACACACCTCCACAGAAATGCCAGATAGGTCAATTGAAAACACTTTAGGTTACAATGGAGGGTGTTTCTGGCCCTGGTAAACTTGGTTTTACATTAGAAAAGCAGGCAGATGAATGAATGGATGCGTGAACGGTTTCTAAATCCTGACTTGTGTGGGGTCTCCCATCAGGATGAGGTAAGGGCCCAGAAAGTGACCAAGACGAACAGAACCCTGGAGGAAGTGACCAACAGTGTTAAACTTCTCAATGAGATGTTGACTCACTTCAGTGCAGAGGTCTCCACAGACGGAGACAAAGAGATCATCAGGGTTGGTCCTCCAATTTATTCAGTTCATTTTGTGTTTTCTGTTTTTATTATTTGTTGGCAAAGAAAAAATACTTCACTTGGTTGAAAATGAGGAGGAACGCAGACAGCTATTGTGTATAAATGAGTTCTTGTGGGGGTTTTATTCACTACATCACATTTCACGAGCGTACATGATTTTTGTGTTTGTTGAGATGATGTTTTCCGTAATAGGTTTTAAAAAGGAATGATCTTTTAAGTATGTCTGACTTGGCTCCAAAATAGTGCTGTTTGGAACATGTCTGATTTGTGTCTTTCTTCTGAACAGGAGTTGTACGGAGACTGTGATAAGCTCAGGCAGAATGTTTTCAAGCTTGCCACTGAAACTGAGGACAATGACAACAACTTGGGTATGGAATGGGGGAGATCCCCTGTTTTTTAATAAAGCCTCAGTCATGACCACGTAATACGTTAAAGTGTCACAAATGCACAACATAAGATTTGCAAATCCTATCGTTCACTTAAATGGGCATTGCACTCACAGCTATTCTAGGCCAAGGCATATTGGATGCACGCGTGATGTGATGGTAAACACTCAACCAAGCCGGTAATAAGAACAATGAAACCAGGCTATTGTCATTACAACCAGCTGTTGTCTAAATTCCACCTGCGTAACGATGTTCTTCTGGAGTGTCCCCCCCCCCCCACATGCCTGTCTTAACCCGGTTACCTTTGGCTCCCATCAGGAAACATCCTGCAGGCCAGCGATGACCTCTCCCGTGTCATTAACTCCTACAAGAGGATCGTAGAAGGACAGGACATCAACGGAGAGACAGAAGATCATTTGAATCGTATGGATGTTTTCAGTCCTAATCTCTGATAAATTGTGTTTTGTATGTCACCGTGTTACTGGAGTCAGTTTACATTCATCTACGTCACTGAGATGAATGTAGCGTTAAAAGACTACGCGTTAACCAGCGTGTGCGTGTGTGTGTGTGCGTGTGCGCGCGCACAAATGACCTGATGTTGAGTGTTCTGTCCGCTGTGCCACTCGCCCTCTCAGGCCACAAGGCCAAGCAGTCGGAGGTCCTCATCGATCTCGCTGGCATGGACGTCGTCCAGGGCCCGCCTGCAGCCGCCTCCAACCCTCTGCAGGCCCCGCCCTCCTCCCTGTCCATCCCTGCAGACCTGCTGTACGGGGCCGCCGCCGCCGCCACCGCCGCCACCGCCCCCCCGGGGCCACCAGGCCCCTTCCCCGGCGCCTCCACGGCCCTGTCGCTGCTCGACGAGGAGCTGCTGTCCCTAGGTGATGATCCCCCGGCCCGAACACGGCTGGCCACATCCAGAGTGACTTGGCATCCCGAAATGGACATGGCGGCGTTTTGCTTCATGGGATGCGTGTGTTTTTGGAATTGTCGGCAGGTATCGGTGACCCTGCTCCCATTGTACAGCAATCAACCGCGACGGGACCTGAACCCCTGGATCGCCACCCGGCACCCTTACTGGTGGGTCGACGTGTGTTTTTCCAGTGCTCGTCATCTCTTTGCTGATCATCTGTCCGTTGTATTCAGTTTGTTTTTTTGTTGTTGTTTTTTTTCTCCTAGGTCTCCAACGAAGGCTTTGGTCTTTTCGGCCCCGCCTCCTTCCCAGCCCCCTCCTCCTTCTCCGCCTCCTCTGTGTTTTCTACCAGCCCCCCCCTCACGGGGGGCCACCTCGGCCCGTCTGCCTCCGCAGCCTCAACCTCACTCCACTCTGCCGTCTTCCCGGCGGCCCCCTATGGCTCCCATTCAGCCATCGCCACCGCCGCCTCCTCCAGCCTGCAGGCCTCGCCAGCTACCTCCAGCCCGTCCTCCTCCTCGGGCCCCCAGACCTACAGCGGTACCTTCGTCTCGTCTCTCCCCGGCCCTGCCCCGGCGACGGCATTCCCGTCGCAGGCTGCCGCCGTGGCCTCGCTTCGGCCGGCGAGCTCGTCCCCGTCTCCCCCGGGCTCAAGCAACGGCGTCCTGCGGGATTTGGACTTGCTCGACCTGGGCGGTCTCAAAACGTGAGCCATGAGAAAAACTTTTAAAAAATGTCGTGGCACAATTGGGGGGAAAAACCTTTTTGCTGTCGTCTAGATGCTAAACGCCAGGTAATGGGCGGAAAAGGTGCTAATCGCCAATCAACAACTGCATTGTTGTCGATTGGTCTCCCGAAGTAACGAGCGATGACATTAACGTTTTTAGAGTGAACACGGCCTGTGTGGAGGGCAGTTGCAATAGTCTCAATAACTCGATGCTTTTCCATTCGGGCTGAAGGTGGGGCCGGAGCCTTTTGTTTCCTTCCTTCTGTATTTCTTTTCGCTGACTCCTGTCTCCCGCTGCTCTCAGTACATTTGGCGTGCTGGACGCTGCGGGGCTGATGGGGGCGGCGCCCGGGTCCTCCTCCGCCGCGCCCCGTCCCCTGGGCGGGGCGCCAGCCGGACTCTGTGTCTCCCCGGCCGTGAAGAGCCAGGCGGACGACAGCCCGCTGTTGCGCTCGCTGTCGCCCGTCCTCACCCCGAGTCACCCTAGTCCAGCCAAGGGCCCGGAGATCTCCCTGTCCAACGTCAAGGTCTCTCTGGAGGCGATCAAACCCAGTGAGTCCCCCGTGTGTGTGTGTGTGTGTGTGTGTGTGTGTGTGTGTGTGTGTGTGTGTGTGTGTGTGTGTGTGTGTGTGTGTGTGTGTGTGTGTGTGTGTGTGTGTGTGTGTGTGTGTGTGTGTGTGTGTGTGTGTGTGTGTGTGTGTGTGCAGGGGGGGGGGGCGTGGTTCCTTTTCAACGATTGGACCAATTGTCCAATCGTCGCCCTTTGTCGGACTTTGACGTTTTTCCCCTTGTTTACGTCGGCGTTCAGGCAAAGTGTGCCCGGTGACCGCGTACGACAAATACGGCATCAGGCTTCTGCTGCACTTTGCCTCCGACTGCCCGCCAGACAGACCCGACGTCCTGGTGATGGTGGCCTCCATGCTCAACACAGCCCCGCTGCCCGTCAGCAACATAGTTCTGCAGGCTGCGGTCCCAAAGGTACGCACACAGTGGGTGTGTGTGTGTGTGTGCATGTCGACGCTTTTGTTATTCTGTCAGATAATGGGGGGGATGGTGGTGGAGACATGGCCGGTGCTCTGAGCGGAGCCCCTGACTCCTCCCGTTCCTCCCTTTCCAGTCCATGCGGTTGAGACTACAGCCTCCGTCCGGGACTGAGCTGGCAGCTTTCAACCCCATTCTGCCCCCTGCCGCCATCACCCAAGTCATCTTGCTGGCCAACCCGCTCAAGGTAGTAAAGTAGCGACTGTTGAGGGGAAGTGCGTTCATCGCTTCACCGATGAATAAGCTTCCACCTGAATGGCTCCTCTTCATAGTATAACATAGTATAAGAGTGCTAACATTGGATTGATTTGATATGACCATGGCCAAGTGTGTTTTTACTTACGTATCTTACTTCAAGTGGTCTGTAGGTAAGATGAAAAGAGAAAGAGAGAGCAAGATTCAAGAAGTGTTAATTATCATCACATCCAAGACATGACGAGATTGTAGTAGCTGCCACAGTAATTGTGCATTCGATTCGAAAACAAGAAGGGGGAAAAGATAAGAGGCCATAAAAATAGCGATATGGCCCACACATACTTAAAAACAATACAGACACACATTCGGAATGACGGAATGTTGGAATGACGGTAACGCAAATGAGGTTATTCAAGTAAATATGAAGTGAAGAAGAAGAAGGGAGGATGAAACTAAAGGACCAAAAAAAAAACCTCCCCTCCCTCTGTTCTCCTCGCCTGGACCTTTAGCCACCCACATCGCGTTCCTGAAAGGACAGTATAATCGCGGGGCCAATCATGGACCGCATCGTCGTCGAGGACTTAAAATTCCGGCCGCAGCTGGCAAAAGAGCAATGGTATCTCCCGAACTAATGAGCAATAACGGGAGTAGAGTAGAACTCAGCCTTGAGTGTGGTTATTGCAGTACACTCGATAACGACGATGAAACAAGAATAAGAGTATGCACCGGCCGAGGTTCTCCGAAGAGAAGACCTTCCTCCCTATGTTTCCCTGCCCCTGTGTGCACAAGTGTTGCATTCACACACAGGGGATCCCCTGAACAAAGCGGGGAAGAGCTGCCCTGAAAGGCCCCCTGATTAAAATAAAATGCGCACTGACTCATACGGAGGCGGGCACGGCTGGGTTGAAACCTGATTCCCGGCTGTCCGTACCATTTATTCTCATTCACTTAAATCACACGTAAATGAATGAAGTGAATGAAAACTCAAAGTGTGTGTGTGTGTGTGTGTGTGCTCTGTGGGTTTTGTTTTTCCGCAGGAGAAGGTGCGGATGAGGTACAGGCTGGCGTTCACGCTGGGGGAGCAGCCGTGCACAGAGGCCGGAGAGGTGGAGCAGTTTCCTGCCGCGGAGAGCTGGGGTGCGCTATAGGCCCAGCTCTGCGTTGGCAGGGTAACCGTCACCGCGGTAACCGCGAAATTCTCCAAAAAAAAACCCTAGCAAAGCAGAACCATCATCAAAGCTAGAAAATTCGGGGCCACGGTAGGGTCACGGTAGTGTCCGCCTCCGCTTCTGGGAGCTCGTACAGACAGATGCAGCGCAGGGTTTTTGCTTTCGGGGCAAGGAGACGCGTTGGACCTCCTTTTGAATGTCCTTACTTTGGACTTCATTCAGATGTCTCCACAAGGCCAGTGCAGCAGGTGCAGTGGCGTGGATCTACTTTGGGAAATGGGTGAGGCAAAAAAAGGTTTCACACAAAAAAAGTTCATGCAGTGCTTTGATATTAGTTACGTTACCATTAAGTATGCTGTATGGTTTGTTACACTTTGCCCACGTTTCAATGAAATCCACACTTTCTACGACGGGTCATGTATAATCTTCTTCCCTTCTTTTGTGACAAACCTTTGGTCTATCTTGCACATCTTGGTTCTTGTGCAACCGAATGATTGGTCAGCGAAGACATGGTCATAGGCATGGGGAAAGAGCAAGACGTGTGACAACAGAATTTTCACACGTTTCGGCTGTGAGTTGCTTCAACATCAGTTAGGTGTCATACAGAAGCCGGCTCAAGCAGACAAAGTTCTTATTGACTGAATGCACTCGGATGAAGGCAGACAATAAGCGGCAACGTTGAGGTCCAGTGCTGGACCTTTGGGGGAACCTGTATTTCGGGCAGGACCATGGCCATATTGAATGGTGATGGTGGGGATAGGATGGCAGGATCATGGTCGTTTGTGGCGAGAGGTCACCCATTGATAAACTTGAAGCACTTGAATTCATTTGTACCGTGTTACCATCTGACTGAGATTTTGGGAGACTTCTGTTCTTTTAACAATGATGGCGCAACTGTATTCAGAGCATTGGGAAGCCCAACAGCCAGCATTTCTTTGCTTTGGTGTGAGGACTGTGAATGTTTTTATTTTTTATTGATAGTGTTGTGTGCTCAATACTTCGCTTTCAATATTCCACTCATGGCAGATCTGGTGGTGCTTCACGTCAAAACAAACAGGTCAATGAGGGCTACTAGATAGGATACAAATCAACCTAATTGACCTGACAGGTTCAGTTGGGCACATTCAAATCAGATTTTTCAGCAAAGAGCTGGTTGGCCAGCCCTGTAATAAAAAAAAGATCATAACGGCCTTCATTTCTCATTCAGTAACCCCTCTCGAATCGAAACGTTTCCTCTGTCAAAAAGGGTCTTTTTGTGTGTGAATAAGCCTTGGTCACATGTTGTAACCCGATAGCGGTCATAAACTGGGATGTGTTGTGGCTCCCTTTTCAGACCTGGCAAATTGAAATGAAAGATAAAACTATGACATATTTGTCTTACAAGTATTTTTCAGACATGTGTCATTAAGTTATTGCTATAAGTTATTACATTATTTATTTCCTATAGACCTACTTCTTAAATGAATATGTGAAGTACATATTTTTAAAAATAAAAATGCATGGACAATATATTGTTGTTGCACAATCATTTGGGAAAAGCAATTCAACTCTTGATAATTAAATTGCAGAGTTACATCGTTAAACCGAAACATTAGTTTCGTGGTGTTCCGCAAAGCTCATTCAGGGCAGGTCGGCGCAATTAAATGATTTCACTGCCAGTGTTGCGCCGAAAGCAAAGTGGCGCTCATTCCCACAGCGCAGCCGCATCAGTACACGCTCAAGCACAACAGCGACCATGGCAGACGAGAAGCCCAAGGTGAGGAGAGGCTTTCCTTTGAGTGTTGTTCATGGTTTCGGGCTGGGTGTACTACACTTGCATCGAGTGTTTATGTTTATCGGAGTTTTAAGACATTGGATTCAATTTCAACAATATGGTTTTGGGAAATTGCCAAACATTGTGGGCCGGATCTAGCGGATGCTAGCCAGTTAGCCGGTGGGGGGAGCATGCTAGGCTAATGCAGCTAGTATCTGAACAGCGGGCTGGTGAAGTTACTACCGTACTTTTCCGATGTTCACTTCGCCGTTCTTAGGCAATTTTAATTTGCCCGTTTCATTGGACATCTAGTCTACAGTCAAAATGAATGAATCAGGAAATGGCTAACGAGCGCTTCAAGCTGGCTAATGCTAAAAGGCCATGGCTAATGCTAAAAGGCCATGGCTAATACTACAAGGCCAGTGGTGTGCTGCCATCCTCCCACTGTGGAGACCGATCATTGCGGTCACTAACGTTCCCTCGGTGCGTTTTCTGAGATTTGAGCAATTCCGACGCAGTTATCGTATTTCTTCATCCTTTTTTCTTCTTGAATGTTTGCACTTTACCAATTGTCTTAAAAGACCCAGTCACTTTCCTCTGGTTGCAATTAAGAACGCGCCTGAACCTAAACATATGCTGTGTTCCTCTTTCAGGAGGGAGTGAAGACTGAGAACAATGAGCACATCAACCTGAAAGTAGCCGGACAGGACGGCTCCGTGGTGCAGTTCAAGATCAAGAGGCACACGCCTTTAAATAAACTGATGAAGGCTTATTGTGAACGTCAGGTATCAGGATCGGATTATATCTTTGATTGTATGGTTTCTTCAGTTATCCATGGAGTATTACATGGGCCCAGTTTAGCTATTTTAACTTCATTACCCATGGGTTGAGTTTTTTTTTATTACTATATGCACTTGGTTATACAGTTTGAAATTAAGTTATTGGTAAGGAGTTTGCTTCTGTTAACAAGTTGATCCACAGCGTTGCTCTTTCCCATACAGGGGCTGTCATTGCGACAAATACGGTTTCGATTTGATGGTCAGCCAATTAACGAGACGGACACACCTTCACAGGTAAGGCCACAGTGGAGTAGTCGTTCTCTCATGGGGTGTTTTTTATTTGTAATGCGTGTTTTGGTTTGTGTGCTTTTTGCTGACTTGGTTATCGACTGTCATCGGTAATGGTAGCATCCCCTTTTCCTCCCACCTGCGTTAGTACCAGCGGCTAGCGCACAAAACTGTAGGGCTGGCACTTAACACACATCGCAATGTCCACCTCCATTTTGGAAGAATAGGAGAACGTGAGTCGAGTTTGGTAGTAACTAATCCTGAAGTGATTTATCATTATGCAAAGACATTGTTTCAAACTACCTCGCTGCGTTTCTCGTGCAAGACGTGGCAGAACAGTATTGGCTAAGGTTAGGGTATATTTGAATTGATTTAAGGTTTTTACAGTACCACAATCAAGTCCTTTCAGAATGGTACAATATTGCCAACAAAAAACTCCCATGATGCATTCTGGATGTACAAGCCCTATAAAAGAAGGTAGCCCATTCCTATGTCAAATGGGCATTTCTTCTCTTCACGTGTCATTTTTTTTCTTAATCATTTGGTACGTTTTTTTGTACAACTCATTTAACACCGTGGCATCCATGGAGATTGTTATCGTTATTGTCTTGGTCCTGTCAGACCTTTTTATCACAGATGCCAACTGTAGGACAAACACAGTGGATCTTCCACTTATGTACTGGGGCACAGGTAGACTTATTTCCACAAGTCTTATGAGCGACACGTGTGTTTGCCTTACAAAGCAGCACAGACTGCTGGCATCAATGACATTGTACTTACTTAGTGGGCATCAATTGAAACGCTGTCAATGAGCTTGCTGATGGCCACAACTTGGATGGATATGCAAGTGAAAAGGCGTGCCTGTGTTTGTTATAGATTGTCTAAAAATGATACTGTCCTACAACTGCTTTGTGAATGACTTTCTACTCACACTTGCATCTTTTCTTGCAGCTTGAAATGGAGGATGAGGACACAATCGATGTATTCCAGCAGCAGACGGGAGGCTTTTCCATCTAAAGACTTTCCCCCCCACCCCCTCGACCCATTGCCTGCTTTCAGTTTTTTTTAATACCCCTTCGTTTTGTCTTGAAATCTCCATGACCAGCTTTTCCACGACTATGCTGGAATGCTGACCACAGCATTCCAGAAGTTGAAATCCTGTCACAGATGCTCATAGGCTGCAGCACAGGGGTGGATACATTTTTATTATTGTGATATTTGTAATGATAGTGGATTGTGCACAACTTGTAAGCTGCATTCAGTCTCATGTGCTGAAGAATTAAATTGTTTTTTTTGTTTTGGTTTTTTTTTTCTTCCCGAAATCCTAAAGCATAGACATTTCCTGTCCTTTTTTAACACTATTTCTCATGCGATTTAGCGTTTGGCTAAATTGAATAATGGTGTTGTTGTTCTATATGCCTGCATTTCAATTTACTCACATTGGTTGTTTTAAAAAAAAATGTACAATTGGAATAAACTGATTTTTTTTTTATAAAAAGGTAGTGGTTTGTGTTGATTTCGATGTTTAGTCACACTGCACTAAAACATAACTGGAGTATATCTGTAATTTCCATATTACCACATCTAATTGTCTTGGTTTCCATGTAATTGTATTAAATGGCACATCAGCCCCTTAGTACCACTATTATCTATGCGTTCAAAAGCATCTAACACTGACCTGTGATTAGAATACTTCTTTTCCCGATCCTAGATAAACCAATCACAGCCACACTGGAGGTTGCAGTGTCCAATGAATGAACCTGACTGTGTACTGGTGGGCGGGACTCTGCATGAAACGCCCTCTCCACGTTGTTCTCCGCCTGAGAAGCCAGACTACGCAGCAGGTTGATGAATTTGCAGTGCCGTCTGCTTGTGTAGATAATGAAACGCGGGTTATGAAATTTTAATTCACGATTGTTTTGTCTTTTAGTCTCAGAGCTCTATTAAAAAATTACGACAGAATGACGACGACCACGACATTTCAAGGGTTGGAAGCCGGTTCCAAAAGCAGCTCCAGGTATATTGTGGCACAGACAGGTTTGAGACGGTAACGATAGTCATCATCGAGATAGACATGCTGTGCTTTTAAACGTGTGCTCTGACTTAACTGTTGTGACTTAAAGGCCGTTGCTATAGCTCAAACTGCATTACTAAATGTTTGCAGTCCGGGATGCTGGATAAAAGCATGTACCTGCTCTCGGCACGGATGGGCCGTGGCTCTCGCCGAGCTCGCCTCCATGCGACTGCTCTCCCCTTTGTGGGGCATGGAAGTTGCAGAGTTAGCTTGCGTTTGCTAACTGTCCGGTTGCCAAACGCTTATTAACCGATCTACATTGCATGGCTATGGATCACCCGTCAACGTTTTGGTGATCGTCACATTCCGTGTGATCTCAGGGGCGACCATCATCATCTCAACCACCCAAATAAAGGTGGAGTAATGTCTGCAGCTAGCGCCTGCTAACCTCGATTGTTTAGTTGGGCGGGGCCCCTGTGGATTTCTGATCAGTTTTTCAGGCCCGTTAGTTACTATACCTTTATTCTATTACGAATTATACACACCCAATAGGGATTGCACCTTAAACCAGAACAGTAGGTTCATTTATTCATCGTCAAAACATTCCCGTTGGGATATATTGGCGTGTGTTTGCGTGCTTCACCAGCCCTGGAAGTTCTCATGTAGATTTGTCGTCCATTTCCATTCCCCCCCAAAAATATACGTTGTTTCTCTAGTGTTCAGTGTGAATTGTCCACAGTAGATCAGTACCTGTACCTGTAACCCCCCCCCCTCCCCCCATTTAATTTAAAAAAAAAAAAAATAATAATGATTAATAAAATAAAAAAGCCGCACATGGGATGCATTTGCAGTGACCGCATTCACATGGCTCAGGTGCACAAAAATGGCAGACCCCCTCAGTTGAAGAGGTGGGTTGGGCTCCTATGTGTGTACAGAGAACAGAGCAGGGGCCTACATATGTGTGTTTCTCATTTAGGTTTTTGTTGCATCTATTTACCTGGTTGCAGTATTTTAAGGTCACTTGTCAATGAGTAGATCTGTTGTCTGTACCGTCAGATGTATTGATGAATGCATGATACATTGCACATAATGCCCCTGACAACACGTGTTAATAATACAACAATAATATTTGATTTTGTCCATATGAATGACATTTTGAATATGTGATCAGTTTCTCTTGGGATGGGACAGTTGACTTCAGTCTACACTTGGTTACGACAGGTGGTTTATCCTAGGTATTACCATTTTCCTGGTTTGTGTTGATATGTGAACCTAAGAGTTTAAACTAATTCACATCCTCTTGAGTTGCCTCTTACTTAGGCCAAAGGGTTAGGGTTTTTAAAATAAAAATACAAACATAGCTTCTTCTCCACCCCTGGCAACAGGTCATTCAATTAGATTTTGTCACCTGTCTAATTTTTTGGTTTTGTTGGATGACTAAAAGCTGCCATGGGCTTTGTTATGGATGTAGTGAACATTATGTGGGGCAGGAAGGAGTAACATCAAAAGATTCCCACAATACCAAAAACTATTTTCTTTCTAACTCCAAGTAAATGCACAATAGAAAATACAAGTTCTGACACTGAAGCATTGCTAAGGGAAGGCCAGCAGATGTCAGACAATGGCAGGTAGCTCGGGACTAAGATGTGTATGTGAAACTAGGGCTGTTCCTCATTTGGGCAGCAGGTGCTGTGTGGAGCCCCTCTTCAGGTTCTTTGGCTCTGTGCTTCTTTACCACCTAAAGGAGATTGCACTTGATACCTTTTACAGGATGAGCCTGTTGGACTTGATTTTAAAAATATACAACTATTTTTACACTAAGCTTAACCTAGCGATGCCCCACAGTGTGTGCCTCTCTCTCACTTAATCTCCATATCTCCAGAGTTTCAAACCCTCCAGGTGGCGCATCAAACATCTCCTTTGGCACAGATGAGGACAAACCCCCTGTACGGAAAAATAAGATGGCTTCTAGTGTCTTTGCTGAGCCAGAGGACCCCTATGCTCATCGAAGGAACAATCCGCCCGGTACCTGTTCATGTTTGTGTCCGTTTGTGATGTCTACGTGCCTTAAGTAATTACAAGACGGATCAGGGGAGCACATGCACTAAAACTAACGAAGATATTGAATCTGCTACTGATGAGCCTTCATGGAGTTGATCCAGAAGTGGGATTATATAAAGATACAAAAACACATTTTTGTTATTAACCACTGTTACAAAATTTGCCTACCAGTGAATCTCTTGTTGGTCATTTCACATTTTTGCAGCTCAACATATTTCATGTTGGTTTATAAGAAGCACAATGGCAGACAAAAGGCATGTAGTGCCACTGGACTCTGTGATCCCCTTCAACTTGTCGTCATCTATTGTTCATTCATTTCCTGTAATCACCTGAATACTCCTCCTCTCCTGGGTTGACCATTTCTAAGAAATTGAAGGAGTGTATGAGAAATGGATAGAGAAAGAAAACTTATTGATTCATCATTGTTAAATCTGCTAAATTGTGAAACTGTGACACTGTGACAAGCTGTGCCATTGCAAAATGTTTTTAGTCTTTACACGCATAACAATTTAGGCTTTTTTGGCCATGGACGATGGTGATCACATTCCAGCTGCTAGCTGTTGTCAAGGTGCATGTTTTGTGTCGTACAAGGAAGCAATTTTTCCATGATGCAATTGTTTTTTAGATGGAGGATTGGTGATAGACACAACATTGTACCATTATGTCAACAAAAGCTTATCGCTTTAGGTCAATGTGGTTCTTTTTATTGAAGCAATAGATGGTACTAGTTTCCTTATTAAAGAATGAGTTCACCACCACGTAGAGGTTCTGAGGTCAATAAACAAAAGTTTATTGGCATTTAAAGGGCGGTAACTTGTCTTGCGTATTTTTATTTTTAATTAATTTTTCTGTTTAATTCAGGATTCCTTATTCACGAATAACGATTCAAAAGCTAAAGGAATGACATGTATTTTTACATTCATACTATTCCTATTAATTTTAAGGCCCGTGTATTAGTCGACAGTGACATGTTTTCTCTTGTTTGGGACAAACATCTTGTCTTGACTGAAAATTGTGTTGACTCCAACCAAATGCCTGTGTGTGGCTCAACTCAGTCCAATATTACGGTCCGGACAGGGACTTTGGGTTGCGTAGAAAATAACCAATATGTTACTGTCACTCTTAGTTTGACTTCTGCCCATGTGCCCTCTCTCCCACAGGTGGCAAACCCACAGGGGTTCTGTGTGGTGAGCCCTCCGCCCCATTGAGAAGAGGCGGGAACCACAATGCCAACCACTCTGCAGATCCGGCCATGGTAAGGTCCTGAACAGAGTAGCCGTTCAGGAAGGGAAGGTAGGGTAGGAGAGGAGGGGAGGAGAGGAAGAGAGGAAAGGAGAGGAGGGGAGGCGAGCCGAAAATTCCCAAATCTTTTGTACCATGGTATTTGTCATCTTGTTTGTGACGAATATTGAGGACCTTGACTTAATCAAAACAGCACAGAGTTGTCCTCAAGAAGCAGCGTTTCCTGTATCCTGTATTATATTTCTGGACTAAGAGTGGCATACTCTGTCACACTCTGACAGAGTATGCCACTGTTACTTGTTTTTTGACTTGTCTTGTAAGGTGTCCTTGAGTGCTTTGAAAGGCGCCTTTAAATAAAACGCATTATTATTAAAACACAATGGCATAAATAACAGATGCATTCTTTAATTCTGCGATAGCCTCTTGGTTCGGTTAAATGGAGCCTTTCAGTATTGTGTTTGTTAGTACTGGGAGCGTGACGTTTGTTGATGTTTATTTATTAAAACAACCACTTGTCTTTCTCTTTCAGGACGCAGAGAATAATGTTGGCGATGCAGGTACACATTTGATTGGATTTCCATATTATTATTTTTTTACCTGATTGAAATCTGAGCTTCATATGTGGTTAATTGAAGCCTGCATACTCTTTGACCTACTGCGGTCCAGGGCGGTGGTTTTTTTTAGTCTACTGTTACGCAAGTGTGTAATCAGAACTGGTGTCACCACTCAAACTAGTTCCTTACGCTTTTCAGCGCACAGATTTCCAGTAATTGTACATGGTGGCAGCTTGCGAACAGTGCTGGCATTGGAAGTAGTCCTGCGAGATTGTGCGGAGCTCTGTGCGAGTGCACAGATCTCAAGCCCAGTCGCAGCCCCTTCCAAACGTCGTGGCGTTGCCGGGCCCAGCGAGCGCTGGTTGCGCGCCGCAGTCTGCAGAATTTTGAAAGCGCACAAAACGACGGACGAAGTGAAGCTTTATCTCCAGGAGTGTTGCCTTCCCAGATAAGGCCACGCCCGTCTCAGGCTACCGAGCTGTATTGCACATAATTACTCAGCTATGACATAATGATTATATAATTATTTAACAACTTTTCCTTTGTGCTGATGTGGGCATTGCTCCAGACTACTTACCCACAACATCAAGTTGTGACAATGCTTTAGCAAGGGCCTGTCATTATCTGATTTTCCGATGACGACCTCTTTAAAAAGTCTTACATTTGCGGGAAACTGATTGAATAAATACTTTTAATTCCTCATATCAATCTGGACACTGGAGACAACATTCTGATACGTTTGTTTTGGGCGATGTGCTTCGGCCCCAGACGCATGCCATACCAGAGTTAACATGTATTGGAGTTCTTGTTCAGTCGGTCCACGTTTCAGCTCACTGAAGAGTTTAGAGAGGCCGAGTTTAGTTGGTTTGAAATTAGATGTATGTTTAAAAAAAAAAAAAAAAAAAACCCTGGAAGGAACGATTCCAAAGAGTGAATTGAAACGGCTGTGCCATTTACAAATGTTCCTCAGACACATTGATCAATATGGACAGCCCCTCGCTTCAGGGGCCAATGCTCCTGAAGACTGTGGGTTATTCTTAAAATCATAACGAGGGGCAGCCTCTGCCCACCCACCGTTGCGGGGCGGAGACCGCCTCCCGCTCGCTCTGGGCCCGCCGCTCGCCATGCCAAGCGGCGCCCGCCGCAGGTCACCGCTAACGCTGGGCTTTGTGTGCAGACCACAGCACAGAACCCGACGCCATCTCGGAGCCCAAGGACGAGCCCCCGCTGGCAGAAGCCCCCGCCGCCGGAGCTCCGTCCGTCCGCAGGAACCCCCCGGGGGGGAAGTCCAGCCTCATCCTGGGCTGAGCCGCAGCCCACCCGCCCCGCCTGAGCCCCGCCCTGCTCGTCTCAGACCCCCCCCCCGCTCTCTCATTCGATATGTGTACGGCCTGCTTGTTTTGATACGAACAACGTCGCAACCCCCCTCATGTGTCCCATCTATAGCATCCCGGATCCCGTCCAGAACCACGCGCCCTCCATGGTTTGATACCTCCTTTTGGAAAATGTTGGTTTTCAATTGATTATTATTTATTGCGTTTTTGTTTTTTTTGTTTTTTTGTTTGTTTGTTTTGTTTTTTTTCCAGGAGCACTTTATGTATCTTAAGGTTTGAAGCCCGTCCTCATGGTGTGTTAGAGCGAGACAGGGCACGGGGCTTACATTTGCGCGCGTCTTCTGCCAACTAACGTCCCCAAAGCGTCCCCAAGTGTACATGTGGTAACTGCACAAGGGCCAAGTTGACTCATGGCAACCTGCTCAAAATGAAGAAAACTGACCACCAAGTCTGTTGGGTTTTTTGCCGTTGTTTTTGCACCATGTTTAAACTTGTTGGCCAGCCTGCATGCGCGCGCGTGGTCTTGTCATGTATGAATGTGAGGAGAAGAAGAAGAAGAAAAAAAACTGTGACAATTTAATTTATACTGCTGGATAACTTTTGTTGGATTTAGTTCATAGTGAATATATGTGGTTTCATTGCATGAAATGAGACTTTTCTACTGATGTGTGTTTCACACGGTAGCAAAAAGAGATGAATCTCTGTCATTCTGTCCTCCGATTATTAGGGCCCATGTAAAGTGGGAAAGAGAATTGGCCTTTTGTATTTTCTCTTTCCCCTGGAATAGCCTGTTTTAACCTCAGTGCCAGTTGTTAGTGACTTGTGTTTTTATAAGTGTGCCCCAACTATAACAATAGGTGCCAGTAGGTTTGGTACAGGCTACAAAATCAAAACTGTGTTGGGGTTTCCAAAAATGCCCTCAATCAGCATGACAATGCTTGTCCTCATCACAATTAATTGAATGACATTTGGCCAGAAGTGGCCAAACGTCTCTGGAGAAAAACAAACAAACTTAACCCTAGCCCTGATTTGACAAGTGACCTTATGACACCTCAGCCTTTTTTATATGTTTTCCATCGCCATGAAGAATGGTCTTTTGTTCCTTACCAACTGAAGCGCACTGTTGGTGTAACACTGGTGTAACAATCCTTTTGTACATTTTCTGTGATTTTTATGGTATGTTTACCTGAGGTTTACAAACCAGAGGTCCTTTTCATTCCAGCTTGTGTCAGTCTGTCACGGGCCATCAGTTAATCAAGAAACGCAACAGGTTGATCAAGGGGTAAATTAAATGTGGCGTCGGTAAAAAAAAAAAAAAAAAATAGTTGTGGAATATTTGCATCCTGTGTCAATTTAATACTGGATGTAATCATTGAACATTTTATTTGAAATTGGCACGTTGAAAAATAAATGTAATTTCTGATCTGCATTTCTTTCGTTATTTCATGTGGAGATGAATGGAAAAAACCAAACAATCACAGGCTTGGTCCCTAAAAACAAACACCGGGAGAATATGGCCGCTCCCCTGCATCATATCGAAACCAAAATCGAAACGTTTTAGCCTGTTTACCAACAGCCAAGCACGCACAGATCGACTCAAGACGAACAGCTGGCTGCGGGTCCGGACGGGTAAGGCTTATTTTGATACTATGAAAACGCGGAACTGCAAATGCGTTTTGCAACACATGCTCAATTTAGAATGCATACTTAAACTTGTATAGGTGCGCCGTGGTGTTTATGTGATCACCTACACACGTTAATCCGAGGCGACGGATATACTGCAATATTGAGCTCATTAAGGAATTGTTGTGTTGCAAAGTGAACTTCGCTCACTTTCAGAACTGATGACGTATTTTCACCCATTGATAAAACCGGGTTTGTGACATTCGGTTCACGGGTAAAAGGTTGGTGGTGAGGACAGCAAGAAATTAGATGTATTGTGTCAATCAAGGTTCTGTTCATCATTCTATTGAACAGAGATCATGGACTGTTGGGCATGCTTGCTGTCCGCGACCTTGTGCCTAATTTCTGGATGTGAAATCCGTAAGTAGGTTTACAATAAATAAATGATATGCGATATATATATATATATATATATATATATATATATATATATATATATATATATATATATATATACTGTATTCTATTTTATGTTCATATATAGGCTACACTACACACAAAAAGTTGGTCATGTTTGGCTTTCAGATGAATTTTAAGGAAAATGTTCACAAAACTTCACACTACAGTGTGTATACTGTATATATAATGAAAGTAGGGCATTTAAGTAGAAACATGCAATGGGGATTTTTGTATTGCCAACAATTTATTTAAAGAAAAGCCATCAACAGTGAATGTGAGTGTCTGCTGAGGCATGACATCCCACTCCTCTTGAAGGGCGGCCCCTCAGGTCATTGAGGTTCTGGGATACAGAGTTATGAGCCTCTACACGGCGACTCAGC
The DNA here is from genome assembly GCA_036785325.1 of Urophycis tenuis. NCBI lineage: Eukaryota > Metazoa > Chordata > Actinopteri > Gadiformes > Phycidae > Urophycis > Urophycis tenuis. Next base: position 105,972 of record JAXIVH010000186.1, on the reverse strand, counting down.
TGATCCCATGGGTTTTCCGTGGGGTTCAGGTCAGGGGAAAGTGCAGGCCACCATCTGTGGTAACCCAGTCTCCAGCAGCCGTTCCCTAATGACCAGTGTTGGGCAAGTTACTCTAAAAAAGTAATTAGTTAAACTACTAGTTACTTCTCCCAGAAAGTAACTAAAGTAGTAACTGAGTTACAAACTCTAAAAGTAACTAGTTACTTTGGAAAGTAACTATTGCGTTACTTTCAAATAATTTTTTAAATACTGATGTGTCAAATAATTTGGACCCCATCTCCATCCCTCTTTAAAAGAACTTAAAAAAAACGTGTGTTCAATTATTTATGATAAATCTGAGTATTATAATGAAATGAAGACTCAATACATTACAAACAGAAATCCACAGTGCACAAATCTAAACAATTTTAACATTGCTGTGGGAATGTGAGACTACACAATATATCTTTTGGAACTTGATATTTATTGAACGCATATGATTCATCTTACGATAGGACCCACTTGAGATTTACGAAACTTTCGTATCACACCAATCCCAGCGTACGAAGGAGCGCTGTTGATAAATACAGCGGCTGAGATCAATCGTATTGAACGTAACACACCCCTATAAAAGCACGTCTTCAGAAGTCTCGCCCCTAACTTTTACGACATGGAGAAACATCCAACGGCAAAGAAGAAGCGGAATTTTCGAGGAGGGGCTGTCTGCAGACCCGGAGGCTGCAGATTCACAACCGCAGATCTGCGCCCCTCAAGAATGTGCGGCGACCGCAGATCTGCGCCCCTCAAGAATGTGCGGCGACCGCAGATCTGCGCCCCTCAAGAATGTGCGACAGCGGCAGCGCCACCAACTGGACGGTGTACTGTCTTCCCACTTACATACACCACGAGGAGTACATCCATGATGGACGACGACCGGAGTGTGAGTATTGAACGTGAATTATTTGGTTAATATCATTAAACTATCTCCGGGTACTCCGGCTTCCTCCCACAGACCAAAAACATGCAGGTTGGGGATTAGGTTAATTGGTGTCTCTAAATTGACCATAGGTGTGTATGTGAGTGTGAATGGTTGTTTGTCTATACTGTATATGTTAGCCCTGTGATAGGCTGGCGACCTGTCCAGGGTGTACCCCGCCTCTCGCCCGTTGCAGCTGGGATTGGCTCCAGCCCCCCCGCGACCCTCGTAGAGGATTAGCGGTTACGATAATGGATGGATGGATGGATATCATTAAACTATTCTGTTGATTCGACAGCAAAATCAATCTTTTAATGTGTTACGTTTGATATGATGTGACTCTATTTGCCATGATAGTCTGAAGGGCACGTCATAGTCATCTAGGTTAAGCGAATAGGTAGCTTATAGCTAATGTTAGCTTGTTGGAAATGAACTGTCTGTTAGACCGTACATTTTGTTTAATGAAACCGAAGTACAAGCACGGTGACGAAGAGTTTTAGCATGTGCGTTAAATTAAACATAAAAAATTATTAAGTGGATGATGTGAGAAAAACACGTAACGTTATAAGGCTGACGATACGTTTTCATAAGACAGACAGACAGACATACTTTATTGATTGAATGCATGAAACTTAACATTTTATGAAATGACATGGCAGAAATGCATATTGGCAGTGTAGCCTACTTCATGCTAACAGTTAATGTATTATGTATTGTATGTGTTGTAATGGTGTTACACAGAGCGTAGGAACTAAGTGTGGTTGTCCGGAGCCGGACCTTTAAGGTAGTAACACCAGTCCACGATATAGCAGTTCGATCATACCTGTGTTGTAGCCTGGCTGACGCGTCCACATCTCGATGAGATGGTGGTCTGGGAACTAGGTGGTGTGCATTTTATCGTATTTGAGGCGTGGTTTACGAATGCCTAGAGCCGTTTATTGGGCGCTACGAATGTCTATCAAATGGCGTCTGGTTCTTCACATGCTGCTTTGCGCGCGATTCATAGCCAATTGCTACTAAAAAATTAGCTACTAAAATTAAATTAATTGCTACAAAAGCTACTTAATACACTTTCTAAGGCTGCATCGAACGGTAACGTTGTGTCCGCTGCCATGTTGGATTAACACGCTACAGGCTTCGGTGTCGCGCATAGACGTCTTCATCGTCTTGCTGCCCCCCCCGTTCTGTGATTGGTTCCCTAACTCAGGGGAAAATAAGGGCGGTGGTTTCCAGCCTGTCTTTGCAGTGAGAATGAAATCACGGGCAAAGCAGCATGGGAATTCCCAGGCTACCTGTGTTGTGTAATCACCGAGTTAATAAAGTAGACCAAAGATAACCACTGAGTCTTTTACATAACACTACATTATATATCATGTTACATCTCATGTATGTTTATATCAGTATTTACATTTAGCCTATATTATTCTATTATCTATACTGTATTTAGAGATTTTGTGGACGGAAATTAAGATAATCCGGGGAAGATCAGAAATGTATTTTTGTCCATTATTAGGTTTAGGCCTATTTTATGTCTTGAAAACGGTGTAAAAATATTACATTTGACTAATTAGGCACTCTCTTTTTAAGGTTCACATTACGATACAGAAAGGGCGAACCTTGCCCCAACTGGACAGATGCAAGACATGCTGTCTTCATTTTCACTGTCCCTTCTGCAGCCCAACTTTGTTTAGCCCAACAAAGTTCAGTAATTGCAGAGAACATTTGGACAACCATTTCAACCGGGCTGTTTGCCATGAAGGTAAAGTTTGCAAATATTTGTAGTTACATGGTTGCTGCAACTTCATACTTGATTCAAATTTTGTGTTTATAACTGACATTTTGTAATAAAAAACTGATGATATAATGATACTTAATTCTTTGCTCTTATGTTTAAGGATATACCATTCACAGATGTGGACTGGAATGTCGGCTTCAGCTCCACTATCATTGTGTCTACTGTGGTGTAACACTTCTACGCAAACCAGATTTTATTAAACATCTGGATTTGTGCAAGAAGAAGCACAGTGACAACCTTCCATCTCTGGCAACCACTCCCCCAGCAGTGGCACCAACAACCTCCACCACGCCCCCGGCAGTGGCACCAACAACCTCCACCACGCCCCCAGCAGTGGCACCAACAACCTCCACCACCACACCGGCAGTGGCACCAACAACCTCCACCACCACACCGGCAGTGGCACCACAACCTCCACCACCACACCGCAGATCACATGCAGGCTGTCATTGACCGCACTGCAGAGGAAAAGCGACTTGTGGACTTCATTTTACAGTCGCAGGGGGCTGAGCAGCATTTGGTGGTACTTTGAGAATGTTCAAAGACCCAAGACCCAAGTAATTGTTCCTGTGTCTTGGTTTGCCAATAGGGTGTGCTCAACGGGAAGCCTTCTAAGTGGTTTCCTCTGAAGTCCTCGTTCCAGGTGCCTGTCTACCTTGACAGTGAGGAACAACAGGACATCCTGTTTGCCTTTCTGAAGGCAGTACTGCATAGAACACCAACACAACTGGGCTTCACGGATGAAGTGCAGTTCATCTTGAGTGTTCTATTTCCAGAGGTAGGTCTAACCATGTTATGTATTTGTTCATGTTCCTGTACTTTCAAAGCCTATGTAAACAGCATGGCTACAATGGTGCTACTTGTGTATGGACCAGTGTATAATGGTTTGCTGTTCTGTAGTTTTGAAGTAACCTTTCTCTTTTTGTCTGTGCTGCAGAATTTGTCCTTGCAGGAGGCTGAACAGGTCTTCCTCTCTGGTCCCGTTTATCATCAGAGGTAAGACTTTTTTTTTTAAACACAAATCTTTATCAACTATTTGCTAATATTAGTTAATACCTTAATTAAGTAGTTAACAAATGTACCATTTTTAAATGTTTCCAATATTTCTGTTAACCCAGCAGTGATTATTTTCTTGTCCATTTACTATTTCAGTGAAGTGGAGGAGTTTCAAAGAGGAATTGGCAGGCAATTGAGAAAAGAAGGGAAATTGTAAATGGTATGTAGTGCTGTTACCTACTTCACAATCTAGGGGTTGAATATTGGAGGGTCAGGAAAAGTCAATAATGTCAAAAATGTCAATAACATGTTATTTCTACTCTGTTGTCTGGCATCTCTCTCTCTCTTTCTCTCTCTCAGGAGTCATGGAGTGTGTGTCCTCCCAGCAGCCTGCCTTCTCTCAGCCATTCACTTAAAAGATGACCAGCCCCTAGGCACTGTTGGCCCTGTTGAAACTGATTTTTGTTTGTTAAATAAAAAGGATGTTTGAAAAAAAAGTGTGTCCTATGTTTCTGAACAAATATGAAGGTAAAATGTTTCTGGTATGTTTTTGGCAGCTTTATTTATTTATACAGCACATTTCATACACAAGGCAACTCAATGTGGTTTACATGATTAAAAGTTCAACATTTAAAAGCATTTAAAAACAAAGAACAAAGAGCATTTAAAACATGAAAATGCATAAATAGGTTAATTTAAAACACAGTGCAGTATAATGCAACAGTGTTAAAATCAGTAAAGGATTTAAATAATTCAAAGTCCTTACAAAATAAGTTCAGTGATTTATAGACCAGTAGCAGAACTTTTAAGTATATTCTATGGCTGCCTGAGAGCCAGTGTAAAGTCTTCTGAACTGGAGTAATATGCTCTGATCTCTTTGTCAGTAAGAACCAGAGCTGCAGCATTCTGAATGAGCTGCAGCTGTTTAATGCTCTTGTGGGGCAGTCCTGTCACACCATTACAATAGTCAAGTCTACTAGACATAAAAGCATGGATCAGCTTCTCCTGATCTGTTTGGGACATGAGACCTCTCACTCTGGATGTGTTCTTCAGCTGGTAGAATTGCCGTTTTGGTGATTGATTTGATATGACTGCTGAAAATCAGATCCGAGTGTATCAGTACACCAAGGTTTCGGACTTGGTATTTGGTCTTTAAAGACAGTGGTATTACAGCAATCGTCTTTTCTTTATTGCCAAAAACAATTACCTCAGTTTAGTTGTGGTTTAATTGAATAAAACTTTGGTTCATCCAATCATTTATTTGTTCTGGACAGTGATATAACACCTATATGGAACTGTAGTATTATCACAATTAGCACAATTGTTTTGGCATTTGGGTGACAGAAAATACAGTTAATAGTATATTAAGTAGCATATGGCTGGAATAAACCTCTAATATTATAAAATATATTATGTGGCACTGTGAGGTCGTAGATCTGCGGTCGCAGATCTGCAGTCGTGAATCTGCAGCCTCCGGTATTGCAGGCACATACTCCTCCCAGTAGGTGGCACTGTGAGGTCGTAGATCTGTGGTCGCAGATCTTTGCGGTCGTGAATCTGCAACCTCCGGGTCTGCAGACATACACTATTGGGCTGCCCTCACCAAGGACAAGGGAGGAACAAGATTTTCTCTGTCACTCGGCTCAGAGGTCCAATGCAAAACATCTGCCTTCAATGTAGTAACGCAACATATTTTTTGAAAGTAACGATAACGGCGTTATAATAATGAGATGAGTAATCAATTAGATTACTCGTTACTGAAAAAAGTACCGGCGTTACTAACGCCGGTACTTATAACGCCGTTATTCCCATCACTGCTAGTGACACGACCTCGATGAGCTGGAGCACTTTCCTCTCAGTGCTCCATGAGAACAGCACTGAGGCCCACTGGTCCCTCGTCCAGCCTAAAAGCTCCCTGGCCCATGCAAGACGATGACGCCTGTGTCTGGTGGTGTGGTCAGGTACCCTTGCAGGTCGTCTAGCACGCAGACCACGCTGTCAATGGTTTTGAATGGTCTGACGTGACACCTGGGTGGAGTTGATTGGCATGCGTCATCCGGTTCCGCAAGGCACTGTTCACAATGAACCGGTCATCAGTGTGGGATGTGGCCAAAGAACGTCCACTTCTATGCTTTTCTGTGACTCTTCCAGTCTCTCTGTATTCTCTGTTGCAACCTGCTGATGACACTCGATTCATGGATCAAACACCTGTTGTGAATTTCCACCTGTTGAGACGTTCGGCTCCTTGTTGGAGAACAGCAAGTTGTGCAAAAAGTACTGAACCACTGAACAGTTGGACATGTACATTGAAAAGTTTAGAGAAGGTCAAATTAAGTTAACCTGTAAAGGTTATAGTGCATTTTGGGTTCATCCTGAAACTTCATCCGAAAGCCGAATATCCTATAACTTTTGAAGAGTAGTGAATATATATTAATCTATTTTGATCATCTTTGCAGGTTTTGTAACTGGAAGTGAAGCTGATTTCAGTAAGTTGCTATTTGTACAATAAATAACTTGATTTCATCATATGTATTATATAATATATTCTATTTAATTTGACCATTAATCTTTGCAGGTTTTGTAAAGCTGAGATGTAATGAAGACAACGATGGACTGTTGGGCCAACAGTCATTATTGGAGTGCATCGTGACTTTTTCACCAGAAGCATCAAATGCACAGATCACGAGTATCATTTGGCGGAAAAAAGGATCTGAAAGTAATTTGATTGAACCACGCTTCAAACTGGCCGAGCCACATAGGAATGAAACCAACGTGAATGTCTCGATGCTGGTGACCGAGACCACGAAGGAAGACATTGGAATCTACTGGTGCCTCGTCAATACCGATAGAGGCAATTTTAACACCTCAACCAGACTCAGCGTCTCAGGTGGGAATGGCATATCGGAGGTCAATATGTATCGTGCTTTTGGACGACGGGCTGTGTGACATTGTCACACAATGGACAATGGGGCTTGGACAATGTCAAAGCCCCATGATCTTGATAAAAAAGACTTCAAAGTCTTCTTTAGTTCAAGTTTAGTTTTGAAAGTAGGTGACACGAGGGGAAGCGAAGAGGGGAAGTGAAAACGGTATGAGCAGCAGTGCATGGCTTCTGTTTGAGCAAGAGTAGAGATACTCTTTTAGAACACACTTTAGAGATATTCCTACCAAGTAAGCAAGTAAGCTCATTCAAATTCATGGATTCACCCCTGTTGTGTTTTCTCTGTTCAGCCGATAGCAGTCCCACCGTCGGGGAGACTGAAAGACACCTTGGGGTCACGGCGCAATCCTATAGTGATGCTGGCTCTGCTGTGGATAGACTGATAAACCCTGATGACGACACTGGTAATGATTTGACACCCAGCCCTGAACAGGACACTATTGTCATGGCAATTCCTTTGCGGTCTATTGCGTCAAGGACAGATGAAACACAATATTATAATACTAATACTACATCAATGGAGGACTGTTTGCCTAAAGGCCAAGGCCATTTGTGCCAAGGGGCTGTTTGTTTTTTTGCCATTCAAGGCATTCAGAAGAAGAATTACTCTTTTGAAATTTGGTCTCTGCATTTAACCCAATCGTGAATTAGTGAAAATACACTCAGCACACAGTGATGGTGAGGCACACAGTGAGGTGAAGCACACTAATCCCGAGGCAGTGAGCTGCCAACAGCGGCGCTCGGGGAGCAGTGAGGGATTCGAACCGGCAACCCTCCGGTTACAAGTCTGAATCCCTAACCAGTAGGCCACGGCTGACCTTAATTCAAGCTGTAGTTGTACAGCCACATTTGGACTCTTCACTCCAGGGCGGGTGGGTAAACACACAGGGGGTCTTGATAACACAACGTGGGAGAGCAAATGTTCAGATATGGAGAAGCCAACCACCAGCTGTTGATAAGAGGCGTGTGTCAACAAGAGAGCGTGTCATGAACACTAAAAACATCTTAGTCTTTACTGTCCTTTACTGTCTTTCAGCATCCAAAGTCGTCGCCGCCATGGTCACGGTCTTAGTGATGGTGGGGTTGCTGTCCTTCCTGGTAATACGATGCAGGAGACAACAGAAACCTTGGTGGAGATTTTTCGCTCAAGTGCCTTGTGGGACGGGTGAGCAGCTTGAGTTCAAAGAATAATGTGGATTGAATACTCCTCAACAAACAAAGCTATTCTAGCATGTATTTGTGAATGGAGTCTGAAGCAAAATGCAAATGTAACACAAATCGAGGAATGCGTGTGTCGGTTGGAGCAAAAGAGGGACAGGAAATGACAAGGACAAGGAGTCTCAGAAGACCCTGAGCAGTAGCTCGGCTCCTGTTATCAGTCGTCTGCCTTGAGATCTGCAGAAGGGTTTGGTTGTTTACCGAAAGCCAAAGTAAAGATAGAAATCTCAAAGGAATTGTCTGTTCAGAGATCATGGGTGGACTTGTGCAATGTTTATGGCCTTGTTTTTTTTATAGAAACATTTTCAGTTTGGGAGAGTTTTAATTTTTCATGTTAATTTTTCTACATTTCCGTGAAAATGTTAAAGCTTCTACTTTTAAAATTGGTTTTACTATTTGTTAAACATTTGAATGCTTAAGCACTATAACCTTTTCAATAGAGCCACCACCTATTCGACTGTCTAATGAATAAACCCAATATACTTAGAGCTGAAGGGATGATTTCAATGTAAAGCAGATTTAATCTCCAGAGAAACTAAACTAATATGCATATAAATGGAAAACCTCTGTTGATAATCACGTAGGTCAATTGGCTTTAATGACATATAAGGCCCATGGTTGATCATTTTTGTAATGAATTCATTAAACTCCAAATTGGGGCAGAATATATACCATGAAATGCCTGATAAAGGTGTTATTTGTTATGCAAAAAGGCCACCTCTTCAAACCATCTAGACCTGTCTTTCTATGCTGAATGTAGACATTCGCATGCATTCAACCATGAAGATTCTACCCAGAAATGGCAAGAATCACGCAAGTCCATACAATTCAAAGTGCCTCATTGTAGAAATAAGGGATAGAGAAAGTTGTTTGCAGTGTATGAATGACACAAAAGGCTGTCTGCTTGGCTTCTAGTTTTTGACTATGTTCTGTCTTTGTTTGAAAGCAAATTAAATGAAAGTGTCCTGGCGTAGTACTTAGTAGTTTGAATGTTGTTTCCCATGTACAAACAATAACTTGACAAACAGGAAAAAAGCTGTTATTCAGTTTTGCCATTGGCAGTGATGCTATTCTCTGCTGAATGTGGGGTTTGCCTCAGTGCCGCTCAACTGCCAATGACATTGGGCAGAAAAGGAATTCAACCACAGCAGGAAATACTGGTTTATATTGCTGTCTGCCAAGGTCATCTTAACTTTTACTTGTTATTGCCATTCTGTTAAGACTTGTATGTGCTCTTTGCAGGCGAAGAACATCAACCACACTGTGTGATGGATCGTCCAGACAATGTGCTATTGGATCACAGAGAGAGTTTCAGTAACATTTAATATGATTTTAACAGCAAAACTAAATGTACACAGCACTTTAAGAAATTTCTCACAACTGCTCAACTAGCTAATCGTAAAGTCTTCAGCCTTTATAATTAAAACACAGAACCAGTCTCAAATCATCTCCAATGAAATGATTAAGCTAAAATGATCTCTTTAAGCTGAGGAAGTTGTTTGTTACCACGATGACTACAAAGAAGCTACAACATAATCAAGGCCGCCTTAACCTAATGTTAGGCCCCTGGGCTGAGAGGTTTTGTAGGCCCCCCACCCCCTTGATTTTTTGAGTCTCATTTTAAAATTAAAAAAAAAAGAAGTGTTATATCGAGGTAATCTACATCACAAAATTACTTTCTTTCGAGACATACAACAGTGAGTTTTCCCTCTTTGAGCCAGAAAACACCATAATGTTGTTATTAACATTACTCTCAATGTTATTACAACACTCTCAAATGTCCTCCCCGACATTTTCCGCTTAGCCTACTGTCACTCAATCAAAAAGGGACACCGGACAACCTACACACCCCAAACTAACTGCAGACATTCTGATAGGTGAGCCCACGGGCCATAGGCTATGGGGCCATGTGGGTCACTCCTCATTTGGATCAATCACTAGCCACGTAACGTGTGATTAGAGTGATTGACAGAAAACCTGACAAGTTACAAAACAATAAGACCTTTTCAGTTCATCGTGATCATAGATGATCGTGACCCTGAACATGGGAGGCCCCTGAACTTGGGAGGCCCCTGGGCTTCAGCCCAGGTAAGCCCGTGCATTAAAGCGGCCTTGAACATAATCGAACTAATGATGACATCTGCACTTCAAATGCATAAGAAAGACAACATAGTATATTTTTTGACATAACTGCTTTTATAATTCAATAAAGACTTGTATAATTACTAATTACGTGTATAATTACACTCACATGTAATGCTGACTGTAAATTCAAAATAGCAAAATATAAAAAAAAGTCTCAATCATTTGGACAATTAATTTGGTTACACACTGTATATATTGACGAAAACGCAATAATACCTTTTTTTATGGGGTTTGTTTGTATGAACAGAGAAGAATTTACACATTTATGATGCTACATTTTTATCATTGTAATACTGTTTTAACTTGCTGTTAGCCTTTAAGAACCGGATTGTCAATATTTTCCTCACATTCGCATGAATCATGATTGACAGACAATTTCTGCAGGGTTCATTTGTTGTGCAGGCACAAACGAAGCAGCATAGATTTGTGAGTTTTGAACACTTCATTAAACTATTGAAATAAGCATAACAATTGTGTGATTATATGCTTGTGCCTTTCTGTCATTTCAGTGCATATAGTGACTTGTAATAACAATAAAAAATTATATGAAATTATATGAAATAAGTATTTACTTACCTAGACATCTTGACGCCTACACGCACACACACACACACGCACACACACATTTGTAGTACATTTTCTTTACAGCTAGATAGATAGATAGATAGATAGATAGATAGATAGAAACTTTATTGATCCCTAGGGGAAATTCAAGGAATTATGTTCATTCATGTGTACTTTTCAAAATGTTGTGCGACTCACTAATATGCATACTACTTCAAACCATCCCAGACAGCAGACAGAGGGCCCCGACGTGGGCCTCATGGGGGCCATTTTAGCACTCATGGCTCAGTGTGGGCCGGACGCCACGAGCCGGCCTGACTTGATAATGGCGGCCCAAATGTCATGCCATGGGTCAGGCCAAGGGTTGAGTGGTTGTATTGAGTCTTTGATAGCCAAGGGGAGTACTGCCCCCGTTGAGAGAGCCCCCACCAGCCTCCAGGATTGGCTGGTGGGTACCGTCTTCGGGTCTAGGATTTTTGATTGCTCTGTAATGGTAACCGTCTCACTGGTTGATTGTACCGACAAGACTACAGCAACGTCTACGCGGTCAATACGCAGAAGTAGTCTTTGTAATATTCCACAGGTACAGTCATCAGCACATCAATCATTCATTAGCAGTTGGAAAGCTTGAAACTTGTTCTGGTGACTTGCTTACTGTATTAACAGCTATTAAAGGGGCACTTCACCCATTTGCATTAAGTTAAGGCTGGGTTATGCTTCGTTTATACTTCCGCGTCGACGCGACGCGTTGGGACGGCGGACCCACGGCGGACCCTTTGCGGACCCTTTGCGGACCCTTTGCGTCCTCGACGTGCACCTCCCCAAATCCTAGACGTGCGTCGAGGCGACGCCGTCCCAATGCGTTGGCTTTGGCTGTGATTGGTCCGCGAGCTACATTGGCTGGAGATGGCTTTTCCGCTTTCCACTCGTAAACACCGCCACGGTGTAAACACAGCCTTGATAAATGCTTCGACTGATTGGCGACAACGTCTGGATGTCTGGATATGTCTGGATATGTATGGATTACTAGCGAGTTAAAAAAAGTTTACAGAAATGAAGGCAAAAGTTATATGTATATGTTCTGGTCCCTCTACCGGTGTGGCAATGAATTGCATTTCGAGACGTAAACCCCACGCAATCCCTCAGTTGAAGTATCACGGGCTCATGACGGCGTCCGAGCAACGGCGTGGCCATTGCGTGATCACGACGCGATCCCTACGCAGAAGCATAAACCAGCCTTTAGAAACCCAGTCATGTTTTTGAATGGTCGTGCATTATTCCCTTATTTTCCCCCTGAGACGGGAGAAATATGTATTTACCTCTCACACGTCCTTCTTACAATGAAGCAAAAGGGAATTACCCTCAGGGATCAATAAAGTATGTCTGTCTGTCTGTCTGTCAAATGAGGCAAGGCAAGGCAAGGCAATTTTATTTAGCACATTTCATACCAATGGCAACCCAAAGGATGTTTGCGTCATTGTAAGAAGGAAGTGTAAACGGTGGTGGCTCTAGTGAAACTACAAGCACTCTAGTTCCTCATTTTCAAACCCGCCTATACGGGGTGGGACCTACTGCGCTCCACAGATCAGTGCCAGTGGGTGGGACTTCACACAAACCTGCAGAAACCAACATCCACCAGTAGGCTTCTTCGAAGCTGAGCCAACAGATGCTGTGGAGAAAGCTGTGAAGTAACGACAATGGCGGAAGGTACTCTATCTGATGTGGAAGATGGGGATTTCGAAAATCGGATGCTCGAAATGGATGTTTGTGGCTGCCTTTACGAATCTAGCGACGAGGAGGAACAGGAGGCGGCTACGGCTGCTGCCGCTGCTACAGCCGAGGCAGAACACCTGCCTGTCGCGCCTTGGTGGTGCCTGTGCTCTCTCTGGCCCTCATTTATCAAACAAACGTAGAAATGAGCGCAAATCTGAACGCATGATTCATCTTACGATAGGACCCACGTGAGATTTACGAAACTTTCGTATCACACCAATCCCAGCGTACGAAGGAGCTTGGTGTTGATAAATACGGCGGCTGAGATCGATCGTAATTAACGTAACAGAAATGGAGACACTCGTGTCACTTGTTGATGCGCCCCGCGCCCCCCCCCCACCCAGGACACTCACCCCTGCCCACCCAGCACCCCCACCCCTCACCCCCCTGGACATACTTCATATTATTTATAATAATGTTATTCATTGTATTATTTATTCTCAACTGCCGTTGCACCCCCCACCCCCATATCCATACAATCCACATTCATCTCTGAAAACTGCTGTCATCAAGCCCCTTCTCAAAAAGCCCAGCCTTGACCCCGAAGCACCCGCAAACTACCGCCCCATCTCCAACCTCCCTTTCCTGTCAAAGGTTTTCGAAAAGGTAGTTTCTGCCCAACTCAACGACCATCTCACAACAAACAGTCTTTTTGAGAAGTTCCAGTCTGGTTTCCGCTCTGGCCACAGTACAGAAACTGCCCTGGTCAGGGTCACCAATGACCTGCTGATGACGGCTGATGCCGGCTCTCCATCACTTCTCATCCTTCTCGACCTCACCGCAGCATTTGACACTGTTGACCACCACATCCTTCTACACCGCCTCCACTCCTCCATTGGACTCTCTGACACTACCCTGGCCTGGTTCACATCATATCTCACGGACAGAACAGAGTATGTATCCCTGGGTGGGGCCAAATCGGACACACACTCTGTCACATGTGGTGTCCCCCAAGGATCAGTCCTTGGCCCCACCCTCTTCACGCTGTACATGCTACCCCTTGGTCGTATCATCAGCCGGCATGGAATATCTTTCCACTGCTACGCTGATGACACCCAACTGTATATCAAAACTAATCCAACCTCCTCTGCAGCCCTTTCCACACTTTCCACCTGCCTGGAGGAGATAAAGGCGTGGATGACGGCTAACTTCTTGCAACTCAACAGCTCAAAAACGGAAGCCATTCTTGTTGGCACTCCACACCAGACCCGATCCTCCACTATCACCAGCATCACCTTCTCCGGCCACGACATCCACCTCTCATCCTCAGTCACAAACCTCGGTGTCAGAATGGACCCTCACCTGACTTTTGAGACCCATATTAAACATCTTTGCAAAACCTCCTTCTTCCACCTCAGGAACATTGCAAAACTCCGCCCCATACTCACTCTCCCCGATGCCGAAAAACTTGTCCACGCCTTTGTCTCCTCCAGGCTGGACTACTGCAACGCACTCCTCATCGGGATCCCCAGCAAGAACATCCAGCAGCTGCAGTACATTCAGAACTGTGCTGCCAGAATCCTGATGGGGGTGCGGAAGTACCACCACATCACACCCATCCTCAAATCCCTCCACTGGCTTCCTGTCCGGTACAGAATTGATTTCAAAGTTTCCCTTCTGTCCCACCAGTGCCTCCATGGCACTGCGCCCCTATACCTCAAACAACTCATCACCCCTCATTCCTCCTCACGCCATCTCCGCTCTGGACAAGCCAACCTCCTCCACACTCCGAGGACAAGGCTCCGAACCATGGGCGACCGAGCCTTCTGTTCAGTTGCACCCAGTCTGTGGAATGCACTCCCTGACCATCTAAGGGCTCCACAGACTGTGGACTCCTTTAAAAAAGGCCTTAAAATGCATCTTTTTAGAAAGGCCTTTGGATAAACTGCTATTTTAATGTTTACTCTACTAGTTTTAAAGTCTTTAATGTTGTTTTATCCTGTAGCACTTTGAGGTCATTTAATTGATGTAAAGTGCGTTATAAATAACATTTATTATTATTATTATCTGTTGTACCCGTTCCGTTGTATTGCACTAGCCTACTATTGCACCATCTGTACACTTCTTGTATTATATTACTATTTCTCACACTACCTGTACATTGTTTACATTTTTTTTATTTTATATTTTTTTATACTGTTTACAGCCTGTTTCTGCTAGTGTTAGTAACCGTTTACTACCTTAACGATCACTACCTCCACTTGCACTGTTTACTGTCACTTTAAAAACTACTGCCACTTTTCATGTTTTTCAATTTTGCACTCTGCACCTTATTCTGCATTTCTGCATTTCAACCCGCACCTTTATCGCTCATTTGCACTTCTGGTTAGAACGCCAACTGCATTTCGTTGTCCCTGTACTTGTTCTCTGCACAATGACAATAAAGTTGAATCTAATCTAATCTAATTAAGGGCAAGCAAAAAAAAGCTATATGGAAACAAATCACTGTTGCAGTCAACAGTGTGCCCCATGTTCAGCGGGCTACGGAAGAGGTAAATAATTAATTGAATAATTAATTAAATGTAAAATTGATGTTAAATTGATCCAGCTTGAAACATTTCACATGCGACCTATAGGCTATTGTTTGCATTGCGTTAAAATTATTTTATTCCGAATAAGGTGAAGAAAAAGTTGTCCGACTCTTGCGGATATATGTCTCGCCACTGGTCGCACTCGAAAAAGTTGCGTACACGAGCTCAGACCTGTCGTGAGATTTCGTCGCAGCCTGCGCTCACGTTCAAATTGATAAATGCCAAGCTCAACGTGGAAATGAGCGTACGTCCATTTTACGTCCACTGTGCGCCTATGTGCCGATGGACACAGAGATAGAGTCTGCTGCAAAGAAGTTCAAAGATGTCAATTTCCTCCGGACGACATCTCTGAATCAGACGAGGACACGGACGGAAGTTTTGCACCGCATATGGACAGCGGCGTCCGGGAGACCTATTTCAGAATCCCAAAGGTGAACAGGAAACGTCAGCCAAAGTCTGCAGGGACAAACGGATGTGTGGCTGTGAAGTGGGTTTTTATTTTCTTTCTGTTACTAACGTGGCATCTTTACTGCACAAATAGCTTGCAGTTGCATTGTATAGCAGTTGTGCTAACTACTGTGGCATGCGAAGACCATGCATCTCTAACTTTGTGCTCAATGTTTTGTCTAGGCAATTTTGCCAAGACAAAACAGTGATACCTGGTGCCGTGACGCTGCTGTGGTTTGCACACACTGCTCAACACTGGTGGAGTTTATGGTTATTAAATGCCGGCCATTCTACCTGCCGAGGGAAATTAGTGCCATATTGCTTGTAGCAATATACATCCCCCCTGGCTCCAACAACAACAGGAGCGAGGCACTGTATGAACTCTACCAACACATCAGTGAGCAGCAGACAGCCCACCCTGATGCTTTCCTCATCCTGGCTGGGGATTTCAATCATGCAAACCCCAAGAGCGTGTTTCCACAACTCCATGGACACATCAACTTTCCCACACGTGAGCGCAATAATATCCTGGACAATGTTTACACCACGCATAGAGGGGCCTACAAAGCCCTCCCCCTGCCCCACCTAGGAGCCTCAGACCACACCACCACTATATTAATGCCTGCATACAGACTGGTTATAGACCCTGGTTAAATTTATCAGACCAACAACAAAGCAGGTACGCGTGTGGCCTGAGGGGTCTTCAGAGACACTCCAGGACTGCTTCCTCATCATCGACTGGAGCATGTTCAGACGGGCAGCCACCTACAATAACAGCACAGACCTCCAGGAGTAAACAGACACCGTCACTTCCTACATGCGGAAATGCATTGATGACGTCACGGTAACCAAGAACATCCGCATTCGGGCCAACCAGAAGCCATGGCTGACAGGGGAAGTCTACAGACTCCTGAGGGCTCGGAACACCGCCTTCAGAGCTGGAGACGAGGTGGGCCTGAAGGCAGCCAGGGCCAACCTGGCACGAGGCATCAGGAAGGCCAAGAGACAGTACTCCAGGAGGATTGCCGACCGCTTCAGCAACAGCAGAGACACCAGGAACCTGTGGCGAGGGATCCAAACCATAACGGACTACAAGCCCTCTCCGCAGACCTGTGACAGTCCCACCCAGCTGCTGAACGAGCCCGCTTTGAGGCAGACAACAGCATCCCGGCACAGAAGACCCCACCCCCTCCCGGCCACCAGCTGTTGACGCTATCCCCAGATAGCGTGAGGCGATCCCTCAGAGGGATGAACCCATGGAAAGCCTCTGATCCCGACAACATTCCTGGTCGTGTACTGAGGGACTGTGCTGAGGAGCTCACAGATGTCTTCAGACATCTTCAATACCTCGCTGAGCCAGGCTGTTGTCGCCACGTGCCTCAAAGCCACCATCATCATCCTGGTGCCGAAAAAGTTGTCTCCCTCCTGCCACAATGACTACCGCCCAGTCGCACTCATTCCCATCCTCATGAAGTGCTTTGAGCGGCTAGTCGTGCACCACATCAAGTCTGCCCTCCCCCCCACCCTAGACCCTTTCCAGTTCGCATATCGGTCCAACCGTTCGACCAATAATGCTATCTCCTCTGCCCTCCACTCTGCCCTCACCCACCTGGATACCAAAGACTCATATGTCAGAATGCTGTTCATTGACTTCAGCTCAGCATTCAATACAATCAGCAGCTCATTCACAAACTGGACCAGCTGGGACTCAACACCTAACTGGCTGCTGGACTTCCTGACGGGGAGACCACAGGCAGTTCGGGTCAGCAGCAGCACCTCCAGCACCATCACATTGAACACGGGGGCCCCCCAAAGGATGTGTGCTTAGCCCCCTCCTCTTCACTCTGCTGACCCACGACTGCACACCAACATCCAGCTCCAACATCTTCATCAAGTTTGCGGATGACACGACTGTGGTGGCAGCACCAAGTTCCTGGGTGTGCACATCTCCGAAGACCTGTCCTGGAACCACAACACCACATCACTGGCCAAAAAAGCCCAACAACGCCTGTACTTCCTCCGCAAACTGAAAAGAGCTGGGGCCTCATCCACCATCATGCACACATTCTACAGAGGCACCATCGAGAGCCTCCTGACCAGCTGCATCACTGTGTGGTACGGTGCCTGCACTGTGTCCTGCCGCAAGACACTGCAGTGCATAGTGAAAGCAGCTGAGAGGATCATCGGTGTCTCTCTCCCCCCCCCCCTATTGGACATTTACACCACCCTGGTGACCAGCGGCGCCGGAACGCGTTTGAAAGTGGGGGTGCAAAAAAAAAAAAAAAGCTGGTTTCGGGCTTGGTTCCCCGAGACAATTTTTAAAATTCCAGAGGCCAACTATTCACGCACGTTTTCACGTGGGATATTACGATATAAGATAGTCTAATAATAATAAAAAAAGTCTAACAAAAAAACTGTCATTATGTTAGGTGCGTGGTTAGGTGCTGTGTAGTGATTTCGGGTAGTTCCTTTCAAGGTTCTTCCTTTCGAGTGATTTAGTCTAGGCTACAAGTTCTAAATGAATAATCTGCTAAAATAAACTGCGCCTGATATTGACAGACACAGATACACCAGCATAACCTGAATTTCCATTGAAGGAATAAAGGAGATAGTCTATAGCCTACAATAATAATGATCACAATCTCCATTTTCTGTCCTGTGCACGCAGCCAAGGTCATTCCCATTCTCCACGCAGTGCCAAGATGCACCCGCATATTTTGGCCTGTGAATCACTGACATATTATAATTTCATTGCATTTTACAAGAGCCCTATAACCTCGAAACGATCAAAAACATTGAAACAATCTTGTGCTTCACCACATACATAAACAGCAATAGATCTAGCATACTTACCGTATTCAATATAATACCATTGTCAATGACTGATGAAAAGATCTGCACGTAACCTACTTGCTACATTTTGAAGGTTAGCGTAAAAGGTCCCCGGTGCCCTGTCACTGTTTATCCCCGTAAGAAAACCACACTAGAATTAGTTACCTCAAGGTCAAGGTCAAGGTAAACTTTATTATCCCCTAGGGGAAATTCATGTGGTCAGCGTTACACGTCTCACAAGACATAGTATTCAAACAAGTGACAAGACAGACAGACACTAAACATACCACATTACATACATCACAGAGACATATCATAAAAAAAAAGCTGTATAATAAATAGAGAATAAATAAATGCATGGGAAGGAATTGCATGAATGTGCAGAGGGGTGAACTAAAGTGCAACAGTTAGTTTTGATCTGTTATTATGCTGTCTAATTGCTGTAGGCACAAATGACTTGTGGTACCTTGCTGTTCTGATTGCTCTCTGCAGAATTCTGCCATTTGACCTACTACTTCTAACAAACTTTGGGAACAGAGGATGTGTTGGATCAGCTAGGATATGCTCCATCTTTCCTACAATGAGCTCGTTATACAGCTGGATTGCGGATACCTGGTCCACTCCAATGACCCTGCTAGCTGATTTGATAATGCGCTGGAATTTCTTCTGATTCTGTACATACATATTTCCAAAAGTGCAAATTAACCCAAAGGACAGGATACTCTGCAAAAGGGATTTATAAAATAGTTGGAGGATGCTGTTATCTAATCTAAAATCTTTTAATTTCCTGAGAAAGAACATCCTCTGTTGCAGTTTCCTACACTTGGTCTGGGCACAATGGTTAAAACACAGTTTATCATCTATCTCAATTCCCAAATATTTATAAGATGAGACCCGCTCTATCTGTTCACCATCAATCTCAGATGGAGAGACAAGTATTGCTTTCTTGCTAAAATCTATTAACATTTCTTTTGTTTTCTTTAGATTGACCTGCAGGAAGTTATCTGTGCACCACTTAATAAAACCTTGAACCTCCCTTTCAAAGCCTCCAACAGATGGGGTGTCAGGATGTAAGAAGCCCACCAATGCTGTGTCATCAGCGTACTTAAAATAGGTGTGAGCTGAGGAGGATGCTTGGCAATCGTTTGTGCACAGTGTGTAGAGAATTGGTGATAGTACGCATCCCTGCGGTGCTCCAGTATGAATCATCTTAAGGGAGGAAATGTGTGAGTTAAATCTTACTTGCTGCCTACGATCAGTCAAGAAATCATGAATCCATAGTATTAATCTAGGATTTACTCCAAGATTAAGTAATTTTCTCACCATCAAATGTGGTTGGATTGTGTTAAAGGCACTGCTAAAATCAATAAACACAATTTTAACCAGGCTCCTTGGATGTTCAAGATGCTCATAAACATTATTTGTCAAAGTAAGAAGCGCATCTTCGACTCCCCTCTTTGCACGGTAAGCAAATTGGTTAGTGAGTGTGATACCTCAGAAAGAAGCTGTCTTGAAATAATTTTCTCAAAACATTTCATGACTGTAGATGTGAGTGCGACTGGGCGCAAGTCATTAAGCTCTCTAGGTCTGTTGCTTTTGGGCACTGGAACAATTAATGATTGTTTCCATAGGCTAGGGACCACACCAGTGTCCAAGGACATCTGGAACAGCCTTTGGAAAGGCTGTGCCAGCTCATTGGCACACATTTTTAGTGTTGTTACTAATACCGTCAGGCCCACTAGCTCTACGTGGATTTGTTTGTCTAAAAAATGATTTTACCTCATCAATGGAAGTTTTCATACCTGCACCCCCCATGCCTCTCACTTCCATGCTAACCAAGTGCTGCTCTGTTTTAAAATCATGTGTATCAAACCTACAGTAAAAATTGTTTAGCTCATTAGCCATGTCAAGCTCATTATCCACTGCCATCATGTGATTCTTAGGCTTGTACCCTGTAATTGTTTGTACCCCTTGCCATGCTCTTCTGGGATTACTGTTGAAGAAACCTTCAAGCTTGCGTTTATATGCTACTTTACAGTTTTAAATCATGTTCTTAATCTCTCTCTGTATAGATTTTATTTCATCTCTATTTCCACCCGATTTAAACAGACACTTCTTCTGATTGAGAAGGTGCTTTAATTCCGGAGTCACCCAGGGTTTATTATTGGGGAACATTTAAATAGTCTTTTTGGGAATAGTTAAGTCCTTGCAGAATTGTATATACCCTGCAATAGCGAACGCTGCATCGTTGACATTGTCAGTCCCATCGGTTACTACATCCCAATCCGTGCTCGCAAAACAATCCTGAAGCGCGTCAGTCGCGTTAGCGGTCCAGCATTTCACTTCCAGTTTTTTAACTTTCTCGCGCCTAAGCCTTGGCACATAGGCAGGAGTTAATTTAACCATGTTATGGTCCGAGTTCCCTAAACCGGGAAGTGCTTTAGAATAGAAAGCATCCTGTATGTTACCATAGCAGTGGTCAAGGCAGGCTTTATCGCGAGTGGGACATGTCACATATTGCTGATACCTAACTGTGTGTGTGTAGCGTTCCACTGCAGGCTTTTCACCACACGGAATAACTGAATGATGCATCTAAAAAGGATGCTTCATGAGTTTGAATTATAGTACATGAACTTCAAATCAAGTAAATGTATACAGCCTGCAAACTTAGATTGTCTTTGCTTACAGGTAAAATGGCCACTTGCACCAGGTAGTGTAAATGAGGCGTTACTTATGTAAAAGTACTAATAAGGAAAACGAAAATACTACACTACGGGTTAAAGTCGGGCATTCAAAAACTTGCTTAAGTGAAAGTGCCAAATACAAAACACTTAAGTCATTTAAAGTCAAAAGTCAAAAAGCCTTTATTGTCATTGACGGTGCATACAATGAAATTTGGAATTTAGTATGTTATGTTAGAAGCAAAATATACTCAAGTATCAAAAATAAAGGTACTGATGGTGCAGAAGCATTCTACTTCTCAGTAATTTCAGGTACTATTCATTTGGTTTATATACTGTAGTATACAACAGAGGTGGCAAAATAAAAAAGTAAAAATGTGCCATGTAGTGCTGCCTCATTTTAATTCCACTTGTGCACTTAAACAGGCGACATCACTAATTAGATAGTCGACCTCTGGCAAAACATCATGGTGTGTTGCATCTGTTGGTAGCTTGGCTGTCTCACATATCACGTTTGCGAGTTCAGAAATACACATTTTCAACTTTGTGACGATGCCCAGCTAATGCAAGGAGAGTTTACTAAAATGTTTTATACTGTTAACGATACATACAAACAAATGCGCACAGTTACTTTACGTTATGCACTAAAAAGTTAATTATCCCTGAGAATTTAAGGTGTTGATGCTGACCGCCATTGGGGAAAGTTAAATTTGACGTTATCCAACTTAGCTTCAAAACGACAACCCAAACCGACATGTAACATTTGGAAATTTGCATCATTAATGACTTAACGTTACTATTTTTACGGCACCTATATTGACCAAGAACACAAGTAATCATGAGTTTACCTTCTGTTGATAATACAAATCAGCAACTCCGCGCTACTCGGGACACGCTCACTCGCTGATCTTTCTCGAAAGGCAGGTAAATAAAGATGCAGTCCCCCTCCCCCCACCCCACCCCCAACAAAATGTCCTCACTTCCCGGCCTGACAGTGGAGGTGGTTCTGACAGTGGAGCCTGCACTGGAAGCGTTCTCACAGTGGAGGTCTGCAGCCAGGTGCCTCTCATGGCGACGGGGGGGAAACAGAACGTTGGGGAGCCAAACCAGCCGCGAGGATTTCCTCTTCTATTAAACGCTGCAGCCCACCTTTATAGGCCTATTATTGAGCTGCTAGTGAAGTCTATTTGCCTAGGTGAAATGAGTCCGGGCCAGAGCTAGTGAGCGGAGCGGATGGAATGTTGCTGGAGCGTGGAGCGGTTTTTTATTTAGACGCCGGAGCAGCCGCTCTGTTCCGCTCCAGTTTCGCTCCGATACCGCTCACACCACGAGTCTGAGGCATGCCCAAATCCAAACGTGTGTCTTCTTGTTGCACTTGTCTATCTTTTAAAATAAATGATCTATGACTGAAATATATTGCTGTTGCTCTTACTTCTTTAGGATGTACGTTTTCTGTTCAAGGTGGCAATTCGTAGAAGATTATTTCTCCCTCATTTAAATTGCAGTGAGCGTGGAGCGATTTCAGTGGAGAGGCATGCTTTTTAAGTGGAGCGGGGAGCGAAAATAAGCGGAGCGGCCGGACGCGATTTAGAGCGAGAAGCGGAATATTCCCACTGCTCAGCTCTGCTCACTAGCTCTGGCCCGGGCGGATATTGCGCCGGTGCGCCATAGTCTTGTCAATGTGTGGGGAACACTGGGTGGAGATGGTGGATACCTGTAAGTTCCTTGGGGCGCACCTGAACAACAAACTGGACTGGTCAGACAACACCGAGGCCCTCTACAGGAAGGAACAGAGCAGGCTGTTCTTTCTGAGGAGGCTCAGATCCTTCAATGTGTGCACTAGGCTGCTACGGATGTTCTACCAGTCGGTGGTAGCCAGTGTCACCTTCTTCGCCGTTGTGTGCTGGGGAGGAGGCATTGGGAGCGGTGGTGCCAGTAAGCTGAACAAGCTGGTGAGGAGGGTGAGCTCTGTGGTGGGGATGAAGCTGGACTGTGTGGAGGCGGTGACAGAGAGGAGGATGAGGGGAAAGCTGCAGGCGATCCTGGACAACCCCTCTCACCCTCTCTATGCCGAGCTGAGGCAACTCAGGAGCACGTTCAGCCATAGGCTCACTCAGCCACGTGCCTCAAAGCGCTTGGGGGGCTCTTTCATCCCATCAGCTATCAGGCTCTACAACACCTCAACCACCCACTCCCAACGTCTCAGAAGCGCCAACACCACCAGCTAATGGATTTGTACACCACACCACACACCTCAGACTGTTTTCTAGCCGTTGTTATTTTAGGTCTGTTCATCTCATTGATAACCACTATGTCTATCTACCAACTGCACTGTCCATCTGTCATCTTTCAATGTGTGCACTAGGCTGCTACGGATGGTCTTCCAGTCTGCGGTGGCCAGTGTCACCTTCTTCGCTGCTGTGTGCTGGGAAGGGGGCATTGGGAGCGGCGGTGCCAGTAAGCTGTACAAGCTGGTGAGGAAGGCGAGCTCTACGGTGGGGATGAAGCGGAACTGTGTGGAGGCGGTGACAGTGAGGAGGACGAGGGGAAAGCTGCTGGTGATCCTGGACAACCCCTCTCATCCTCTCTATGCTGAACTGAAGCAACTCAGGAACACGTTCAGCCACAGGCTCACTCAGCCACGTGCCTCAAAGCGCTTGGGGGGCTCTTTCATCCCATCAGCCATCAGGCTCTAGGAAGCCCCGACACCACCTGCCTTCTTTGGTTTGTAGTTTTTCTGTTATATTGTTGTTGTCGCTGTTTTTGCTTCTTATTTGAATGTTACATACAGATGTAACATTCTTCTAAAAGACACATGTAATGCTACACAAAGTGCCTTTTTCAAAGAAATGTTTCCCAGTAAATATATTTGAAACTAACAAATTATAAAGTATTATATGTATAAATTGCATAATAAGTTAGTTGCAAATCAGTGCAAAATCAGTGGGAATGGCCTGTGGAGCTGAGCATTGTGGTGCATTGTGTGAGTTGTTGTCTGCAATCCACAAGCCCTAAAAAGTCATTGTCTGCCTTTTCTTGGTCAAGAAGGCACCAAATTAGAAATTTATGCTACTATTCGACTACATATATGATCCACTTTCAATACATATTCATGTTTCCACTGGCGAAATGTCCCTTTAATTGTTCACCTTCTTCTGACACATGTACCTTTGTAAGTCGCTTTGGACAAAAGCATCTGTCTGCTAAGTGCCCTAAATGTAAATGGGGCTGTAAAGTACATGCCCTTACTCGCGTCCTCGGTGCACAGGGTTGATCGAAATGTTTTGACAACTGGAATAATTGAATACTTGAAATTAGATGGAGTGTTGAATTCACTAACTTTTTCCTTACACTTGTGAGTTTTGAAGAGGACTTTTACGAACTTATCCGGAAAGACGGAAGAGACGTTGACGCAGCGGTAGCCTTAGCAACAGGGAGTTGAAGCTATCAGAAAAGTGCTCTTTTAAATAAACTCCTGGTGTACTTACAAACTTTAAAATGCCTCGTTTTGTGAGTACAGACCATATATGTACTACTACAGAAGTTGGGTAACAATCCATGCATTATTAGTGGGGTAATTTACGAGATATACACATTGTACCGGACACTCCAATACTAAGCCAATCGGCTGATACCCCTAAACTTGATAAATATTGACCGTCACTAAAAATGCATCTGAGGGGGTATTTGGCTGGATTATTGGTGGAAATTACCTCAGGGTGAATTTTACTCCGAACCATCACTTTAAGCCCCCGCCACACAAACTTCTGCGACACCAACCTCACAGACGGTTTACCGCCGGGGTGGGAGAGGCCATGCAATGCCTCAAACACGGGCCGGCGCCAGTTCGCAGGGACAAGAGGCCGAGGCTGACCTGTGGAGACATCACACCACAACTTTACGCCCGAGCCGCCAACCGCGACCTCCTCCAGGCGCAAACCGGTCTCCGACACTCTAAGGGACTGGACCCCTTGGTCGGAGGCCTGGTCAGCACTCATGCGGACGTAATCCAGGCCCAGATATACAGCTCCGATGACCGCCCTGGAGAGGCAGTCAGCGACCACGTTGGACTTGCCGAAGACATGCCGGATGTTGGTGGTGTACTCGGAGACGTACGCCAGCTGCACTGCTGGCGGGCGGACCACGGTTCAGCCACCTTGGACATACAGAAAGTCAGCGGCTTGTGGTAGACAAAAGCCAGAAACTCTCGGCCTTCCAGGAGGAACCGGAAGTGGCGGATCGCCAGCCAGAGGCCAAGAAGCTCCCTGTCGAAAGTGCTGTACTTGCGCTACCTGGGGGTCAACTGCCGACTGAAAAAGGCAAGCGGTTGCCAGGCCCCATTGACCCATTGCTCGTGCACTGCGCCGACAGCGTAGTCAGATGCGTCGGTGGTGATGGAGATGGGAGCCGTGTGCGACGGATGGGCCAACATGGCGGCCTGGCACAGAGCGGTCTTTGTGGCCACGAACGCGGACTCTCTCAGCCGTCCAATCGACAGCCTGGCCACGGGACTTGTCCTTAAGGGCCTCATACAGCGGGCGCATGATGTGGGCTGCCCGGTGGATGAACCGGTGATAAAAGGTCACCATCCCCAGGAACTCACGGAGCGCTCGGGCTCTGTGTGGGCGGGAAAAAGCAGAAACCGCCTCCACCTTCGAGGCGAGAGGGGCGGCCCCGTCCTTATCGATGAGATTCCCAAGGAAACGGATGGAGGACAACCCGAACAGGCACTTCGCCGGGTTGATAATCAGGCCGTGCTGGTCGAGCCTTGTGAAAAGGTCCCGGAGATGCGCCCGGTGCTCCTCTTCAGAGGAGCTGGCAACCAGGATGTCGTCCAAGTACACAAAATGAAAGGCATCTCCCTGAGCACCGAATCCATCAGCCGCTGGAAAGTCTGAGTGGCATTCCTCAGACCGAACGGCATTCGCAGGAACTCGAACAACCCGGACGGTGTGATTACTGCCGTCTTGGGAATGTCCGAGGGATGCACCGGCACCTGCTGGTAGCCACGCACCAGGACCACCTTCAAAAAGATGCACTTGCCCGCCAGGTGCGCCGAGAAATTCTGGATGAGCGGGATCGGGTAGCGGTCGGGTGTGGTAGCATCGTTAAGGCGGCGGTAATCTCCACAAGGCCGCCACCCGCCGTCTGGCTTGGGGACGATGTGGAGCGGCGAAGCCCAAGGGCTGTCCGAGCGGCGGATAATGCCTAGACGCTCCATGTTGGCGAACTCGGACCTGGCTACCTTCAGCCTGTCGGGGTTAATCCGCCGGGCCCTAGCATAGACGGGCGGGCCAGTAGTGTCTATATGATGCTCCACCCCATGCTTGGCAGTGGCAGTGGAAAAGGTGGGTCGGGTCAAACTGGGGAACTCACCGAGAAGGCGTTGATAGCCGTCACCCTCCGAGAGCGAGCTGGAGAGGCCGCCATACGCCGCCTCACCGCTGACACAATCGAAAGAAAAAAACGTCACTGCATCCACCAGACGGCTGTTCTTAACGTCCACCAGCAAGCCATGCGCACAAAGGAAGTCCGCGCCGAGGATGGGAAAGGAGACGTCTGCTGCGACAAAAGTCCAATTAAACCGCCGGCCCCCGAAGCACAGGTCCACAGTCCTTGTGCCATACGTGCGGATAGGGGTGTCGTTGGTCGTAGCCGGCAGGACGCTCATCTGGGCCCCCGTGTCGCACAGAAACTCGTGCCCCGAAACAGCGTCTCTGGTGAATAGCAGCCGTGTCGATGCGCGACCTCGGGGGCGAAACTCCGGGCAGCTAGGAAAAACCGGTCAGCTTCCTCTGCTAACGCACGGGGATTGGTAACCCTCGTATTAGCGAGCGCCGTCTGGACCTGCGGCGGCATGTGCCGGAGGAACAGTTCAATAAACAAAAAGTTGGGCTCCTCCGTACCCAGCAGGTTGAGCATCATCTCCATATGCTCAGACGGCTTGCTGTCCCCGAGGCCCCGAATGTCCAACAACCGCTGGGCCCGTTCCGAACTCGACAGCTCAAAAGTCTTGAGCAGGAGCGCCTTAAGAGCTCTGTACTTGCCGTGGGCCGGGGGGGTTTGTGATGAAATTCACGGCCCAGGTCGCGGTGGATCTCCCCAGCACCGCCACGACATGGAAGTAGCGTGCGCCGTCATCGGTGACATCACGGATGGCAAACTGCGCCTCTGTCTGCACGAAGCATGCCGCTGGCGAAAACTCCCAGAACTCTGGCAACTTGACAAAAGCGGCGTTGTTGGCCATGTTCGTCTCGGTCCCTGAGACTTCAGCGGGAATCACGTCGGGGTCACCAGTGTAGTGCCGAGAGACGGGAGTCGGAGGCGGAGTATCCAGAACAGAACTTTATTTTACATTCCAAAGATAAAGCAGGCACATGGCCGAACCGAACAACATCACACTCTGAACTACAAGGCACAGTCCGCTCGCCTAAAAGGTCCGTGTAGAAAACACACCCCCGCCCCATAGATCCGTGGGTGAATTATGTCAACCACCACAATATGTCACTTATTGCGCAAGGGTTAGCGCATGCAAACTTTATCTTTTTATATATTGTATTTCTTTGTTATAAACCTGTTATACCTCTGTACCTCTGTAAGTTTTGTTTTGCATCTACACGGCATGTCTGTGGAAATGGGAAAGTACGTGGTATTATGTTTAATCTCCAGTGGCCAGCTACATATTTATCTTGGATTAACAGCTCTTTCCCCCTTCACAACGGAAGAGGGAGAGAGGCCTGTCGTTGGCAAACGAACCAAAAGTCTATCGCTCTTATCGTGAAATCTTGTCATCATGGAGACGACGCCGTCATGAATATGTCGCTCCCTACTATTTTGTTGCTGGACTCACACAGCAGCGAGGTAGAAAGTGGGTTAAAGGAACCCACGTGGTAAAGAGACGTAGATCTATAGCCTGTAGATCTATAGATTTTAGGCTATTGGCTACAATATAAAAAATCTCTCTCTCTCTCTCTCTCTCTCTCTCTCTCTCTCTCTCTCTCTCCCTCTCTCCCTCTCTCCCTCTCTCCCTCTCTCCCTCTCTCTCTCTCTCTCTCTCTCTCTCTCTCTCCCTCTCTCTCTCCCTCTCTCTCTCTCCCACGATTAGGTAGGGAAAGTCCCGACCTGTGGTTGGCACGTAGGCTATACTCATTACGAAACTGAAAGTCTGGTCTAACAGCTGAAACAGCGGAAGCGCTGTTCATACCGATCATCGACTGCCACGGGAACGGTAACTAGTTTTCCTGCTATATTAACTTTTAACTCGCTGTGGTATTAACGTGCTGTTACTCTTACTTCTTGATGCTTAATGTTTGTACCATCTCTATGTTTTACCTTTAGAAAAAAACAAACAATGCTCAACATCGGAGACTGTGTATGCGTTAGAGATGTAGAGATGAAGGCGTGTATGGGCTGTGTGAGAGACTGCGGTCACGCTATCTACGCTTCGAAACCCGAGTGCCCGTCTACATCGCTTGTACGGTAAAGCGTGTGAGCGAGTCAAAGGACTTCAAAATGTATACATAGGTACCTGAGGATATGTAGAACAAGAATGTAGTGGAGTATTCTGAAAACAATTTGGTTATTATTTTTAATTAATTTTTAAAAAACTGCTTGCATAGCCATACAATGTGTATTGGGTATGACTTTAGCATGGGATTATTAGAAAATGGTACAGTCAAATGACTTCAATATGTATGCATAGGTACCTGAGGCGATGTAGAACAAGAATGTAGTGGAGTGTTCTGAAAACAATTTGATAATCATTTTTAATTAATTTTTAAAAACTGCTTGTGTCGCCATACAATGTGTATTGGGTATGAATTTAGCATGGGATTACTAGAAAATGGTAGAGTCAAAAGACTTCAAAATGTATAAAGATGTACCTGAGGATATGTAGAACAAGAATGCAGTGGAGTGTTCTGAAAAAAATTTGATAATTATTTTTAATTAATTTTTAAAAACGGCTTGCATAGCCATAAAATTTGTAGTTGATTTGATTTGTGTTGTTTATGATTTTTTAGAATCTGTTTATGCACAATTTAATCTGGATGGGCTATTGGTGGTGCTTCAATCATTTTTTTGTTTGTTTTATGTAGTAAAACAACATTAAAACAACAACAAAGTAATGACAGATGTATTTCAACAAATGAGATGTACGAGGACTTGAATGCACCATGCAGCCGCTCACACGCTTTACCGTACAACCGATGTAGACGGGCACTCGAGTTTTGAACCGTGGATAGCGTGACCGCAGTAGGGAGAGACGGTCGGTATCTAGGCTACCGATTGACAATGTTCCTTAAATGATACACGCAGAGCCCTACTTTGCCCTATTAATAAGAGTTGTTTAGTTATTTATGTATTGATTATAAATTACTCTCACAAACAGCAGGACTGCTGTATACAAGATGTACTTAAACATTTAGGGCATGGAAAATCGCTTGAATTGGGATTTTTGCCTCTGCTAATGAAAAGATTTCTCTAATCAATAGAAAAATTGAAAAAAAAGAAAAAATTGAAAAAAAATCCCTTGCATCTTTTCTGTTTACAAAGAGTCACAGCTCATTTCAATAAGCTCATTTTCCACCTTCCCTCGAGCAAAACAATCGATCTTTACCCTTTTCCCGTTCATCCAGCCGTTCTGTGAGTCTGGCGGTACAACTTTTAGCTGTAGCTTAGCATAGATCATTGAATCGGATTAGACCATTGGCATCTCGCCCGCTTAGACTACGATTTCTGGAATTTTTCCCATTTAAAACTTGTCTCTTCTCAAGTTTGAAAGTGCAATAAGACCGACGGAAAATGAAACGTGGCGATTTTCTAGGCTGATTTTACCCGGAACTATACTCTCATTCTGGCGTAATAATTGGGAAAAGGGTAAAGATCGATTGTTTTGCTCGAGGGAAGGTGGAAAATGAGCTTATTTCCAAAAATGGCGGAATATCCCTTTAAATGAGTGCACCTTGGTGGCTTCCTGCTAGCTCACCTGATAGAGCACGTGCCATTAGGGGTTAGTCCTTGACAGCGACCTGGGTGTTAAGACGACCACAATTGCAGCTGGACCGTACAGCAGAAGAATACCCAGGCAGGATTGTCAGTTGTCAAAGATGAGCGTTTATTGTTCTCAGCAGCATGGCAAACACCCTCCACCTCATTCCAACCCTACTGATCACAAAATGGCGCCTTTAAATAGGGTGGCTCTCTAATGAGGGAGAACCCATTTCCCATGCTCACAGGCTCTCCTTTAAACAAACACTTTTTTTTTGTATTATTATCCCCCCAGTCTTTTCTTCTATCTACACACACACATACACATATATTTACAAAAACCCCATTCCTAGTTCCAGCATCTTATACTCATAACATGCTCAAACTCTCCACCTCCACTAATCACCACTTGGTTGCTCCCGGAACTATAAATACAGTGCTTGTTTCCTGGGGAGGCCTTTTGCCCGAACACCCTGGAGGCAAAGACTGGTGAGTACATTTCACACACACACACACACACACACCTTAACATTCCAATAGGTTAACCTACACACACACTATTGCACTACATATTTTAGATAAATCATCTCATGTCATTTAGTATTACCTACCCACATAAATGTACACTAAATTTCATGTCCCTCTTTTGCAGGTGGAACCACGTGGCCATCATAGAACCTACCAGCACAGCTAAGATTTTAAAAGGACAATAAATATATCAATCAACAAAAAAACTATATTTAAAATGTGCAAGTATGTAATGTGCAAATACAATAAAGTGCAACTGTTTACCAAAGTGCCTGTGCAATTATTAAAGGGCATGTATCATGGTTAAAGTGCATTGTGCAATATTCCCCCAACCCTCTCAAGCTCCAGGGAACCAAGTCCTCTTCGTTACATTGGGTTCGATCATTTAAAGGGAAAGGGGCATTAAGCAGACGCTTTTGTCCAAAGCGACTTACAATCAGTACATAAGTGGGGTTCGACATGTGGACAGTTGGAGGATGGATTAGTGGACGACCCGCTCTGTCCACCGCCCCTCATTTGATGCATGTCTTCCTCATTTGATGCATGTCTCTCTCTACCATACCTGTATAATCTCTCTCCCCTCCAAAACAACCAAACTGTGTGAATCTTGTGGCCCAACAGATGTTGGAAAAGACAGCGGAGTGAGCTGAGCTGTGTGAATAACCCCACCCATCATGGCCTCCAGGGGTGCATTCTTGATGTCCATGACCCTTCTCATCAATGGCATCACTGGAACTGATTTCAGTAAGTTGCTATTTGTACAATAAATAACTTGAATTCATAATATGTATTATATAATATATTCTATTTAATTTGACCATTCATCTTTGCAGGTTTTGTAAAGCTGAGTTGTAATAAAGACAACCATGGACAGTTGGGCCAACAGTCATTATTGGAGTGCATCGTGACTCTTTCACCAGAAGCATCAAAAGCAAAGATCACGAGTATCATTTGGCAGAAAAACGAATCCAAATCTACTTTAATTGAACCACGCTTCAAACTGGCCGAGCCACATAGGAATGAAACCAACGTGAATGTCTCGATGCTGGTGACCGAGACCACGAAGGAAGACATTGGAATCTACTGGTGCCTCGTGAATACCGATAGAGGCAATTTTAAAATCCACACCAGTCTCAGCGTCTCAGGTGGGTCTGGCCTATCGCTGGTCAATATGTATCGTGCTTTTGGAGAAAAGGCCCTGCAGATGAACAATAAACGTTTCCTTTTAGCTTTGTATAGTAACTCTATGCTAACTCTAAGGTGAAAGCAGAGGCTCAATGTGTGGTTTCTATTTGATAAGAGTAGGAATCTCCCTTAATCCTTTGCTTTTCCTTTTGCTTTTGAAATACGCCAACTTTTGCTTTCAGTTATTTAAGCCACAAATTAAAGTCTAGCCAAACAGCATATCCTTGTCATACCAATAGGACAAATGATGTCAATGCAATAAATTCACCCCAGCCTATATTTTTTCTGCTGCAGTCCCATATGGCGCGCCAGCCATCAGCGTGAGTCAACAAAACCAGAAGGTGACACTTTTTTGCAACGCTCCAGGCGGTTATCCAGAGGGGAGAATCCATTGGTTTGACGAACATGCCACAAATTTGACAAGCAGCTCAAATCAGAACACTGTCAAGACAGCGGAGGGGCATTTCAACCTCACCAGCCAGCTGGACGTGCGTCAAGGCTCTACAGTCTCCAAGTACACATGTGTTGTCTACAGCAACAGGGGAGTCAAGGAGGAAGCCACCCAGTATAACGTTCCACCCTTGGTGTCAAAGCCTGACCGGCAACCGAAAGGTAACCAACCGATGGTTCTCCATGACAGCTTATGTGCCAGAGTCTCACATGTCAGCCTTTAGATTCATAGGATAAGTCTGATAGTAGTAGCTAAAGTCTTGGTTGGTGAGGCATTTCACTTCCCTTTGCTTTTTGATCTGTAAACTGAGAGAATAGGCCACCATCAGCAAACAAAAACTTGACAAATACTTGACCTGGTGGGAGACAAGCGTAAACATCCAGTCTGTTTTTCTGGTCCCAAACATGAGGGGGATTTTGGTGGGATTTCCCAAATTTGGTCATGTTTGAAATGAATGCAACTATTTCACTGCTTTCATGCCAATAGCATTAGGGGGGCATAACGGGATCACAGAAGGGACAAACTTAACCGAAACCTAGATGAGAAACCAAAATAAGCCTGGTTCCTGTTCGTTGTTCAGAACAGGAACCAGGCTTATCCTTGAGCTCCTTCAGCACATTGGGACATAGAGCTGTTGCTTCAAAAGAAACACCCTCTGTCTTTGAATCCCTGTTTGAAATATCAATCCAAAAGTAGGAATTTGAGAAGAAAATGCTTACAGTATCTTATCTTGTTCACAGATTCCCATCAAGCAGCCGCAACAAACAGCGAAGATAATCATGAAGGTATGTTCATTGGATTTGATCTAGTTCATTAAATTAATGAATGACCCTCGAGTGAAGTCAATTCCTGCACGTCTGCATGTCAGATGCATGTTAAAACCAGGTACTTTTTGTTTTTGACCAAAGAACTGCTGGAAGCCATAAAGTATAAACATGGCTAACTACCTGTCAATGATAAATGGATTAATGGTTGAGGATTGCAGCCATGGATGGATGAGTTTTATTCTTTAGTTGCTATGAATGGAAAATGATAGTCTTTCGTGCTTATTATACACATTGGTGATGCATAGAAAAAAAATATATATTCATACTGCACACAATAAACAGGTAACTTATAACTCATAACTGGTCATTTCTTTTCACTTCACTGCATAACTGGTCATCTCTATGCACAACTGGTCTTTTTTTTTTTTTTACAACATAGAATCTGACATGCTACATCCTTGTGTATGCTATAACCTCTTAGTGTATGCCTGATTGTATGTACATTTATGTATATTTCTTTATGTATATTTTTTGTATATTGCTTACATAGGTTTATATTTTACATAGGTTCTATTTTACATAGGTTTATATTTTATATTTTACATAGGTTTATATTATATATTTATATATTCTAACACTTTACTATACGTAGAGTGTCTGTCTCTTCTTCTTTTTGCACTGGAGTATTGTATTGTAACGAATGCAATTTCCCTCAGGGATCATTAAAAGTAGGTCTGTCTGTCTGTCTGTAACACATCTTTATTTCTTTACAGGCCGATCACCAAACTCAGATTTGGCAAAGAAAATCGTCATCCCTGTGGTGGTCGTTGGTTCACTGATCATAGGATTGCTGGTGGTCCGGCTTCTAAAACCACTCAACTGTCAACGTAAATGCCCTTCTTCTCATTATATTGAGGATCATGATCTTTTTTTTTTTTACACAATTTGAAATGTGTAATTTACCCATTGCGACGAAGAGCGGTAGCTACAAAAGACACGCCCATTGTCTATGAATCCCTGTTAGAAATAACAATCCAACATGTTTACAGTATGTCTTATCATGCTTGTCATGCTTAAGTATTGTCTTGTTCACAGGGTTCCATAGAGGACTCCCAACAAACAACGGTGACAATCCTGACGGTATGTTCACAGAATGGTCCTCTCTGGGGGAGTGTTGCATGGATGGTCTCTTGTTTTGAAGACATGCCTGCGAAAGGGAATCTGTTGTATGCTCTGGGTTTCAACCATTAGTGAGGAGGAGTGAACCCAGGGAGGAAGTTCTGTAGCATGGATTCAGCTTGACAGGCAGAGCACAATGGTTGCACAATGCCATGCCCATAACATCAGGAGTGCATAATGGGATCACAGAAGGGACAAACTTATGTTGTCAAAACATAACAGAAACCAAGAGCTAGGTTTCTCCTTTTTTTTTGTTAATAGTTAACTGTTCCTATTCTTTGTTGACAATAGGAACCAGGAACATTCTTGGGTCCCTGTGATTAAGTCATTGTGTCCTTCCTGTCATTGTGACGTAGAGCTGTTGTTTAAAAAGAAAGTTGGAAATAACAATCCAAAAGTAGGAATTTGAGAAGAAAATATGCTTACAGTATCTTATCTTGTTCACAGAGTCCCATCGAGCACTCGCCACAAACAGCGAAGAGAATCATGAAGGTATGTTCATTTGATTTGATCGATTTCATTAAATTAATGAATGACCCTCGAGTGAAGTCAATTCCTGCACGTCTGCATTTCAGAAGGCGTGTGAAAACCAGATACTTTTTGCTTTGACCAAAGTACAAGGAAGGAAAGTAGGGAATTTCATCACTGCCGAAAGCTATAAAGTATAAACATGGCTGACTACCTGTCAATGATGAATGGATTTATGGTTGAAGATATATGTTCTCTTTGAAGATGAACTTCAAACAAAAGCCATGCCTGTTTAACACCACAACCCTCAAATGTATGGAGGTAGTTCACTTCTAAACAATGAAAATAAAAAAAAAACACCAATAGAAAGCTAAATACTTCCAGACTGTATCTAGGGTTTTTTTTTTCCAAATGTGGGAGATTATGAATAGTATATATATGTATATATATATATATATATATATATCAAATTATTTTGGTTAAACTAACTGGCACCGAAGGGGAGTACCAAACGTCAATAATGTAACATTTATTCTGTATAATATCAAAGTAGCTTTAATGTCAATTTCTTCACATGTCAAGACATACAAAGGAATTGAGAGTACTTTTCTCACTCTCCCATGGTAAAAAAGATAAAGTGCACAGGCACAACAGACAAGACAAGACATTCCTAATACTAAAAGTAAACATATAATTTCACAGATAAGACATTTACTCATGCTAAAAAGATATACAATACAATATAGGAACGTAGGAATCTACTATTGTATGAGTAGGAGTAGCAGGGAAAGTTTCTGTATAAATTGGGTTATGAGTTAGGCAGCAAAATATTCTGTAAGATGTCAAGAAATTACAAATTCCAATTTATTGAAATGATTGACCACCAATGTACTCACAACATAACAAAATCTACATAACAACACATACTATATAACAATCATACTTTTTATATTATTATGTAGAATATATAACAACATATTCAGTCCTAAGTTGTGGCCGTCTGTATTACCAAAGCTAAAAGGGATTTCACTTCACCTGCCATCAAACACTTCACTTGGGAATGGGGAAAAGACTGTGGAATGTAAACAAGGAAAAGAAAAGTTGATTTTCAACATCCATGTATAAAGCATTTTTATTTTTTAAGTCCTGTGTTTCTGTTTCAGTTTAGTTTGATTTTTGTTGTTGCAGTTTCTGTTTTTATTTCAGTTAACAGATTGCTTTTATTTTCTGTTTCTGTTGATTTCAGTTTGAATTTATTATAATCACACTGGTTGGGACTATTTTATGTTGTCTGACCATATAGTGAATACACTGAAATTAGCCTTTTTTTTTTTTAAACACTCATTCATTTGGTAAAAATGGATTTAGTGTAAATGCGGTGATTACTTTGTGATGTGTTTTTTACTTTTTTTATATGAGATTT
Source organism: Urophycis tenuis (assembly GCA_036785325.1). NCBI lineage: Eukaryota > Metazoa > Chordata > Actinopteri > Gadiformes > Phycidae > Urophycis > Urophycis tenuis. The sequence continues at coordinate 70,105 of JAXIVH010000186.1, read as the reverse complement.
ATGAGATGAGCGTTTACTAATGTTGAACAATGTGATGCCCTGTTTTCCAATAAATCTGATACGAGGAGGAATTAATCATATTTTCACATAGTTTCTCTCTCTCTCTCTGTGTGTGTGTGTGTGTGTGTGTGTGTGTGTGTGTGTGTGTGTGTGTGTGTGTGTGTGTGTGTGTGTGTGTGTGTGTGTGTGTGTGTGTGTGTGTGTGTGTGTGTGTGTGTGTGTGTGTGTGTGTGTGTGTGTGTGTGTGTGTGTGTGTGTGTGTGTGTGTGTGTGTGTGTGTGTGTGTGTGTGTGTGTGTGTGTGTGTGTGTGACATCACAGTATCGGGCTGCCATCTTGGAGACCATTGCACAATTGATGAATTTGATGACTCTTACTTATCCACACACACAGCAATAGCTAAAATAATTTACAAAGCAATTTCAACATGTTCAAAGTTCACTTTCTCTGCGTGATGAATTCCCCACAAACGGCTGGGCGCGGTTCGTGGCACGAACACAACACGCAACAGTGAATAAAAGATGTAACGGCTCCCTCTAGTGGCTCACACGGTAGGTGCGGCGTAGGTCTGCAGGATACCCCTTTGCGCTCCTGAGGTTATGTTCAATTGGATACGAATTAGATTAGTTTAGATTAAACGTTATTGTCATTGTGCAGAGTACTAGTACAGAGACAACGTTCCCATGGGTGTGGAGTTCAGGAGAGTGACAGGCTGAGCGGAAAAGCTTCCCCTGAACCTGCTGGTCCGGGTGCCCAGAGACCTGTAGCGCTTTCCAGATGGGGAGGAGGGGTAAACAGTCTATGGTTGGAGTGAGAGTTGTCCTTACGCAGGCACCGCTTCCTCTGGACAGCCTCGATGGAGGGGAGTGGGGAACCAGTGATATAATGGGCGATTTTCACCACCCTCTGCAGTGCCTGCCGCCCCGAGGCGGAGCGGTTACCATACCACACCGTGACACAGTTGGTCAGTAAGATCTCGATTGTACTGCCCTAGAAGTTCACCAGCATCCGAGGAGACAGTTGGGCCTTTATTTTTTTGGTCTCCTCAAGAAGAAGAGGCGCTGGTGAGCCTTCTTGATCAGGGCAGTGGTGTTGATGGACCAGGAGAGGTTCTCGGAGATGTGGACTCCCAGAAAGTTGGTGACACGCTCAACCTCCGTCCCGTTGATGTGTGTGTGTGTGTGTGTGTGTGTGTGTGTGTGTGTGTGTGTGCCACCTCTAGACTTTCTGTAATCCACGATAATCTCGTGGTCTTCGTGGCGTTGAGGGACAGGTTGTTGTCGGCGCACCACGCCGGTAGCCCCTGTACGCTGACTCGTGGTTGTTGCTGATGAGGCCTATCACGCTAGGGGGCGCTGCAACACTACAATAGCTACAACGCTTTACGCATAGAATTATTTTTCATTTGAGGACGCATTCTGAAGTAGGCTTACTGTAGTACAAGTACAGACAAATACGTTTCAAGAAGGCCTGTCTGTAAAAAGTCTGCGGGTGAAACACAATGTGTGTGTGTGTGTGTGTGTGTGTGTGTGTGTGTGTGTGTGTGTGTGTGCGCGTGTGTGTGTGTGTGTGTGTGTCTGTTTAGCTGATTTCATGTTTTATTATTTAAAAACAACAGTCAAGCACGACAGTATAATATCATATTCTGTAAAACATTAGGATGGATATAAGTCTGCGTAATCTCACTCCCCACATCCTCCTCCCCAAAAAATATGGCCTCTGTTGATGTGCATTTGGATTGGCGCGCCGAGAAAGCCCGTTAGTCCACGTGTGCGCTCCGCGTCTTGATGTACGCTCGTGTGCTCCCGTGAACTTCAGCCTCCCGCTTGACGTGCGTCTCTCTAAACGCGCGTAAGCCTGCGCACTCAGCCCCGCGGGCTGCGCTCCGCGGTCACACGGCACTATCTGCTGTGCCAAGTTCAACACACGACCTATTAACGGCTGCGTACGCAGAGGAGCACGGCGGCGTCAACGGCAAACGCGCGTTACTTTATTTCTATCCAGAAACGCACTGTTCCCTTCTGAAGTTACCGAAGTTCCCCGAACCATGAAAAAGACTGCAAATTCAGGTAGGTCAATGTAGTTCTATATAGGCCTATGTGGTCCTGGCTATTTTTTGAGAAGAACACGTAATTTCTTGATATGCCGTCAACATCTGGTTCGATGGAGAAGATATCTTCTCTGTTGTCCCGCTTGGTTTGCGTCCAGGCTGTATACGTCGTTCTTGGATTTTCTCTCCATCTTGTTTGTTAACGCGTATACGGCCCATCTATTGTCAGCTGTACTTTTATTCTGCAGGCCTAAATGAATGCAAGAACTCAAACCTGATTAAAACACACAGGCAATAACCACAGGCTTATGCAAGGCTTGTGTGTACTCGAATGATGACTATTTATTAGAGGGACACATTCCGTTCCATATCAAATAGATTTTTTTGTTTTAATACAATTATGTATTTCAAGCAGAGTAGACGCCTAACAAACATAAGTTCCACGTTTTATTTGACCTTTTAAGGACTAGAAAGATTTGGTTTAAAAGGGAAGTCCTGTTTTGGATTTCTGGCGCTATCATCCAGTCACCTGCACAGGCAAGATAGTGATTGCTTCTCTCTCTCTCTCTCTCTCTCTCTCTCTCTCTCTCTCTCTCTCTCTCTCTCTCTCTCTCTCTCTCTCTCTCTCTCTCTCTCTCTCTCTCTCTCACACACAAACTAAGTGTATGAGCCTGAAATACTGTCCCAATATCATGCTTTTGTTGTTTTATTGGCAGCTTAATTAACTAGTGACACGATTCGTGATTAATTACTTTTGAAGATTCCTTTCTCGAGTGAGCCAGTAAGATTTGCTCATCTGAACATAGCCTACTTCTCTCTTAAAGTGATGGTTCGGAGTGAAATTCACCCTGAGGTAATTTACACCAATAGTCATGCTAAATACCCCCTCGGATGCATTTTTAGCGACGGTCAATATTTATCAAGTTTAGGGTTATCAGCCGAAAGACTTCGTACTGGAGTGCCGGTACAGTGGGTACATCTCTTCAATGACTCTACTAATAACGCATGGATTGTTACCCAACTTCTGTAGTAGTACATATATGGTCTGTACTCACAAAAAGAGGCATTTTAAAGTTTGTAAGTACACCAGGAGTTTATTCAAAAGAGCACTTTTCTGATAGTTTCAACTAGCTGTTGCTAAGGCTACCGCTGCGTCGACGTCTCTTCCGTCTTTCCGGATAAGTTCGTAAAAGTCCTCTTCAAAACTCACAAGTGTAAGGAAAAGGTTAGTGAATTCAACACTCCATCGAAATGTATTGACAACTGGAATAATTGAATACTTGAAATTAAACTAGCTTCAACAGCTAGTTGAAGCTATCAGAAAAGTGCTCTTTTAAATAAACTCCTGGTGTACTTACAAACTTTAAAATGCCTCGTTTTGTGAGTACAGACCATATATGTACTACTACAGAAGTTGGGTAAAAATCCATGCATTATTAATAGAGTCATTGACGAGATATACACACTGTACCGGCACTCCAGTACGAAGTCTTTCGGCTGATAACCCTAAACTTGATAAATATTGACCATCGCTAAAAATGCATCCGAGGGGGTATTTAGCATGACTATTGGTGTAAATTACCTCAGGGTGAATTTCACTCCGAACCATCACTTTAACTTGGCACACATTTAGACACTGAATTGAAGTTTTCTTGCCACCCAAATGCCCATGAATGAACAATTTCAACACAATGGATACGATTCCTGCTGCTGGTCCGCATGTTGTGTTGGTCCACTATGGTCCAGTGTGGTGACCTTAGCGTGGGCAGAACATTTGCCAGTAGCCAGTGCCATCTGACGGCTGAGACCAACGCAGAGCCAATTATTGTTTTATGGACTATAGATTTCAGAACACATATGTTTGCTCTTTGTGACAGGTCACACACAGCCTACCTTCAGCCTGCCAGCTCTTAGCTGGTCTGTATCCTTCACACATTGCATTTGTGTGTACATTCAGGGAGGGTGATTCAGGAGCAGTTCAGCGCTCCTCAGGCAAGTTAGCGAGACCGCGCTCTCCGTTTACCACGTAAACGTAGCGCCAAATAACGGGGACACACGGAGGTTTTGTCAGACACGTGATAGACCCAATTACGACATCCTTTTAATTTAAGGACCCTTAACGCAGCCAGCAGAGCCTTCAGAAGGCTCTGCTGCCGGGTCCTACTTGATTCGGAGTCGGCCAGACACCTCATAATGGGTCAGGAATCCTTGACGCTGAAGTGTGCGTGGAGCGCCGAGTGTGTTAATCACGAGTGCGCCTGACGAACGGAGGGAGCACACTCCAGTGGTCGACTTCAAGAGAGCAGCATGGATTAGCACGCCTCTGTCCTGCCACATTAACGCACACACACACACACGCACGCACCAACCCAGTCTCACGGCAGTTCGTGAAATAGTCACGAAATAGTCCTAATCTATTGATTCGTGTACATGGACACGAATTTCCTTTTTTTTTCGTGACACTCAGCACAACTTTCATTATAACCCAAACCCTAACCCTAACCCAAACCCTACCTTAACCCCTAAACCCTAACCCGTACCCTTACCCCTAACAATCATATCGTAGGCTTAGAATATCATTAAAAGAGAACTGGTGTCAGGTTTTCGGGTAGCTTTAGCTGGCGTCTTCACCGAGAGGCTCATGGGTACTGTAGTATTTAACTGTAAAAACGTGGGGCAGAAATACATTAGTTTGAAAGTCGTGCTGAGTGTCACGAAAAAAAAAGGAAATTCGTGTCCATGTACACGAATCAATAGATTACATTTCGTGACTATTTCACGAACTGCCGTGAGACTGCGTTGCACGCACGCACGCGCACGCACGCACGCACGCACAAGGAACCTGCTGTCCAGCATCCGGTTAGATGAACTGTGTTTCTGTCGTTGTTTGTTTGTCGGTTTGTCGTAAACACACATGCATCCCTTCTCCTGGTGTGTGTTTGTTGATGAATATTTGATGAATTTACTCGTATGCTATTCTTCAAGTGGAGACTATACGGCAGTTGTGGCGCCGCTGGTCGTCCTTAGAAAGCTGGGGGGGCATGTTCCCTGCTGGGGGCGCCAGCCTGATGGACTGATGGACTGACCGCTCTGCTGCAGTGTGTGCGGTGTGCATGTGTGTGTTTGTGTTGCTGTGGTAGTGAAGGGACCCGAGAAGAACACAGAGCCACAGAGGAGAAAGCACATCTTTCTCCCTCGCTCTGCCTCCCCCCCCCCCCCCCACACACACACACACACACACACACCCTCCACCCTCCCTCGCTCCGTCCTTTTTACTCGTTTGGCTTGTCTTCCTACGCATGAGAGATCAGAGTGGCCTGGCCTCCTGGTGATGAGGTCATCTCTGAAACAGCCCTCTTTTAGGTCCTCTTGTGGGCTTCAATGGCTGCTCTTCTCTAGTGAGGAGTTGCGGGGGGGGGGTTATTCATGTGGACTTATGAATCATACCTCCCTGATGTCGGCTTTCCAGATTTCGAATAGTTCCAGATTGCAAATTGTACGGAAAAAGGACAACCTGTGCTCTCATCATTTCTACCATAATCAGTCTAGGTCTTGTGTGTGTGTGTGTGTGTGTGTGTAAAACATGTCTGCACCCCCACCGCCAGACGGCTCCACGAGGACTAATAGCCTGCAGCTATGTCCTTTTAGATCAGCCCTGGGGCTGTGGGGGGGGGGGGTGACCTGTTTGATTCTCAAGGCGAGGTGGGGAAGCATTCTGGCGCTGGGCTCAGAGCCCTCGCCGTGACAACACCTTAGAGGATCCTCACCTGTACCAGGGCCCCCCCCCACCCCCCGCCCCCCCATGCAGGGCACGCCCGGCACTGCGGCGGCCCCTGAGCAGCTGCAGGTCGGGGAGACTCAATGCTGCTCTTTGTCCCGCCTCCACAACGTGTCTTCAGTGAGACACACCACACTCTGTTCCCTTCCTCCCTTCCTCGCCCCCCCCCCCCCCCCCGGCCCCCTGGACCACCGGGCCCCTGGACCACCGGCAACACATCCCAGACTCAACGAGCCCCATTGCACTCCGGCCCCCCGAGCCGCTCGTCGGTGAGCCACTGTCTTCGCTCCCCCGCTTGCCTTCCCCTTCCCTTCGTGTTGCCGAGCGTCCGTACCCCTGCTGCTGCTCCTCTACGCCCCAGCTCGCCGAGCGTCCGTACCCCTGCTGCTGCTCCTCTAAGCCCCAGCTCGCCGAGCGTCCGTACCCCTGCTGCTGCTCCTCTACGCCCCAGCTCGCCGAGCGTCCGTACCCCTGCTGCTGCTCCTCTAAGCCCCAGCTCGCCGAGCGTCCGTACCCCTGCTGCTGCTCCTCTACGCCCCAGCTCGCCGAGCGTCCGTACCCCTGCTGCTGCTCCTCTAAGCCCCAGCTCGCCGAGCGTCCGTACCCCTGCTGCTGCGCCTCTAAGCCCCAGCTCGCCGAGCGTCCGTACCCCTGCTGCTGCTCCTCTAAGCCCCAGCTCGCCGAGCGTCCGTACCCCTGCTGCTGCTCCTCTTAAGCCCCAGCTCGCCGCCGCGCGCCGCGTGCTTCCAGAAGCTCCTCGGGGCTCAGTGGCGGTCGAGATCTGGGATGAGGATTGAATTGACTCACTGACTTGGCTTAAGCATCCCCCATAGGTGCCGCGTGTTCAGCGAAGCAGGATGAGGGCTCCGCCTCGGGAGTTATCTTCTTTGGCTGTGCGTCCCTTATGCCTCTGTACATACACGCTGTGCATCGTCGCTCTCTCTCTCTCTCTCTCTCTCTCTCTCCCTCTCTCTCTCTCCTGCTGTATAGAACGTGACTCATGCCGCTAACGGGCCAATTAATTTCTGCTCACAGTTGAGATTCCCAGCTGATTAACGTTCAGCTGTGGGCTGGAAAACGTTGACCTGTGTTTTAATGGATAGACACACACGCACGCACGCACGCACGCACGCACCGCACGCACGCACGCACGCACGCACGCACGCAAGCACGCACGCACGCACGCACACACACACACACACACACACACACACACACACACACACACACACACACTCAAAATCATAATCTGCCATTGAGTAGGCATAGCTATTTATAGTGATGGGCAACGTAACAAGCATGACGTTTCAGGCCGTCAACAAAAACAGGAAATGAGTAAAAAGCAGGGGGTAACATATGGTGGGAAATGGGACATGTCACTCTGTATTTGTCTGGCTGTCTTGCATGCACTAATGTTTGTGTGTGTGTGTGTGTGTGTGTGTGTGCGTGCGTGCGTGTGTTTGTGTGTTTGTGTGCGTGTGTGTGTGTGGTTTGTATATGCATGCCTTCACAATTCTCTCTCGTCCTCTTGCTTTCACTTCTGTGTGTGTGTGTGTGTGTGTGCGTGTGTGTGTATGTGTGTGTGTGTGTGTGTGTGTCTGTGTGTGTGTGTGTGTGTGTGTGTGTGTGTGTGTGTGTGTGTGTGTGTCCTCTGTGTGTGTGTGTGTGTGTGTGTGTGTGTGTGTGTGTGTGTGTGTGTGTGTGTGTGTGGGTCCAGGCCTGTGGATGTAGACATCAGGAGCCTGGCATGCTGGATTACAGAGGTCCCATAACCACAGGAACTCGTTCCCCTCTCTCTCACTCTCTCTTTCTCTCTCCTCTGTCTCTCTCTCTCTCTCTCTCTCTCTCTCTCTCTCTCTCTCTCTCTCTCTCTCTCTCTCTCCTCTCTCTCTCTCTCTCTCTTTTCTCTTATTTTCTCTCTTTATTTTCCTAATTTTTTGTCCTCCCTGTCCACTTCTCTCCCCCCCCCCCCCCCCCCCCCTCACCCTCTCATCCTTCTGAGAGGGAGCACCCTCTCTGATCTCTCTTCTCCCCGACCCACGCTGAGCCCATCCCACCAGACTCTGAACGGTGTTTCATTTCGAGGTGCCGCCCAGCCCTTCTGAAGGGCTCCATTCTGCGTGGCGACTCCTGCAGCTGCCTGGACATATTTGAGATGATTGGTCAATTGATATTGCAGATAAGATTAAAGGACAATACTGGCTCTGGGTAATCAAACCATCGTCGTTAATGCCTCTCCCGGCTTCGGGAAAACAGCCGTTACCGTTTAATTGTCAAATGTCAAAATTGCTCTCGTTAAGCATTCAGCACCCTGCCCAGATGTAAGCAATGGCAATGTAACACTTTTGTCTTTTGGCATCAATGTCAGTAGAGAGTTTGTGGACAACATAACAGTAAATTACCATGCAAGTAATCCAATCACAAAGACCAAAGTCTACATTACCATTGCTCTCGTTTGTGGCAGGCGCCTGCATTCTTAACGCCTTTGGCAGAATTGGTACAAGTAAGTCATTTTGACAAATGATATTAGTAATGGATTTCTTTGTGAAGCTCGGGCGTTTTATGTCGTGCAGAGGTTCGTGAGCGATGAGCTGTGGACACGAGCATGTGTTAATATGGATAGTTATGTCATCATTGTTATTATTTCGCTGACGTTTGATTGGCTGCCGGAGGGCGGGCACAGTGCCAACGGCCGGTCAAGACAATTGGACGATACAGCATTGTGTGAAGGTCACACACTGCTGTGATGATGACACGATAACACGACCTAACGGTGGCCCACCGTTCCTGTGAAACACATCGCTCCGGAGATATTACCCCGGGATTCAACGTTATGTAACACGTCGATGCGGTCTACTACGTCATTTGAGCGTTGGTGTCAGCGATGTGACGCTAACCACGTGGTCATCGCTTGATCGACAGCGTTGGCAGAGAATGAAATGAGCATCATATCAACCCTTCCAACCGTAACCGCGGCGACTGTCATGCCTGAAGCCCAAAGCACGCAACTATTTTGGTCCGGACGGCAAAATAGTGCTTTAGAGTGTTTCTCGTGCCCGAAATAGACTTGAATCCTAAATGAAGCGAGCAGAGATGGAAAACAGCCCAGCCCACGTTCATGCCCTGTGTGCCTTGGCTCCGTTTTTTTTTGCTTCACCCTCACCACGTCCCGTCTAGATTTTGAAGTGACCTGTGGGTGGAGTGAAGGGCAGGTTTCCCTGATCATCGCCCCCCCCCCCCCCCCCCCCTGTGTGTGTGACCTTATAATGCTCTGATGTAAAGGGAGCATTTAGCATGCGGACGCTTTTGTCCAAAGTGACTTACAATCAGTACATTTGTGGGGTTCGACATGTGGATCTTTGTGTATGCTATTACGTCTTAGTGTATGCCTGGATACATTTACGTATAGTTTTATATGTCTTTATATTTATTTTTTTGTATATTGTATTACATAGGTTTATATTATATATATATATATGTTATATTTATATTATATATTTATATATAACTAATAACTTATATAACACTCTAAAGTCAAAGTCAAAGCCTTTATTGTCATTATATGACGGTGCATACAACGAAATTGGGAGCGCTGCTCCACTTGGTGTATTTATAAAAATAAAATAGAATAATAATAAGACTAATAGTATAACAAAACAGAAGAAAAGAAGAAAAGACGGTAAAGCTCAATATAAATAATTGTACAAAATTTAAGGTATGTGACAGTATATAATATAGGACAATATAGACAATATAATATATATGTATGTATATATATATATATATATATATATATATATATATATATATATATATATATATATATATATATATATATATATATATATAAATAATATATATAATACAATATATTATAGGACAATATAAAAGGCATAAAGGCTAAAACAACACAACACACAACACAATATATACATATATACTCTGAGGTAGAAAAATTGCACTTATTTTTGCGGAATTGCACATATATGGTTTTGTGATTGCAAATGATATAATAAGTAGAATTGCAGTAGTTGTGACAGTTATTGCACATGATGACAGGGGTGGTGGATATGATTTATAAAGGGTCTCTCTCCCTCCTCTTCCTCTCCTACCAAAATGACACACACGTTCACACACACACAGAAAGCACGGTCCTGTCAGTGGTCACGGCATGCAGCAGAACAGGGGTGGTGTTCTGCTGCATGGTCTACTATACGTTTTTTCCCTGGAGTATTCCCTGGAGTATTTCTCAGGAGTATTTTCCTCAGGGAATAAAGTATGTCTGTCTGTCTGTCTGTCTGGATAGCTGGATGAGGGGGATCAAGGGGATCGAACCGCCAACCCCTGTGGTTAGTGGACGACCCGCTCTGTCCACCCACTCTACCTACTGAGCTACTGTGAAGCACTGTCCCGTTCTGTTCCGCTGCATGCCGTGACCACTGACCAACAGGACCGTGCTTTCTGTGTGTGTGTGAATGTGTGTGTCATTTTGGTAGGAGAGGAAGAGGAGGGAGAGAGGACCGGCACTCTTCTCTCGATGATGTCATCTGACCATGGCTGTCAGAGGTCCTCTTCCTTTAAGTGCGGGGAGGACTTGCTGACAT